>CM012452.1:32491952-33031952 GCA_003999625.1 Oryzias javanicus | reverse complement strand
AAAAACCTTTTCTTAAAAAAGTCAAAATTGGCCAAAACAGCTAGGATTTATTTGAAATTCTTGCTTAACTCCAAAACAACCCTAAAAAAAAAGTTTTGAAAGCATGTAGCTGAAAAAATAGCGAAAATTAAAAATAGCCTTAAAAACTTAAAAAAGCCTAAATTTGCCAAAACAACAAACATTTAGCTGAAAAAATAGCTAACCCCCAAAACAGCCTAAATTAACGTTTTAAAAGCCTAAATTAGCTAAAACAGCTAGCATGAAGCTGAAAAAATAGCTAAAATTCAAAATAGCCTTAAAAACTTTAAAAAGCCTAAGTTTTCCAAAACAACAAACATTTAGCTGAAAAAATAGCTAACCCCCAAAAAAGCCTAAAAACTTTTTAAAAAGCTTAAATTAGCCAAAACAGCTAGCGTGTAACTTAAATATTAGATAACCTCCAAAATAGCCCAAAAAACCTTTTAAAATGCCTAAATTAGCCAAAGCAGCTCGCATGCTGAAATATTAGATATTCCAAAATAGCCAGAAAAACAAGCAGACAAAAAAAAGCTAAATGAGCTTAAACAGCTGGTATGTTGCTGAAATATTAGCTAAACTCCAATAACTGGATCAAAAAAATTGAAATAAACTAAACTAGCCAATACAGCTGGTGTGTAAATATTAGCCTAACTCAAAAACAGCCTGAAAAACTTTTTCTTAAAAAAGCCAAAATTGGCCAAAACGGCTAGCATTTAGTTGAAATACTCGCTTAACTCCAAAACAGCCTAAATTAACGTTTTAAAAGCCAAAATTAGCTAAAACAGCTAGCATGTAGCTGAAAAATAGCTAACATTAAAAATAGCCTTAAAAACTTAAAAAAGCCTAAATTTGCCAAAGCATCAAATGTTTAGCTGAAAAAATAGCTAACCCCCAAAACAGCCTAAAAACTTTTAAAAAAGCTTAAATTAGCCAAAAGAGCCAGTGTGTACCTGAAATATTAGCTTAACTTAAACTTAAGAAAACTGAAAAAAAAAATCTGGAAATTAGTCCAACTCAAAAAAGTCTAAAAAAATGTTTTTAGAAAGTCCAAATTAGCCAAAACAGCTAGCATGTAGCTTAAATTTTAGCTAACCTCCAAAATAGCCACAAAAAAAACTTTTAAAATGCCAAAATTAGCCAAAACAGCTAGCATGCTGAAATATTAGCTAAACTCCAATTACTGGACCAAAAAAACTGAAAAAATTAAACTAGCCAATACAGATGGTGTGTAAATATTAGCTTAACTCAAAAACAGCCTAAAAACTTTTTCTTACAAAAGCCAAAATTGGCCAAAACAGCTAGCATTTAGTTGAAATACTCGCTTAACTCCAAAACAGCCTTAAAAACTTAAAAAAGCCTAAATTTGCCAAAACAACAAGCATTTAGCTGAAAAAATAGCTAACCTCCAAAACAGCCTAAAAACTTTAAAAAAGCTTAAATTAGCCAAAAGAGCTAGTGTGTACCTAAAATATTAGCTTAACTTAAACTTAAGAAAACTGAAAAAAAAAAATCTGAAATTAGTCCAACTCAAAAAAGTCTAAAAAAAAATTTTTTTAGAAAGTCCAAATTAGCCAAAACAATTAGTATGTAACTTAAATGTTAGCTAACCTCCAAAATATCAAAACAAAAAACTTTTAAAATACCTAAATTAGCCAAAACAGCTAGCATGCTGAAATATTGGCTAAATTCCAAAATAGCCTGAAAAACAAGCAAACCAAAAAAACCTAAATAAGCAAAAACGGCTAGTATGTAACTGAAATATTAGCTAAACTCCAATAACTGGATCAAAAAACTGGCCAATACAGCTGGTGTGCATGCATTAGCCTAACTCAAAAACAGCCTAAAAAACTTTTTCTTAGAAAATTTAGTTGAAATACTCGCTTAACTCCAAAACAGCCTAAAAACTTTTTAAAAACCTTAAATTAGCCAAAAGAGCTAGTGTCTGCCTGAAATATTAGCTTAATTTAAACTTAAGAAAGCTGAAAAAAAATCTGGAAATTGGTCCAACTCAAAAAACTTTTTTTTTTAGAAAGTCCAAAGTAGCCAAAACAGCTAGCATGTAGCTTAAATTTTAGCTAAACTCCAAAATAGCCAAAAAAAATCTTAGTAACTGCCAATTTTTTAAACTTTTTAAAAAATATTTAACTTTTTAAAACAGTAACTTTTTGACATAATTATGAAAAGGCAGGAATATTATTACCGAATAAATCAACTTAAACCTTAAACAACTTTCAATATTTTACTCTCCATGAAAATATATGTTGTCAAAATTATACAAGTTAAAAATGATTGCAAGATAACATCGGCTCATTAATAACAATAACATAATTTGGAGGGCCGGATAGAATTACCCGGAGGGCCGGATCCGGCCCCCGGGCCTTGCCTTTGACCCATGAGTTACAGAGAGCGGTTGTTTCTTTTATTCCATATCACTGACAGAGATATCCATCAGACTGACAGAAATATCTTCATGCACCACACCTCGGCTCACTCTGGTGTTTTAATCTGGTCCAACGTTGATATTTTTAGCCCTCGTCCAACCCTCTCCAGTCACACTCGCTGCAAATCAGTGTTGCGGGTCGCTTTGTTTACGACGGCTGCAACAAAAATGAAGCGTTCAGCGGCGCGCGTTAAATTGGATTTCAATTCCAGCTCAGGTGCCATTGTTACCAGACAATAAGTTGCAGTAAATTCCTAATCTCACACAACCTAATGTGTCTTTTTTACAGCAACAGACATTAGGTGGACAATTCGGTTAGCCGAGCTTTGCTAGAAATTATGCAGAATTAGAGATTCATCTGGTTGCAGCGGTTGGAAAAAAGCTGCGGCTGCCACTGAAGGGAAAGGTACATAAGAAGCTTACAGGCATTTCAATTCTTAATGGTGTTGTGATGGATGGAGCGCAAAGTGGCATTGCAGGCCCGGATAAATGGCTGTGTACAAATATAGCCCCAATAAAAAATGCACAACCAGCTTGTGCGTGTCATCTTAAAACAACCAGAGAAATTGTTTTAACAAAGCTAGACTTCATTGAAGTGGATGTTACTACAACTTTTCCTTTGTTTTAATGGTATTTTAAGTTCAGGTTTAAATATTAAAAGCATGTTTTTGGAGTTAAAATGACCAAAAAGTCCAAAATTAGTTTTTATGCTTTAACTCACCAACTGTTTACACAATTCCAGTGGATTCTGAAGCAGAAAAAAGGAACTTTGTGTTCATGTTTTTAAGCAAACCGCATAAATCAGGTGATATTGATGCCAAGAAAAGCAGCTTTCCACATAAAATATTCAATTAAATAACAACAAACATTTAAAAAGTTTCTACACAACAACCTATAATGATTTATCAGACCAAAAAAAAGTTTCTGTTCCTAAAAATATCTTCTAACCTGACCATAGAGGGTCTTTTTTTATCATATTTATGGCATTTTTATGAAAAGTTCAAACTTTATTCTAGATTTTTAGGACATTTTCTTCTCTTTTTGTGCAGAGACCAGTCTTTACAAGGCTGAACATTTTAACTTCCTTAGATTTTTACATTTTTTTTACATTAAAATGAAGTAAGAAATGAACTGTCAGTCTATGTTCTATAGAGGATTAAGATCAATAAAACAGTTTCTGATGTGATGATAAACGACTGAAGGCAAATTTATTCTTTTTTTTAAAAAGTGCAACATCAAGACAGAGAAAAAACTGTTTTTTAATGGAATTTTAATCCATTGTTGTATTTTATTTCTAACACAGAGAAATAAAAAAAGTATCTTTAATGGAGGAAAATTCTTAAATATCTCTTTCAAAAGTTTCCACACATCAGAAACAACTTTGTTTTAATAAATCTTCATTTTATTTAGAATATTTATAGCTGGTAGATTAAAAAAAATACATGTAGGACCCATTAAAATTTTCCTTTAAATTCACCCTTAGACGTGACGCCGTCTGCAACAATAATAACAATAATAAATGTGAATAATCTGTTTCAACTGCAGGAGAAACAAATCCATATTTTGAGACGTAACTCCTGCTTTTATTTTTTTTTTAAATTCATCTTCTTTTTCTTTGAAGTTGAAGACTCTTTCCTTTACCGACCCTTTACTGCACTTTCCAAAATTGCTAGTTTTCTGTTAACTTTACCAGCTTGAGGGTTTTAGATTAGCGTTCGGAGCAGAGGAACCAATCGGAGACAGAATCCTGATCCTCAGTGAATCCCAGACGGATGCGGGAGAGAAAGTCTGCTGGTTTCACAAACTACCAGATTGAAAATGTTGGAACTTTCTGGTGAAGATTTACCTGATAACGTCAAAGTGGAGGCTAACAACCAGAAGCTAGCTTCAACGTTTGACTTTTAAGGTGGAATGGATCAATAAAGGAAATAAAATGATGCAACGGAAGTAAATCTTGTATTTTCTAAATATAATATAAACCCAACTTTATTATCTTATTATTAAACGTATGTCGATTTCATTTTCTTTACCTTCTAAAAATGAAAGAAATCGATTTTAAAACAATCAATAACACATACCCATGTACGTAATTTTAAGGTTAAGATTTGATATACGGGATAATGTCTGCTTGTTATTGAAACTCAAAGACAACTCTTCTATGATTGTAACACCGTGGAAGGATTTAGACGATTGGATTTCAAATAAAAAAAACTAAATTCCTTCATTTGACTATATTAATATTTATTTGGTTGTATTATTAAAGACAAAAGAATATCGTTTCTGTTCAATAAGTTTATAATTTTAGAAAAATAAAACATTTTCGAAAATAAAAATGCTTTGAAACTTTTAGATATTTTATCAGTTTATTCAATCTAGTGCCTTTTTCCTTATTTTTTATTTATTATTTTGGGTTGTTTTGATACTTTACAATTATTTGATTTTTTTAATAATATTTTTATTCTTTTTTTGACCGCTCAGACTTTATTGAAAGATGGAACATCTCCCTTTTTTAGAAAAATTTATAAGAACATATAATGTTGAATTTGTTAATAAAATAATAAAAAAAAAAAAATTCCGTATGTGGAGGAAGACGTCCGGTTTTGTCTGTAAACAGCAGCTTTTTTAAGTTGAAGATTCTTCTTCAGTTCGTCTTTTATTCCCCAAAAACGTTTCATTGTTTGGTTTTTGTTAGCGTTTGGCTACTAGCTTAGCATGCCGGTAGCCATTTTGAGTCATGTGACCAAGACCGGATGTTGTGAGCAGAATTTTCAAAAATAAAACTTCCTTCAGGATCAGACAATAAACTAAACGGAAACGATACCGATCCACATTATCAATTTATTGGTGGCACATTCCTCCAATAAATCAATACTTTCAGAATGATCTCTGATTTGCTGTATTTGTTTTCTTGTGGCATCAGTGAGGATGAAAAGTTTCATGTCTGAGAGTTCGTCATCTGGATTTATTAAAGCAAAGTCCAATAAATGAAGTTATTACTTTGATGTTTACGGGACATTTTTACATGACGTTGTTAGAGTCTGTGACCCAGTAACTTCTCTGAGCCTCTCTGCATGCAGTCCCTCATCAGAGCCCATCAGCTCGGTCAGACAGAGACGGACTGTTTACTGGACGTCTGTGATTGAGTAATGAGCGCACAATCCAATTGAGGCGACGCAGAGGCCACGGAGAGTTCAGAGTTCTGGGAGTCTGCTCCCTCCCCGCCGAACTACTGCGAGGTAGCGCTTTGATTTGTCAGAAACAGATTAGGCTTGATGATAAACTGAAATGACTCAGAGTTAAAATCCCCCTGAAATATTAGCACATGCAGTCACTTCGGTTTCCCTCTCGCCGGTGATTCATCTTCTTCCTGCGAGAGAAATTTTCCCTGTAGCCTTCCACCTGGTGACGGCAGGCAGCCGTGGCTAAATCCCGCCCACATTCTTGCACTAAATTACCAGTAATCAATCTGTTATTAGTTATCACGCCATCCAGACTCTCGGGCTCCGTTTTCTCCTGACAGTCAGAACTAAAGTGTGATTGACAAACTTCAGAAGTGGACCTGAAGCGCCGCCGCCGTTACTCACACATTAACTCCTCGCCGTGCTGCGCGTAATGGGCGCTATTAATAAAGCCAAGCCATGCGTGACTCGACTTTCTCGCCGCAGCTGCCTCTCACGGTCGACTCCTTACCCAGGATTCAGTTGTGTGAGTTTGGATCAGTCTAATCACATTTGTTTAATTAAGCACGGCTAATAGACTCTCCAGGAGTTGCGGTGTCTCGGCGTGGCGGCGGCGGCGCATGTCAAACAGAGGCTGGGTAACTCTCCCACGGCCCTGGATCGTCGTCCGCCCGACGCTCCCGACGCCTGACACCGGCAGAGCGGGAATAGTATCCGGCTGAATGGAAGTGAACGTTTGTAAATTGTAATTTACAGTCTCGGGGTCCACCTCCATCCATCAGAGCCTGTCTGGGTCTTTCTCTGCACACAGACGAGAGCGTTTGACGAAAGAGGAGAGAACGGAAACTGAAAAAAGAGCAACAACAGAAAGAGAAACCAGGAGAGGATTTATCAGAACTGAAGTCGCGTTTTTCTTAAAGATGAGTCAAAAGAATAAAAGTTAGAAGAAACTCAGCAAAATGAAAACTTTAACTCTAAACCCGCCTATACCGTCGCCATGGAAACCACGTTTGCGTTGGGTCAGTATAGCTGACCAATTCGAAAATTAGTGTCAAAAATTAAAATCGCGACAGAAAAAAGTTCATTTTCAACTTAAATAGAATCTAAAGTTAAAATGTGACGAATCAAATGTTTGGTTGTTTTCCTTTGATCCGTCTTATTCGCAGACATGGATTGTAAAAATATGTAGAAAAAAATTTACTCAAAGGGAGAACTGATAAAATCAATCTAAAATTACTAGATCAATATTTGATCCATCAAAGTAGAGATCGATCTAACACAAAAAGCTAAAGTCTGCTAGCTTGATGCTAACGTTTAATAGAATTTCCCATAGGACGGCTAATGCTAACACAAACATTGCTGACCAAATGAACATCTTTATATTCATTTTCCAAACTCTTTTGAGTAAATATTTGTAACGATTTGTGATCTAAAACATAGATTTTTACTCATACTTTCTTCTTCTTCTGGAAAAAGGTGTAATGCTGTAGCGAGATCGCCACCTAGTGGCCAAACTGAAATGCAGGAGAGGACAGAGGCAGAACAATTGTTAGAGCTTCTCCATTTGAGAATCCATGTTACACTGTATGATGTTAACAATAAACAATTATTATTTCACTAATGCATTTTACAGGATGTGAATTATAACAGATTACTATGAAAATCATATATAGACAATGAATGTATTTCTAAACAAATGTTTCTAAATGTGTCTAAACTCCAAATTAAATTAATTTGAGTGTATCAAAAGAATTAGGGCTGGGTATCACCAATAATTTCCACAATCAATTTGATTCAAATCACCAGAGCCTGGATCAATTCCATTCCGATTAAATTGAAATTTCAATTTGACCACTAGGTGGCGATCGCGCCACAGCATCACGCCTTATTCCGGAAGAAGAAGAAAGTATGACTTCTATATCACAAATGGATACTTTAAAAATGTTTCCTTAAAAGAGTTTGGAAAATTCAAATAAAGATGTTCATTTAGGCGACCGAGCGTTAGCATTAGCCGTTCAAGGGGAAATTCCAGTATATGTTAGCATCAAGCTAGTGGACTTTAGCATCACAAGTTAGATGGATCTCTACTTTTATGGATCAGTTAAGCTCAGATTGAATAATTGATTTTATAAATCCAGCTTTACCTTTGAGTAATTTTTTAAACAAATTTTTTCAGTCCATATAAATCCGATTGACAAAAGAAAAGTCAAAGAAATATTTAGAAAAATAAACATTTATCGTCACATTTTAACTTTAGTTTCCACTTAAGTTGAAAATTAAAGTTTTTCTGTCGTGATAAAGATGTACAGTTAGTCAGAATGTATGTTTAGGTCGACCGAACGTTAGCATTAGCCGTCCTATGGGAAATTCCATTATACGTTAGCATAACTTTAGCATTCCAAGCTAGATCAGTCTCTGCTTTTATGGATTGATTATCAATCAACTAAGCTTAGATCAATCCAGATTGAATAATAGATTTTATCATTCTAGCCCGAAAAAGATTTGAAAGAAGAAAAAATATTAGAATCAAATTGATTCTTATCGGTGTTATCCAGCCCCCGGGCCACTGGCAGCTCTGGATCCCATCTCCTTTACGATGCATATCAATCTTTTAGGGACCCCCTCTGAGTTCCAGGGCCTGCGCCATCAACCACTGGGGAGACTGATTCACCAAGTCACCCCAAGCCAAGGTACTTCCCGCCAAAATCCCAGCCCTCATAGTTACTCCAGTCAGAAGTAGAAATTCTGATGAGTAAAGGTCGACGGTGTATAGATTCCATCAGATACACCCAAAAATATTTAAAGTAATGCGTGCATTATCATGTCAGAAAAAGTGGTAACTATAAACATTGGTTGTTACAGTAAATTGAAAAATATTCTTTGAGGTACAGATTCAGAAGTTGGTAAGATATTTACCAACAGGAAAATAATGAAATAGTTGCTATGGACATTTCAACATTACTGAGAGAACTATTGGAATTGAGAATCTGTGTTTGTCAATATTAGCTTTTCCTGAAGCTTTACAGCAGGGGGTCAAACTCAATCACACAAGAGGCCAAAAACCAAAACACACCTCAGGTCGAAAGGAGAAACATTCACTGAACTCTCTAAAACGACATTTTTCAACTTTAAAACAGTAACTTTTAACATAATTATGAACTATTTATATAGGATTACCTGTGATAATGCTAGTATGAATGCTGTAAGATGGTGAAATTGATAAAATATTAGCTAAATGCTAAATTAGCCTAAAAACTGAAAGAAAAAAAAAAACTTAGGTTAGCCAAAACAGCTAGCATGAAGCTGAAATTTTAGCTAAACTTCAAATTCAAGCTTAGTAAATGCAAAGATAGTCAAAAAAGCTAGAAGAAAGACAATTTTTAGAACTTTCAAACTGTAACTTTTTAACATAATTATAAATAATTAATAAAGCAGGACTATTATTCCAAAATAAATTAACTTAAATCTTAAATAAATTTCAATATTTTACTCTCTATAAAAATATATTTTCTCAAAATTAAACAAGTTTGGGTCATAAATAACAATAAAATAAAAGGATCTGGAGGGCCGGATAGAATTACTCAGAGGGCCGGATTCGGCCCCCGGGCCTTGACTTTAACACACGTGTTCTCCAGTGTGTAAAAACATAAATTGGTGGTTTTTACTCTTATTTTTATTTTGATCTGTTTGGAGTGAAGGAGCTGACCCCAAACCAGTTCTGGGCGTCTCCAGCTCCAGTAACATTTTTAATCTTGTGATTCCCAGACA
The DNA here is from genome assembly GCA_003999625.1 of Oryzias javanicus. Classification (NCBI taxonomy): domain Eukaryota; kingdom Metazoa; phylum Chordata; class Actinopteri; order Beloniformes; family Adrianichthyidae; genus Oryzias; species Oryzias javanicus. Next base: position 33,022,547 of record CM012452.1, on the reverse strand, counting down.
TCAGATTTTCTTGTTTAATCCTGTTGACATCAAAACAATGTCTCCATTCACGCTGATTAAGAAATTAGAGTAATTTTCACATTTATAGAAGTACCAGCCGTGTTAGAAAAGAGAAGAATGAAGACGAGCCAAAAACAGAAAAACAGAATCAGAGCAGAAGTTGTAGAACCTACTAAGATCCAGACTCTGTGATGTCAGCCGACGAGAAATATTGATTCCCTGAAGATTGTCGGCTCTTCTGTGAAGATGAAAGTGCAACAGGATGAAAAGGTCAAACATGACTGAGAGAAAGCAAAGTGTGAAGAAGTGAAGATGGAAACCGAGACTCTTGACAAACTGAAATCACAACGTCTGAAGTCAGATTTTCTGCATGTCATCAGATACTCGCTGAGTCTGTTACTGTAACTCTGGAGCCGCTTTCACTTTTCCACGTTTTTCGTCACAGTTCAACCAGTCACATGCACGAGTTCAGGTGTTGAGGGTTCTTGGGTCGTCCCGTCCGTGGTGGGTCGTAGAGCAGTTCCCTTGAGCTCATATGTCCATGAAAATGGAACGTACCATTGTCGTGTGTGGGGTAAGTATATTGTGAAATATTTATTAGAATACTGGAAGTTACAGGAACTTATGACATACAGGTGAGGCTGTCGTATGATGTCCAAAGGATGACAATTTTTTTTAATTAAAAAAAAGTTCCCAGTAGTTTTTTAGTTATGATTGTGACATTTTTAACCAAAATCTCACAACCTAAATGTCTTAAAAAGACATTTTTCTTGTTGATCTGAAGCCTCTATTTCTCTAATCTCCTCTAAGGGGGCGTGGCTTTTGGTGCTCCGCCCCTGTTCACCTCTGTCTGATTATGATAGCTCTGTGTAGCATAAATCCTCATAAAAACATCCATGAATCCAGGTAATATATGGTTCTGATCCGGATGTCAGCTCAGATCTTCATGGACAGAACTTCCTCCAAAATCCTGATTCTTTCTCCTTCCAGTTCACCAAAGACTCTTTGATGTTTCTTGACGTTGCTGTGATCAATACATTCAATCCATTGGTTTCTCAGAGCAGAAAATAATGAAAGCTAACATCCAAATGCTCTTTCATTCATTTACAACCCTTGCGGTCAAATGAGCCGCCGTTCACATTTCCGTGGTCACATCAAGAAGCTCCGTGGAGTCTGGTGGAGATTTTCCAGCGTTCTCAGCCCTGCTACCGTAAGTATTGGATGAAACTCACACCAAAAATCCAGTGACGGCTGATTGGACCACAGAAATGTGAACGGCGGCTCATTTGACTGCAGTCAGTGTGAAGATACCATCTTCTCTTCTCCAGAAGCTGAACTAGACACGCTAGCCGGACCAGATGAGGGTTTAGTGCAGCAGAAAGAAGATCATTCATGAAAAACAGTTTGACTGACAGATTTAAAAGGAGAAATACTCTAAAAACAGGATTTTCATCAGAGGGAGTCTTTAAGATAAATCTAAACATATCTGCGTTTCACCCACTTCCCCCTCATTTAGAAGTTCTCAGAAAAAGCACATTTTAACATTGCTTTTAGGTGATCTTGTCTGGTTATTTATCATAAAAATGTTATTATGTCATGGTAACACGACAACATGTCGCTGAGCCTCGACTGCAGCGGGAAAGAAAGTATTACTAATGCTAATCGTGACGTTAGATTACCTCTTAACGCATGTTTTTGTCCAGATGATGAAGAGAAACTTTGTTTTAAATCAGCCTGCAGAGAGATAAAGAACATGTGGGCTGTGATACTATGTTAAAACTTGATCAATTTAAACATTTCAGACAATAAAAATGAACCAAGAATGTTCTCTCTAGCCTGTTTTTGTTTAAAAGCAGCATATTATCATCAAATTTACCTTGTAAATGAATCGCAACACAAACGTTAATCTGATTAATCAATTAACAGCACTACTTAAAAATAAATGTTCCAATACACAGTTTTGTGTTTGATTTCATATTTTGAATATTTGCATATATTAAGTGGCCGGCAAATATTGTGACTAAAAAATTCTTCATCTTGATTAATATTTTTAATAGATTGACAGAACTAAAGAAAAATAAATGTTCTAGAAGTAGTTTTGTGTGATTTTATAATGCGATGATTTGCAGATAAAAAGTGGTCTGCAAATACTTTAACTTAAAAAAAATATCAATCACGATAAATTTTTTTAATTGATTTTTATCACTAATAAAAATTAACATCTAATTGTACCGTTTTGTGTGTGATTTTATATTATGAATATTCACAGATAAGTGGTCGGAAAATAATGTTAACCAAAAACAATATTAATCGTGATTAATCGCGATTAATTTTTTTAATCGATTTTTATCACTAATAAAAATTAACATCAAAATGTACCATTTTGTGTGTGATTTTATACTATGAATATTCACATATATTAGTGGTCGGCAAATACTGTTAACCAAAAATAATATTAATTGTGATTAATCGCGATTAATTTTTTTAATCGATTGAAAGCACTAATAAAAAATGAATGTTCTAAATAGTTTTGTGTGATTATTTACAGATAATAGGTCGGCAAATACTGGAACAAAAACGAATATTAATCCTAAATATCGCGATTAATTTTTTCCAGGTTTGTGATTAATTAGTTGAATCTTTTTGATCGATTCATGGCCCTGTTATGTTTTTTCGTACTGCGGCTTGCCGGTTTGGTCAGTGGTTGTTGCCGTAGTCGGGGTCCACGGGTGTAGAGTGGACCCTGGCTGGTGAGGGTCGGAGCTGTCGGTTAGTTTTCTTTTTTTGTTGTTTTCTGTTTATAATTGTAATTTTTTTTTTTGTCTTATAATTATGTTTTCACTCGTATGAGAATCCCGTCATCTTACGTTTGTGCAGCTGCAGAACTTCAGAGAACAAACACGTGTCAGTGGAATGCTGTGACCAACACCCTCCTATAAACACATGAAATGCATTATGGGAACACAAACGATGTGAAAACGGTTTGGAGCGTCACACACTGTAAAAGCACATCTGCTTATAAAAGCCACTGAAAGTTTGATGACAGCTCCGAGTGTCGTCAGGCTCTCATGAGGGTTTCTTTAAACTCAGCTACCTGTGAACAGGTGAGTTTTTGGAGACATAGTTGACGCTTTATCGTCTTAACGCCACACGTTCTCAGCTTCAATATTTTAAGTATTTACTAAAACATTTAATAAATCATGGTAGAATTGGTCACTTTAAATTCCTGTTTTCCTCATTTTAGATTTCTAACAGAACAGATCTCACTTTAACCTCTCATCCCAAAATAGAACATGTTTTATTAAAATATAAATAATATTTAAATATCCTAAAAGGAAATAAATCCTTTAGAATCATTGAATCAAAAACAGGCAGGTTGTAAACAAACGTTTATCAGAAGTATGAAGGTAAATTTAGACTTGAACCTGTTGCAGCAAATAAACTGTATTTTCCTGAACAAAATCTGTGGATTTGAAGAGAAATCTGATCAATCAGTGTGATTGAGGTCTGTGAACGGCTTCTGGAAAGTTTAAACCCTCTGCTGATGCATTCATACGAGCTCATTTGATTAATTCTGTTATTCAGTGAAAAAGTTCAGGAGCTGAAATTCAGTCTTGGATTCAGTTTCTACTGAAGCTTATTGGACTCTGAAGAAACACCCAGAAACAACCAGAACAACGCTTTTGTTTGGTGTCTTCTGATTGGTCGTCTCTTCTGATTTGGTCGTCTCTTCTGATTGGTTGTCTCTTCCTATTGGTTCCTTCCTACCAACAGATTATATAAAATATTTTTTTAAATAAATACTAAACTAAAACTTACCATAAATGTGTTTCCTGGGGTTAGTTCAGCCTCTCTTTGCTAACGTTTCTCGTTGATCTTCTTTGATGAAGACGCTTTCGTTCACATCAGATCAAAATGGTTTTAACATAAAAACATGACAAACATCTGAATCATTTCTGTGACTCTAGACTTTGTGATGTTGGTGACTTAGAGCAGGGGTCCCCAAACTACGGCCCGCGGGCCAAAATCAGCCACCTCCACATTTGGCCCGGCCCCCCAAATTGTTTAGGCTAAATTAGATATTTTCCTATTAATTTGGCTTTTTAGCTAATATTTTTATTACATGCTAGCTGTTTTGGCTAATTAGGAACTTTTTTCCAGTTTTTAGGCTAATTTGGCTTTTAGCTATATTTCAGTTACATGCTAGCTGTTTTGACCAATTTAGGCTTAAGTCCCTTTTTTACGCTAATTTGAAGTTTAGCTAACATTTTAACTACATGCTAGCTGTTTTGGCTAATTAAGGCATTTTTCCAGTTTTTAGGCTAATTTGGCTTTTAGCTAATATTTCAGTTACATGCTAGCTGTTTTGACCAATTTAGGCTTAAGTCCCTTTTTTTACGCTAATTTGAAGTTTAGCTAACATTTAACTACATGCTAGCTGTTTTGGCTAATTAAGACATTTTTCCAGTTTTTAAGCTAATTTGGCTTTTAGCTAATATTTCATTTACATGCTAGCTGTTTTTGACCAACTTTAGGCTTGAGTCCCTTTTTTACGCTAATTTTGAAGTTTAGCTAACATTTTAACTACATGCTAGCTGTTTTGGCTAGTTAAGACATTTTTCCAGTTTTTAGGCTAATTTGGCTTTTAGCTAATATTTCAGTTACATGCTAGCTGTTTTGACCAATTTAGGCTTAAGTCCCTTTTTTACGCTAATTTGAAGTTTAGCTAACATTTTAACTACATGCTAGCTGTTTTGGCTAGTTAAGACATTTTTCCAGTTTTTTAGGCTAATGTTGGCTTTTTAGCTAATATTCAGTTACATGCTAGCTGTTTTGACCAATTTGTAGGCTTAAGTCCCTTTTACGCTAATTTGAAGTTTAGCTAACATTTTTTAACTATATGCTAGCTGTTTTGGCTAATTAAGATATTTATTTTTCCAGTTTTTATTAGCTAATTTGTGTTCTTTAGCTAATATTTTATTTACATGCTAGCTGTTTTGGCTAATTTAGATTTTTTTTTGGCTAATTTGGAACTTTGCTAATATTTTAACTAGCTAACACCTTCCGTGTTTTCAGCTATTAGCTTCAGTGTTTTTAGCTGTCAATTTAAGCACCTTCAGCTATTAATCTATCGCAGGTAATGCTATATATCTAGTTTTTAAAATGTTTTAGTATTTTTTTTTGTAACGATTACAGAAATTAATTATTTAAATCTATGTGCGGCTTTCTGGAAAACCATAAATGTTAGCGTTTCGGCTGTGATTGTTACACTTTTTCTGTTAGCCAACGAACCGACTTGCCTGAAGTAGTTTTCCCTCATCTCCTCCAGATCTACATGAAGGACCTCGGTGAGTCTGCAGTGAGTAACCCTCCTGAAACGGTCACGCTCAGACTCCCTCAACATCTGGGCGGCTGCCAGCCGTGCTCAGCTGACGCTCTCCACATGTACAAGGTGACACTAAACGGCTGCAGCTGATGGGACAGTTCGCACAAGACACTAATTACTCCTCCTCCTCCTCCTCCTCCTTCTCCCGGCAGTCTGACATCCCACAAACAGCTGGAGGCGAGCACGCTTTGGGGGAGTCGCCGTGGCTCGACTCTCGTTTGTCTCAGAGGTAAATCTTTTTCTGTACATTTCTAATCAAAAGAGGGAACAAAGGGCAAAAAAAAAAAAAAGGCAGAAAATGTTGTTTCCGCTGCAGCTGATTACAGAGGAGCTCGCAGAAATCCAGAGCTTACCCCAGGAATCCTTGTTAATCTTTAAAGGCTCGGCAATTATAAGAGGAAAGTTGTGAGGGCTAACCGCAACCCCAGGGCTGAAAGAGGGGAGAAGAAAGAGGCAGCGGCGGCAGAGCGTTCCACTTTTAGACCAGACGTCTGTCTCTTCGCTCTCGGGCATTTTTCTGAGACAAATTACTCTTAGTAGTCAATAGCCTGTAATTAAAATATACCCACTTGATGGAGAAGCAACAGTGTCTCTGTGTTTAGTTACGGGTTCCAAAGATTAATTCTGGGGTGTGTAACCCTTGTAATTTTCCAAGTGCTCTTTATTGTTTAGAGAAGAAAAAAAAAGCTCCGATAATTAAAGCGTCTCTGCTTTGATTTGTCGACACTTCTGTGCTCCGTCGGTGGATGGATGAGGATGGATGCAGAAGGTCAGAGTTTGAGGGGTTCCGGCTCTTCGGTCCCCCTTGTGGTCACTGTAGGAACCGCAGGCGGCGGCTGAGGTCCAGATCCTGTGTGGAGATCTGGACTGGAGCGTCCCAGCAGAGAGGCGCGTGCTCGTGGCGCGCGGGGGTGGGGTGGGGGTGGGGGGGTGCGATCTCTTCTCTCCTTTTATTGCAGAATTCTGTCACTTCATAGTGAAACTTTTGTGGAGTCCCGAAACCACAACAAATGAACTTTTTCTGAGAAGAATTTGTTCTCTGGAGTTACTATAAAAGCATCTGAAATTATTTCAGGATTTTCCAGCCCCCCCCCTAATTCAGTTTCAAATAAAAACGTGTAAATGAAGTGTAAACGCAAACTGGATCAGCGCGTCGTGCTAAATGCAGCAAAGGAAACACGTCGGTGTTGTAAGTAAACAGCTGCGTTACCTGTGGGCTCCGCGCGCACCTGCTGGAGCAGAGCGGCGCTCCCGCGTGCAGATGCAAACTGTCACTCATCCCACGCGCGCGCCTGCGTGTGCGGCGCACTGAAACTTCAGCAAACAAACAAACAAACAAATCCAGAAGCAGCCGGATTTTACGGTTTTTGTATTTAAAAGAAATACATAAAAATAATTCTAAATTTAAATTATCTTAAAAAATCTGTAAGGAAAAATTAATCAAATTTACTTTTGAAATTCACAATATTTAGTGTTTTTATTTTTTTTACACAGAAGTTTGTTTTAATTAAGAATTTCAGACGCTAAATAAAAAAATGACATAATGAAAATAAAATATTTTATTATAAAGTAATAATTCTTTTTGTTTTTTTTTTTACCCAAACATGTTTCTTTAAAATCATTTCTTCAAGTTTGTTTTAAGGCCGTTAAAATAAATAGGAAATATTTAAAAATGGATCTGGAACGGAATCGTCTCCGTTCCATTTTGGTTCCGTTATTTCTCCACTAAAATCTAAGTTTCAAATCAGCAGCAATTACTGGAAAAACGTCTGTAAATTAAAGTTTATTTTATTTAATTTTACATTTTTTTTCCCCAAAAGTTTCCTGCTTTAATAAAGAAGTATTAAAGAGAGTTTGTTGGTTTGTTGGAGCCGCGCGGCGCGCTGCGCTCCGGCCTTTTGGCTGCGTTTGGAGCAGGACGCACGGCGCTGCATGCGCAATCCTCCATCCAACCACTTTTTTTTTTTTTTTGAACCCCCCCTTCTCTCTTGACATGCAAACATGTGGCGTGTAAATATGAAAATGAATGAGCGCGAGAGCTCTCCTGGCAGCCGCTCCTCTTCCTCCCTCTCTCCGCGCGTCCCCGGAGAGCGGCGCGTCAGAGAGGAGCGCCTGTAAAAACCAAAGTGGGGCAATGAGACAAGCTGCGCCACAGCTGGCAAATCATCGATTTGAGCATCAGAAACGGGGAGGGGCGCTTCATCTACCTGCCACCCTCTCTCAGCAGCCCTCCTTCCTCCCTCACATGCCGCCGCGCGCTCCTCTCCCGTACTTCACCCCCGCTGCCCGCAGCGCACGGTCGCTCTCTTGCGCTCCACCGCCGCGTGCGTTCCTCAGCCTCCGCGGCTTCCACCAGACCTCCCCCGCCCTCCTCCTCGGACTTTTGACTTTTTGAAACAGTTTTTTTTTGGATCTGCCGCCGTGGAGCGCTGACAAGAAATTCTGCAACTTTTGATGGAAACCGGGAGGTCGGGCGGCTGCTGACTGCACAGGTACGCGCTCCGTCACGAGTCTGTCACATTTCTCTGAAGTTCAGTCACTTTTCCAAACAGCCTGAGGGGGAATAAATGACAGATTGTTGCGCACGTGCGCCTTCAGCAGCGCGTCCAGGTGATGCGTTCAGAGGCGACGAGTTTTCTTTTCAAACTTTAGTTTTTTAAAAGAACTTTTCGTGAAGTTTGCAGCTTTCTGGTGTGAAAGTGAGGCAGATGCGGAGATGCTGTTCGTGTCACTTCAGGTACAGGCGGTCCGCCGTGCGTGCGTCGGCGTGCGCGTGAGTGACAGATAGAGAGCGGTGCGTGGGCACAGAGGCTCTGCGGTTTTCGGGCTCCTCAAGGTTTCACTCTCTGCTCCCTAAAGAAGAAAGCTGACTTTTCACCCATCGGCGCGCGCGCGCATCTGCAAAAAACCCGATTATTAAAGGCTGATTATCCTGCAAACAATCTGACCAGAGACAGCTCGCTGTTTCTGCTGCAGTCAGGAGTTTTGCAGAAATGCACCTGGGAGATAAAGTTGTTCTCCCTGCATGTCAGAAAGCAGGTTACGGTGATTCTCCTCCTTTTATCTGTGCAGATCTGAGGCAGCTGAAGGTGCTGTGGCTTCTCTGGTCAGTGCCTCTGACTGCTGTGACACACACCGCCTTTCCTTTCCTGTCTCAGGCTGCCACGTGTGACTTCTTGTAAAAGTCTTCAGGCAGCTTGTTTGTGCGGCTTGGAGCCAAACTTCTTCATTTATCAGTTTGCGGTGGTGAAAGTGGCACAAATACATGTCAGACACATGTTTGGCAGGAACGATAAGAATCGGACGAGTGTCAACATCAGTCAGTTACAATAACTCCTCTGACTCGGGTTTACAGTCAGGTAGGAGAAGAAAACGTACTCGGAGTTTCGCTTTGTTTTCATTACAACTAATCGAAACCAGCGTGTGTTGCATTTACTGTACTGTAGGAGTGGAACAGCAGGAAGTCGACTTCTTCACAAACCGTGGAAGTGTCACGTCACTCCGTGAAAGTAGGTCCAGCCTCTCCGGCGTGGATCTGACACCCAGAGACCAATTAGTCGTCTTTCTCTGGAAAGCTCGGCTTGTCACCCCCCCACCACCACCACCACTTTTATTTTTGTGTTGTTTCTGCAGCTCTTGCTCTTCGGCTGCAGGAAACTCGCCGTCCCCTCAGAAAGCCGCAAAGCGTCTCCTCCTGCAAGCTGCAAAAAAAAAAAAAAGATGCGCCTCGCGCTAAAACCATTAATCCTCTCCTTTACCACCTCGATAATTATTGCTGTGGCGGAATAACAGCTCAGCAAACAGTCAAATTATACCTGTGGTGGGGAGCCGAGTAAATACCTGTTTAGCTGCCAGCAAATGTATTTATTAGTCTGTCGCCAGTAAATCGGAGGCCTGTCTCCTTCTGCCAGTGTGTGGGGAGGCATGAAACCGACTGCTAACGGAGGAGAAAGATAACAATGAACCCCTTCTAGTTCTCAACAACAAGTTGCAACTTGTTTGGAAAAAGACAAAGTCGGTTTAATGATCGCCGCATTCCAGCGATGCCACCCTGAGTGTGATTAAGCAGCTCGCTTTTGTCGTTATTTTTTTTATTATTAAAACAGATGTTGCAGCATGTTCCTCCGGCGGAAGATCTCCATCACTTCTCGATTCCGATCGAGTTATTAAACGTTTGTGTACTTCCACCTTTTGTTCTGACACACACGTTCACAAAAAAAAAAAGCGATTTAGAGGAAAGCGCATCCCCGCTAAGATCAGGTTGTTAAAACCACCCACGTCCTCCAGGGAAACAATATCAACAGATACTGTTTTCTCCCGTCTCTCCGCTGCCTTATCAGCCGCTTTGTTCTTGATGCATCCTTTGACGGAGGATTAAAAGAGAGAAACGGAGAGAAACGCTTCACCTGCCCTCGTTTCGCGGCCTCCTCGGCAAAAAAGGAGGACACAAAGCCGGCCTCAGTGTCTATTAATTGTTTATTTGTTGCAATCCACGAGGCAGGAGTTAGAGTTTAATTATTCGGACATGTGAGAGTCAGTCCTTCATAATTTGAAAAAAAAAAAAACATCTGCTTTTAGGAGCAACGCGTGTTAATTTGCTTCAGCCAAGGCCCCCGCGGGGGCCTTGGCTGAAGCAAATTAACACGCGTTGCCTCTGTCAGAAAACGGGGTCCAGGAGCCGCTCCACTTCTATTCCTGTCGGCTCCATGTGATTATAAAACAATTAAGCACTCCGGGTTCATTACAACCTGGAAATCACCTGGTTTTTTTTTCTTTTTTTCCTCCTAATTGAAAGGCGAGCGAGAAACTAACTCGATCGGAAGGACACCTCCAGTAAGTGAAAGCTCGTCCGTGCAACAGTTGTGCGGAGAAACCATTTCTGAGAACATCCCTCTCTGTGCGAGACGCTGCAAATACGCCTCTGCGGTTTGCAAATTCTAAAAAAAAAAAAAAAAGTGGACATGAGTTGTGACTTTCAGCTTCCTGGCACAGATTGTTCACTCCTCCTCGACACCGTCTCTTCTCGTTTTGTTCTTATTGTGACTTCCGATTAGAAGCAGTCGCCCCCGTGTTGCTTTCTCTCAGCAGCCTAATTTGTATTAATCGTATTAATCCCCATTAGAGGCGTCAGAAGTGGCGAGCATGAAGACATCACACCTACGTGCGAATAAGAACGACGCTCCGGTTTTCCTGATGTCTTCACAGACAATGGCGCCCGCGCACGTGGGGCTTTGCGGCACAAAAGGCCTGCAGAAACCCACCTTGAACCAAAGCGAAATCTGCATTCTGCACACGGCGAGCGCTTTTTCCTCTCTTTCCTGCGCGCCTCAAAACAGAATATGTTAATTGATAATCACCAGTGTTGATTCAGCGGTGCATTCAGTGCAAATCTGTGCCCTTCTGGATGTCAGAGGGTTTTTCGCAGCCCGGTCCGTGCCAACCTCGCTGGCAGCGCCGGCACCTGTTGGCGCTGCCAAGGCCCTGGCAGGGGTTATCGATGCTCTCTGATGGCGCCCGACAAGCGCCGGGGAAACGACGGCGGCCGCTCGCAGACAGAAAAGAGCATTTTGGAGAAACGTGGAAGGAGTCAAGGTGAGGCGGAGGCTGTGACCTCAGGTCAGGTCCTCGAGGCTGGGTGCATAACCTTTTGACCTCACGTGGGTGAGGAAGGCCACCTGATTTCTCCTCCTAAAACCGCCAGCGCTGTTTATGAAACAGGAGATATTGACGGCGTCACGCGCAGATTTCCTTGCAAGCGTGAAGCCGCGATGCATCTGACCTCCACGCTCCGGGCTCTGTGATAGGTGTACACACTTCCTGTTTTCTGTTGTGTTTCCTGTTTTGCTCTTACACAGCCTGGACAGAAACGCTGGTTCAGATCCGGAGATTCGCTTGGTTTTTATTTTCTTTTTTTTTAACTATTAGAAAAGAGGCTGATAAAAGAACCGAATCGCTCGCCGGTTTGTGGACTTTCCGTATTCGGATCAAGTTTCTTCTGCGGTCTGGAGGCTGAACTTCGCCTCACACGCTCCCCCCTCTGGCTCCTCGAAGACCTTCACTGAGCATCAGGACAAAAATCACCTGCCTGAGCAGAAAAAAAAGATAGTCCCAACTTGTGTTTACACACAAACACCACATCAGGGTGTTTATTGACAAGTTCAGCAGATTACCTCCTCTCAATGCCAGCTCATGAAATAATGACCGAATAATAACAATAGATTAACATCCTGTCCCTCAACAATTCAGGGTTTTGTTTACAGCATCAACAGATTAGCTCAGCTAATATTTTGCAATAACTTTCTAGAGCAGCTTTTTGGAGTTCAAGCAGCACAAGACCTTTAAAAATGTATTTAATTTGGGGAAAAAGTGGAAAAAAACTAAAATAAAACTAAAAATCCCAGATAAACTTGTTAAAAAAATAAAATGTTATCACTTTAATTTAGTTTTGATGGTGTAAATATGTGAGGATGTCTGTAGCGGTGATGGGATTTGGCAAAAGTTGGGAAAGACTGCGGCTGCGCGGAGTGACCTCATGGTTATGAGGTCAAATAGTTCCCCTCACTAGTTTGGCGGCGAAAGTACAAATAAAACAATTTGTAAAAGAGGAAAGTGTCAAATAAAAAAAAAAGGAGGGAAAAAAAAAACAACACACACACGCACGTGAGTGACTGTTAGCGCGCGCGCGTGAGAGCATCTGCGTGCTGGCCGGTAATAAATGCAGGACCGCCTCACTCTAATCAAGCTGATTAAAAATTCCTGCGCGCACAGCCGGAAACCGCGGCGCAGACGCACGTGCGCGTTTATTTACGTGCGTTGAGGACTTTTTCCCGCCCGATATTGGGTGAAAATATCCCGTTTCGGAAGAAAAAGCTCCCATTTTGCCCGTTTTGTTTACCCCCCCACCCCCCCTTCGGATGAAATGGGAAGGAGAGGGGAAGCGCAGGCGGCGGCGGCGGCAGCAGCGCGGAGAGGGGGGAGTGATGAGTCAATACAACTAATAATTTAATGGGGACAGAGACGGAGGGGGGAGAGGCAGAAAGAAAGAGGCACTCCGTCCGGACGCCCCGTCAAACAGGACGCCTCCCTCCCACTCACCAGCCACCGTCGCCGGCGGCTCCTCGTCCGCATCCTCGCGGAGCCGATTTTTTCCTTCCACACGGGAAAGTAGACCGCACTTCTTTTTTCTCTTTTTCTTTCTTTTTTTTCTCCCCGCGAACCTGTTCGGCTCCTCGCCGCCTGTCAGCGCTCGCTCTCCGGCGGTCTCGCCGAGCGGAGCCGCCGTCCGGCTCACCCCCGCGGTCGGAGCCTTTTCCTCGGCTAACCCGCTCCGCACTTTCCCCCCCCACCTCCTCCGCTGAATGTGGCGGAGTTAGCTAACGCGGAGCGGAGGACTTCTCCCCCCACCCCCGGAGCATATTTACCCATGTTTGCCGGTCGCGGTGCTGCTCGACCCGGGCTGTTGTTGATTCTCGCCGCCGGCAGCCGGAGCGTCTCTTTCTGACGAGCGTCGGCCGTCATGAAGACGTAGAGTGACATCGGAGCCGGGTCTTTTTTTTTCTTTCTTTTTTTTAATTAAATTTTTTTAAATTTTCATTTTTCTACCCTGGCCGAACTTGAAGCAGGCTCCCCGGAGGTGTTCATGCCCCCCGCCGCTGAAGTGCTGCGTCTCAGGTTGGTTCGGAGGCATTTCCTCTTCAGTCTTCCCATCGGCGGGTTCGGTGCCGGTTCGCTTAAAACCCCCCGATCTGGGTTCCTTTGCCCCCCTCCCTCCTATTTGTGCTGAATTAGTTGCCTCATTGCATGTCATGAATGGAGGAGTTCGTGATCTTTGGCGTTGGGGGGGTGGATGCTCCTCACTTTTCCCCCCACAAAAGCATTCCTGTCCATCCGTGGTCATTAACCGGCATGCACCGGGGCATCATTTCATCCCTGAGCACCTGTGGGTGAAGCATCTCTCCATCCATCCGCCTCTGTCTCTTCTTCTCCCCACTTCAACTTTTTCATGACCGGTCCCATGAGTCAGCAGCTGCGCGCGCGCGCCCCCAGGCACGTGCGCACATACTTGACAAACTAGTGAAAACTACTTTTTCCAGACCAGGAAGTCCAATATTCATCCAAATTTAAATGCATGTAAAAGGAAAAGGATATTTTTAAAAACTAAACTTTCATTAAAAGGGGAAAATATAGATTTATAATAGAAAACATGTTAAAAAAGATGATCATCTGGACTTTTATTTTGAAAAAGCTTCAAAATCAAAGTCCAGATGATCATCTTTTTATCTTCTTCTGCTTTGGAACCATCCCAAATGAATTTAAACTCTGTTAAATCATTGATATGTTGGGTTAATTTTTTAATTTATCATAAACTTTAGATGTTAATTCATCTGTAAGGGCCTCAGACTGACCTCATTCTGTAAGATCTTCATAGATATTTTCAGTGAACCTCAACAGGATGTCTCCTCTCTGCTTCTTCCCTCCCCAGGTGATAGTGAGCAGAGGCGCTGAGAAGGATGGAGCATCTCAGCGAGACGTGTTTGGGCAAGGAGAACTCTGAGCTGGTCAACAGCATGGCGGAGGCCAAGGCCCCGCCGGCCAAGCTGCCCCGGCTGGAGCAGAACGGCAGCCCGCTGGGGCGGGCCCGGCTGGGCAGCAACGGGGCCAAACTGGCGGGGGTCCCGTACAAGCCCAGCGGCCACCTGCTGAAGACCTTCCACAAGAGAGGTAGGACGACGTCGCAGGAGGCTCGCGTGTCTTTAAATGAAAAAGCTGCCATAAAACCGTCATGGCGGAAAATCTGCAAATTCTCCTCTTTTTACAGCTTAATTAATGACACAGACATAATAACGAAGTTTTATTGTGCATAATTCTGCATCTATTGAAAAGAATTCCAGGAAAGTTGCTTCCCTCCTTAAAACAGTTGAATATTTCTGACGTTTGTTTGCGGAGGGAAAGTTTCTTTTAGGAGCCTCTGCTGCTTTTATTTTTCATCTTCTCGTGGAAAAAGAAGGCGTTTTTTTTACGATTATGGTTTTGTTTTAGTGGAAATGAGTTTCAGAACTCTGTTCTGGAGTCGTAAAAGTTCTTGGCTGCTGGAGCAGCTTGTTGGTTTGTTGTCGTTGTTTTTGGCCAACAGGGAGGCAGGAGCTCCTGGAATGTGTCGGAGCGTCCTCAGATGAGTCGTTCTCGTCCTTTTTTTTGTTTTTTATCCGAGTGCAGCTGAAAGAACTTCTCCTCCAGCATCCAGGTTAGCGAAGTGGGGGGCGGATCGCCGCCAAGGCTTCAAACAGGAGCCACAGCGTCTGACATAGTGATGCCACAAACAATTATTTTAATAGTCGATTAATCAGCGATTATTTATTCCGATTAGTCGACTTATTGAGTCGTTTGCGGAGTGGATGTAAAACACAGAACTTAACAATCATTAGCTTTAAACTAAAGATGAAGATGATAGTTTATTAAACTTTTAATGAATTGTGCCGCCTCTGTCCTTCATTAGTTTCTGGTATGATTAAACTAAAGTTGTATTACCTGCGGTAATGCTACTGTGAATTCTATTTGTTGGAAGTAGATGCTGAAGCTTTTTGCTGAAAATGGCGACGTAATTGATTTTAATTGCTCCAGGGTTTTCCTGAAAATGCAAAAGATATTTGCAAAATCTTAAATTGTAAATGTTGTTTAAGAACTATGAACGAATGCTGAAGATGACCTAAATTTCTGAAAAAAGTTGTAGTAAAATTGCTTAAAAATCCTAATACATGCCAATGTTGAAAAATTATTTAGTACGTTGCTTAAATATGAGCTAAACTCCAACTGGCCCAGAAAACCTTTTAATAGGTGTCAAGTTAGCCAAAGCTAGCTGGTTGCTTCAATACTAGCTAAGCTCCAAAAAAGTCTTAGATTCCTCAGTAAACCAAATTAGTCAAAAACGTTAGCATGTTGCTAAAATAAAAACTAAAGTCTCCATTAGCATATGAAAACCCTAGTAGATTACGCATTAGCCAAAACATTAGCATGTTGCTTAAATACTAGCTAAACTCCAAAAAAGTCTAAAATTCCTCAGTAAACCAAATTAATCGAAAACGTTAGCATGTTGCTAAAATAAAAACTAAATTCTCAATTAGCCTAATTTAATTTAGTATTGGTAAACAAAAAAATTTCCTAGTTTTTAGAGATTTGCATGGACAAACTCCTAAATACATTGCTGACCTTTTGACCCCCTGCCCTTCAGTCAAACTTATTAAAAATTCCAAATACCCGCTATAAAACCTTTCAAACCGATGCTCCTCGTCTTTGGAACCACCACCTCCTCGTCGGTACGACAGATAAACTCTTGAGTGTTTTTAAAAGTGAGACAAGACGTTTTTATTCAAAATAGCTTTTAGGACATTTTATTTTTGTCTTTTATTGTTTTACCTTGATTTTACTGCGTTTTATGTTATTATATCTGCAATATGTGTATGACTGTCTGTAATTTTAATCTGTCTTCTTTGTGATTTTTATCTGTGAAAGGTGAAAAAAACATTAGCCTATAAAAACCCAAGTAGATTACAAATTAGCCAAAACATTAGCATGTTGCTTAAGTACTAGCTAAACTCATAAATAGCCTAAAATTCCTCAGTAAACTAAATTAGTTAAAAACGTTAGCGTGTTGCTAAAATAGAAGCTAAAATCTAAATTAGCCTATAAAAACCTCAGTAGATGACAAATTAGCCAAAAATGTTAGCATGTAGCTAAAATGTAAGCTGAACTACACATTAGCATAAAAAAAAAAAAACCTCAGAGGCCAAACTATCCAAAAAGCTATCGCATTGCTAAAATACTTGCTAAACTCCAAATTATTCTTTGGTAAACCAAACTAGTCAAAAACTTTAATTGTTTCTAAAGTAGAAGCTAAACTCCAATTATTTTGAAATTAACATAAAAGATAAAAACATTGTCCATGAATATATTTAAAGGCTTGATGCTAATCTACTTAAAATGTAAACATTTTCAGAGTTTTAGTCATTTCCTTTGGGGCGTATTAGTTTATCAATTCCAAAAATACAAGCAGTAACATGAAGTAACGATTAATCGACTTCTAAATTAATCATCGGCTATTTTAATATTTGATTAGTCGTCCATTAATCGACTAATCGTGACGGCCCTTATCTGAAATAATATTTGCCCCGGTCCTCTCTGGGCTTTTGGAAACAAAGCCAGTATTGATCCCCCCTCCCTCCCAAATGAACCAGCACAGCAGTCTTTATTGTCAGATCTTTATCTATCAGAATCAGGGGGAGAAAAGCAGCTCTTTCAGCACATTCCTCTGCATTTGTTGGCCCGTCGATTGTTCGGCCGGAGCCCTGCGCATCTTCTGGAATGCCTGGGATCGGGAAATATCGGAATCATTTTTTGTTTCTCTGGTAAGAGAGGTGAAAAAGAAGTAGAAGTGTGTGGCAGCAGGACGTAAACATCCTGTTTCTTTATTCCAGGGGGAACTTTTCCATTCATTTTCTAACACAAAAGCACATTGGGTGAAGTTTGCAGAGTAAACGTTCATTTTCGTGGTTTTTAGTTGCTGTTGACTCGGTTCAGGAGGAGCAGAAGATCCGTTTGCTTGTAGTTTGAGAGTGAAGCTTCACACCGGATCTGCACTCTGAAAGATCGTTTCTCCTCGTCTAACTCGATCATCGGGCTAAATATGACTCCCCGTGAACAGCTGACGGTCAGAGTGATCACGCGTGGCGCTCTGTGTCTGCAGGCAACATGCTGCCGGTGTTCTGCGTGGTCGAGCACTACGAGAACCCCATGGACTTCGACAGCAAGGAGGAGCACGCCGAGTTCGTCCTGGTGCGCAAGGACATGCTGTTCAACCAGCTCATCGAGATGGCTCTGCTGTCGCTGGGCTACTCGCACAGCTCCGCCGCCCAGGCCAAAGGTGACTCCGCCCACCATCGCTGCATCACACACGCCAGTGTTTCTGTGCACACATGCCGTGTAGGTGGAGGCAGGAGTCTTCTAATTGCACTGGATGGTTTGAGGTCTGCTATTTAAAGACGCCTCACGCACCTTTAAGACGGGAAACATTCTTGCTTGGATTTCTGCGGCGCATGGGGGCGGGGCCGACAGCAGGACGCTCGCGGGGAGCCCGCACACGTTGGCATCACAGCTTTAAATAAAGCGGTGGCGGCGGCGAGCTCCGCTGAGCGCTTCAGCCCACGTTTACCCGCTTTCTCTCTCTCTCTCTCTCACCTCACAGGTATGATTCAGGTGGGGAAGTGGAACCCCGTCCCGCTGTCATACGTGACGGACGCACCGGACGCCACAGTGGCCGACATGCTGCAGGACGTTTACCACGTGGTCACGCTTAAGATCCAGCTGCACAGGTGAGGAGCAACCTGCGGGAAAAACCCGCTTTTACTCTCTCAAAGAAAATCGAACAAAATCCAATAAACACTCTAAAACTACACTGAAGATGCTGAAATTGATGACTAAAAAAACTGAAGCTGATAGCAGCTAAAATATTGGCTAAATGCCAGATTAGCCTAAAAAACAATCTTAGATTAGCCAAAACAGCTAGCACGTTGCTGAAAAAAATAACTAACCTTTAAATTATCTTAAAAAAAATGAAGAAAAAAAACCTAAATTGAAAAAAAAACCTAAATTAACCAAAACAGTTAGCAAGTAAGCTAGCAAATTATCTTAAACAATCTTTGTTTAGCCAAAACAGCTAGCACGTTGCTGAAAAAATAACTAAACTTTAAATTATCCTAAAAAATGAAGGAAAAAAAACTAAATTGAAAAAAAAACCTAAATTAACCAAAACAGCTAGCAAGTAAGCTAGCAAATTAGCCTAAAAAACAATCTTAGTTTAGCCAAAACAGCTAGCATGTTGCTGAAAAAATAACTAAACTTTAAATTATCCTAAAAAAAATGGAAAAAATCCTAAATTAACCAAAACAACGAGCAAGTAAGCTAGCAAATTAGCTTAAAAAACAATCTTTGTTTAGCCAAAATAGCTAGCACGTTGCTAAAAAAAAAGCAAATCTTTAAATCATCCTAAATAAAAAAAACCTAAATGAGCCAAAACAGAAGTAAATATTAACATAACTCAACAGTCTAAAAACTGAATTAAAAAAAGGCTAAATTAGCTAAAACGGCTAGCACGCAGTTGAAATATTAGCTAAACTCCAAAATGGCCTAAAAATTTTTTAGCAAATGCCAAAATAGTCCAAAAAGCTGGCATGATGTCAGTTTTTAAAACTTTAAAACTCACTTTGTAATATAATTATGAATAAAATGTCAGGAATATTATTCCAGAATTAAACCTTAAATAACTTTCAATATTTTAATCTCCATTCAAACATATTTTGTCAAAATGATACAAGTTAGAAACGAGCGCAAGATAACATCGGGACATTAATGACAATAAAATAAAATGATCTGGAGGGCTGGATAGAATTACCCGGAGACTTTGACACGTGGTCTACATTCACACACTTTCAAATTAAAACCCAGCAGGGAATGTGTCATAATTACACTCAGCAGCGTAAAGTATTCATTCAAACATTTTTGATTCAAAAATATCTAAAGAAACTAATAAATACTATAATCCAGATTAAGATGTTTGATCTGTCAACCTGGTTCTATTTTAAGATCTTTAACTTTACTGTTGAGCAGTAAAACCCTTCAAAATAAAGGTCTTCACTTCCTGTTCTTGCTTCTACAGTCATCGTAGTCACCATTAAAATCTGTCAAAGTGGAAGCAAAATCAGAAATAAAAGATTAAAAATTGTCACTTAAACTGGACTGGTTGAACAACTTTAATATTAAACAGACAGTTGCTGAATATTCAACAAAAAATCCATATTTGGAGTGGTTTTCATCCATTAAATCAGAGGCTTTTCTTCTGTTTCTCTATTTTTGTCTAAACTTTAATGCTTTTAAAGATCGTTTATCTGATAATCCCGATCATATTGGGTTTCCTCATGCTGCAGTGGTTTGATTAATACCAAAGAAGAATGTTAAACAGCAAACACAAGTAATTCAAGAAGGAAAATGTCCATAATGTTTTTTTAATAATAAAAGAAAGGAAACATTCAGGATTCTTTGCATCCGTTCCTCAGAATCAATTAAAAAATTCTTCCTCAAAATTTAAAGTTTAAATGGAAAAACTCAAGAAAATATAGTAAAAATTAAAAAAAGGACAAATGTTGATGTTTTTATGTGACGTTTAAGCTAAAACTCAAAGTAAATCATGAGAATGAAAATCTTCTTTTGGATTTCTCATGAAGCTAATCATGTTCAATTCAGACTAA
The DNA here is from genome assembly GCA_003999625.1 of Oryzias javanicus. Lineage (NCBI taxonomy): Eukaryota > Metazoa > Chordata > Actinopteri > Beloniformes > Adrianichthyidae > Oryzias > Oryzias javanicus. Next base: position 33,002,864 of record CM012452.1, on the reverse strand, counting down.
AAATGATCAAATCAGATGATTTTCTTTACAAAATAAGTTGTAATAATAAAACACTTGCGATTCTAATTTACACATTTGTTCTCGCCAACATGTTTTATGCTAAAGTATTTTTTAAAACGGTCACTGTCACGGGTCATTCTGGTTTGGATTAGAACGCAGACATTTGTTCAATCCCAACTTTATTCTCCATTTTCTTGGTTCCCAGAGGGAAGACGTTTGTTTTTGGGGGGGTTCTGCTGTCCCAGACTCTTTATTTTATTGTCTTTAGATTTCACACTTTTAAATCTCCTTAAATTCAAATTTAGGTTCTGATTTGATCTAGAAAATGTTCTGGAGAACGGCAGCATCAGAAGTCGTTGACTTGTTGGGCTCAAATCCTCGTGGAAACGCGTCCAGCTTAAGGCACGGCGGTGGAGGGTTGATGGTTGAAGGGGAAAGTGCAGCTGAGGTTGAGATCTGCAGCCAGAACAGGAATGAAGCTGGAGAAGCAGACAGACTCTGGAGGAAACCTCAGAGCTGCAGCTGAGACTGGTTCTTCAGGTCTGAGCAGAACTGGAACCGACCGACCGAGCGCCGCCCGTTATCTATCACGACGCGTTATTGTGACTGCAAACGTCACGCGCCGTTTGTTGCTACCGCTGACCACTCCCAGTAAACTGGGGAGAACCGGCTCTGCCGGCGGGGGACGTGGACGCCGTTTCGTCTACTCGGCTGCAGGTGTGGGGGCTTTGCTGCATTTACGGAGCAGGATCACCGACACAAAGACTCACAAACTGTCGGCTGGCGCCGGTTCGGAGGCTGGTGCCAGCAGCGCGCTAACCCCGCCCTCTGGAGAGCTGGCCCCCCCCTCCTTCTGTCTCATCATCAGTCAAGTCATCGCTGACGGATGCGTCCCGCATCCAAGCGAGCTTTTATTTCTCCAGCGGGCTGAGGTGTGTTGAGGTGTTGGCCTTGACCACAGCGCCGCGACTCCTGGTCGCCGCGTCATCTCACTCCTTTTTTTTTAACCAAATATTCAGTCAGAGATGCTGGCTACATTGCTACCCAAATCCACTCTGTGGAACACCGATACATGATGACTTCACTACTGTAGTGCACGTTTGTCAAAGTCGAGGCCCGGGGGCCGGATCCGGCCCTCCAGATCATTTGACCCGATGTTATTTTACACTCATTTCTAACTTGAAAAATTGACAAAATACATTTTATGCAGAGTAAAAATTGAAAATTATTTAAGGTTTTATTCTGGAATAATATTCCTGTCTTATTTTTCATAATTATGTTCAAAAGTGAGTTTTAAAAGTTCTAAAAAAATTGGCGTTCTTCCAGCTTTTTGGACCATTTTGACATTTAGTAAGATTTCTTTTTTTTTTTTTTTTTTTTTAGGCTATTTTTTTCTAGTTTAGCTAAACTTTCGGCTACATGCTAACTGTTTTGGCTAACCTAAGTACATTTCTGTTTTTTAGGCTAATTTGGCATGTCGCTAATATTTTAGCTGGCTTTCAGCTTCAGCGTTTTTAGCTATCAATTTCAGCATCTTCGACTATCAGAACAAGCGGTTAAATTCAGCTCACAGCATTCAACTAGCATTATCGCAGGTAATGCTAAATAAAAAAAAAAATACGGTTTTAAAAATTACTGTTTTGCTTGATTTTTGGACTATTTTGGCATTTACTGAAATTTTTTTTAGGCCTTTTTGAGTTTGGCTAATATTTCAGCCGTGTTTTTTTTTTTTTTTTTTTTTTTCTCCAGTTTTTTACGATATTTTTTTTCAGCTACATGCTAGCTGTTTTGGCTAACCTAAGTAATTTCTTTTGGCTAATTTGGCATTTAGCTAATATTTTAGCTAGCTATTAGCTTCAGCGTTTTCAGCTATCAATTTCAGTCCTAGTATCTTCAGTGGCCAAATTCAGCTCACAGCATTCACACTAGCATTATCGCAGGTAATGCTAAAAAAAAAATACGGTTTTAAAAATTGGCGTTTTGCTTTATTTTGGACTATTTTGGCATTTACTGAGAATTCTATTCGGCCTTTTTGAGTTTAGCTAATATTTTAGCCTAGTGTTTTAGCTAATTAAGGCTTTTTTTTTAGTTTTATACAATATTTTAAACTTTAGCTATTTTTTTCAGCTACATGCTAGCTGTTTTGGCTAACCTAAGTAATTTCTTTTGGCTAATTTGGCATTTAGCTAGCTATTAGCTTCAGCGTTTTCAGCTATCAATTTCACCCCAAGTATCTTCAGTGGCCAAATTCAGCTTACAGCATACACACTAGCATTATCGCAGGTAATTCTATAGATCTAGTTTGGATTTTGGCCCCCTGTGCGATTGAGTTTGACACCCCTGCTGTATTGGATTTCCTCCTCCCCGCCCCCACCCAGCCTGCCGCAGAAATCCACCCGGCGAGACCTTAAATTGTTTCGCCGAGCACAACAAGCCAGGAAGGTAGAAGTAACACGAAATAATAGTCGCCACATGCAGCTGATGTATAATTCATGCATCAATCCAGCAGATGTGTTGTATAAAGTAATTAACTAATCAGAACAATCAGGAGGGGGAGACAGAGGGAGAATATGAAAGGGAGGAGCGGCGGGCAGACAGAGACGCAGCAATCTCCAGATGCATCTGCTAGATGCGCCAAATGAAATCTGTCTGTCTTGGAGGGGCGCTTGCAGCGGGAAAGCCGAGCAGGGGCCTTCGCCGCTCCCCGTCTGACTCTGCGCCTCAAACCGGACCGATGCTGCTTTGTTTTTTTTTTTGGGAGTGTGGGGGGGGGATAATTTGCTTCCAAATTGCCTGTTTGCAGCTCGATGGCTGATTACTGCAGAAATGAAGATCAGGATCTGCTTTTCTGCAGGAACGCCCTCGGTTTTTATGAATTTATCTCCACCCCCACCCCTAATACCAGATGACCTTTAAACTGTTGCACAGAAATAAGGATGCAGTGCATTAATAAATCCATTCTTACAACGTTTGGAGCAACAGGCTGTGGTGACAGCGGTTTCCAACAGGACGAGCGGCCTGAACAAGACTGAAGTTTGTCAACTTTTTAGGCTCAAGTTTAACTTCATTATATCTGCTGCTGATTAAAACTTTATTCCGACACTAGACTTCTAATACGACCTATCAAATGTGTCATAGTGGAGGCAAAAATCAGATGCCAACTTCAGCCTCGTCCGACTTTCATTTCATTTGAACAACTTTATTAGCTGAATATTCAACAATAAATCCATGTTTCTTTGTTAAATGCAGCTTTTATTTTGAAATCAAACTCTCTTCTTTTGTTTCCTCTATTCATTTTTGCTTGGAGGTCTTCTTTTTTTTTTTTTTTTTTTAAACTTGTCCTGTCCAACAGCTGAGCAAGCATATACGGGCTGAGAGCCTCTTGCGTTGGACAGATTTTAATGTCCCAACAGGGGTTTATTAAGTATAAACCCCTCTTGTATTTCATGCTAATCTTTATTTATTTTAATTATGTTGTATCTTTTTCTTTTTTTGTTGGACCGGACGGAAACAAAAGGGGGGGGGGGTGTAGAAGAGTGGAGTGGATGTCTGATTTTAGTGGTCAGCTCAGAGAGTAAAGGATGGATTTACAGACGGATGTAGTGGGGGCAGTTCAATAGCTTTTCAAAATAAAACTTCCTTCAGAATCAGGTTGTAGATGAAGCAGAAAAAATGTAGCCCAGAAAAAACGTTCCAGAAACCGGTCAGCGGTCCAGGGTTGAGGCCCACTGTGTGTTATGCTAACGTTTAGCTTAAGAGACTTAAATTTGAAAAGTGGAACTCCTCTTTCAAAGAACTGTTTAGTGTTTTTCTCAACTCTTCATAGGGAAGCAAACATTCAGTGGTTGGCGTAACAGATATTTAATTTACATTTTTGGGTACAAAATGTAAAAAATTATTTCTTGAATGCACAACTATGGGAACAATTCAGCTTTTCTGGCACATTTCTGTTGTGTTTAGAAATCACCAGGTTTACTATTAATGTATCTAAGCATCAGAAAAAAAACATTTGCTGTGAGAAAAATCGGCCATTTTCAAAGATGGCTGCCATACACTCAAGTGGTATTTCTATTACCCCAGCTTCAACAATATGGGCTGGTGATGTCTCTCCACGAGATCAATCGCAAATATTAATGCAAACCCTGTGAATTGTTGCGTATGGTGAATGCTGCAGTCTTTGCTAATGCACACGTCACAGTAAAGAGTTGGAATATGAGGATGGGAAGTTTATTTAATAATTTAAAAATATATATATCAAGGCAAAATCTAAGATTTGGCAATTTTCATGTATGGGAAAATCAACCTATGCCACAAACTTGGGTCTACAACAACCCCTTGAGTCTCGTTGACCTTTGACCTTTGGAGGATGCCACTTTCTTGAATTAAACAGACACACTTTTACTACCAGCTACAATCAAAAACTCGTCCCAGGGATTTTCTTCGTTTCCTAAATTCTTGGGAGTCATTGGGAAACAACTGGAAAAAAAATGTTGCAATTAGAAATTTTACATTTTGAACGGCGTGCGTTTGGCGAGCTCACAAAAGTTGCCAGTCTCCTTTCACCCGCACATATTTTTCAACGTAAAATTGTGAAAACGTGATGATTTAATCCTTGGTGTAGCTGAACAAAGTAATGTGATATTAACTTGATAGGAATGTGAGCGTTGTTAGCAAAAAAACCGTGCGTTGCTAAGGAAATTCAAAAATTTACTTTTGTCGATTCTTCTGAAACTTGCATAGATCTGTTCAGCTTCTCCCGATGAAAAAAACATAAATGGTTGCTATGGAGATAAAACCAATAGAAAAGCCGCCATTTTGAAAAAATGTGTTTTTTAGATCAATTTGTCACATACAGCCTCACGGAAAGAGAAGGGAGGCAGTCAGGGGAGCATAGTGGCTACTTGGCAGGTGAGGTTGGGTCAGGTGGACGGCGGTGGTGCTTAGCCACTTTAGAATCAGTTTAAACCATAATTAAGTGTTGCTAAAGTGTAGAAAAAGTCTGATTTGAATAAATATTTTTAAAAAACTCAAAGTTTTGAAGCAAAATATCCAACTATCTGGAATAATTGTGTTGTCTTTTTGCTCATTATCTCCTTCCTTTATGTCTCCACAGTTGTCCTAAGCTGGAGGACCTGCCGCCTGAGCAATGGAGCCACTCTACAGTAAGAAACGCCCTCAAGGAGTTACTCAAAGACATGAATCAGAGCTCTCTGGCTAAAGAATGTCCTTTATCACAGGTGCTGAAGCCCAAACTGCTTATTCCAAAGAAACAAACAGAGCAAAGAATGAAAGAAAATCTGAAGTAACCCCAACCCCTCCCCCCTGCTACCATACCGCTCGCCAAAACAAACCCCCCCTCCTTCTCCTCCATCACCTCGGTCTTTTATCTTATCAAATGCCCTGAGTTTGATCGAGCGCGGAAGAGAATCGGCATAGAAAACCCAAATCAATGGCTATTGTCGTTTGTGTGTCGTACGATTTTATTTTTTCAGCTTTTTTTTTTTTTTTTTGGTCACAATCCACACAGGCGTGTGTGAGCAGAGGCAGCCAAAAAGCAGAGGTGTTATTGAACATATGGTTATTGTTAGATAAACACTGGAGCAATCCCACAATGATCCAGATTGTTTTTACTTGTTTTAGTGCTTTTTACGGAGCCCCTAAAGGGACATCGAACAAAAAAAAAAATAATAATAAAGTTTAAAAAAAAATTAAAGTAAAAAAAAAAAAAAAAAAAAATTTAACTCGTGGCCACGACATACGGATATGATACGCAGTTGCAGCCCATTCAAAACAACAGGAGCGGCTTTTAGGTTTCGTTTTGATCACGTGGTCGGATGTTTAGGTTTCTCCGGATCACGTGACTTTATGTGTTTATCTTTCTTCATTTTGTCTGAAAGCATCCCTCGTTATTGTCACTTAAAATAACCGACATTTGTGTTTGTTTGAGGCAGAAATTAAAGAAACATTATTGATGCTTGATACTCTTCGTTTCGGGATCACGTTTGACCGTCTCCTGGACCGGAAGTGGTCAGACTGAACACATTCTAGCTTTACAGAAGTCATTCGGGGCCCGATTTAAAACGGTTCCGGGCGGTTTCTCCGAACCTACCCTAACCCTAACCTTGACCCCGGTACCGATGCGGGTCGGGTCCCAAATCCTGCTGATCGCCCGGTTCCGTGATTGTTCCGTGCACCCCAGACGTTACTGTTTTACGGTTTTTGAGCCCGAAAAGTCAAGCAAAACAGACAAACTACGAACTGTATGTCCAAAATAAATGCATGTCGTGATAGGAACGGGTACATTTCTCGCTAGAAATATTACCAAAATAAAGATTAGTCCACAAAATATTTTATTCTGAGGGATTTTCCACCAAAAAAGTAGTGGATCTACCGCCATATTGTTAGCCGGCTGTCAGACAGAAATCGGCAGAAACTCAAAAGTCACGTGATCAGTCACGTGATCCGGAGAAACCTAAACATCTGACCACGTGATCAAAACCAAACCTAAAAGCCGCTCCTGTTGTTTTGAATGGGCTGCAACTGCGTATCATATCCGTAAGTCGTGGCCACGAGTTAGAAATTGTTTTTTTTTTTTTGTTCGATGTCCCTTTAGGGGCTCCGTACTTTTTTGACGTGCACTGTGCACGTCAAAAAAGCACTAAAAGGCCGGAGCGCGTTCAGGTCGCGTACACGTGTCTCCAATGCAGTGCAGGGAGCATATAGATGTACAGAACGCATGAGTGAAAGATTCCGTGTGTGAATGTAAATCTGCACCTGTGTGTGTTTGACTGGGCATGAGCAGAGCACTGATGATGTAAAGAGTCCCTGGGTGGCATTCAGGCGCAGCCCAGCCCGGTCTGGTAATCACCCTGTTTACGGTCCATATGTGAAGACGGCTCAGAGGAGAGCGCACGCGAGCTCACAGGATTTAACACGCAAAGCTCGCTCAGTCTGTCTCCGGCGCAGTTCTGCGGCACATTTTCAGATTCTCCCTCCGCGTTTCACCAACACGTATCTAAAGGTTACAAAGCGGGCGTTGTTGCCTCATAGAAAAAACTGTTATTTTGTGTAATCTCAGAGCTTAGGCTCACCTCACAGTTTGAACATCGGATGGATTTTTGCTGTTGTTGCTTCATAACCTGATCGTTTTAAAGTCATAAAAAGGCCTTTTGGTTATTTGGGGAAAACAAACTCCTGCCACCCTGGTGACAAATTCATAAAAATGTATCTTTTAACTCCATAGCAACCATTTTAGGTTTTTATCGCTTGGGTGAGACGAATACAGTCCGTGTCAGTTTTGAAAGAATCGGTTAAAGTAAATTTTTAGACTTCCTTGGTAACGGAGGTTTTTAGTTAGCCACGCCCATATTTCTAATCTTATATTGGGGGTTTGGCAAGAATCTGGCAACACGATCGTCTGTACATCCTAATATGAGTGTATTAGCAAGAGTAGCAATACAATACTTATCGCGATACACGATATGTATTGCGATATATCCTGACAACAATTTATCACTGCTTTTTTTATTATAAAAAAGAGAGACTTAGGGGAAAAAAAAACCTCTACCTGATTCATTTATTGTAGTAAAATGGTAAAATACATTTTATCTAATGATCAAAACATTAAGCGTTACAACTGTTGCTTTTACCCAAGAAGATTCTTTTATTTTGGTAAATTAAGAAATATTTCTTCTTAAAGGGAACAGTCAACATTGTCGGATTTTTACAATAAAATATTTTTCAGTAAAAGAAAAATAGAAAGTGGAAAACAAAAGTAAGACGCTAATCAATAATTATATTGTCATGTCAGCATTTTAAATTGATGCTAGTATCCCCAAATGAAGTATCGCGATATATTGTGGAATTTATTCTATTTTTTTTTTTTTTATTTTAGACATTTGTTTAGAAATAATCAGATTAATATATAACAGAGTTGCATGGATTCTCAGGCTTCGATTGTTCTGCCTCTCCTTGAGGGGTTTCAGTTTGGCCACTAGGTGGCGATCGTGCCGTAACATTACACCTTATTCCAGAAGAAGAAAGAATGACCAGAAAACTGTTTAAGATACAAATGGTTACTTTAAAAAATATTCCCTTAAAAGAGTTTATTGAATTCCTGCGTGTGAGTTTATAAAGACGTTCATTTAGTCGATGTTTGTTTAGGTTAGCATTAGCATTAGCCGTCCAATGGGAAATTCCATTAAACGTTAGCATCAAGTTCGCGGACTTTAGCTTTATTTGCTAAATCAATTTGTTATGAATTGATTATTGATCTGTTAAAATTGATTAATCAATTTGAATCGATTAAGCCCCGACATTTATTATATTTTTTCTAGATGTTTATGTTTATGATATGTGATAAATATGGGATGTGTTTTGCAGGTCTAATCTGATCTGACCAATTCATCTGGATTAAAACCAGTTTTCAGTCGTTTATCTCAGAATAGTAAAATGTCTTTATTGGTTTATGCTTTCAGAATCGATGGAAAAGGAAAAATTATTAAAGATTCTCATATAAACACAAACCAAATGTAAATTACTGTAGAAAATCAGATTATTCTAATATTATTGACAGGGATTAGCGTTTCCTCCAAAAGACGGCCTGCAGGGCGAGTTTGGCTCCTCCCCCTCCCCTTGATGAAGTCGTCAGGTTGCTCTGACAAAACTTGACTTCCAGCCCCGCCCCTTTGACCCTTCAAAAAGGGGGGAAAAAGCGAGTGGGAGGGGAAGGGGGTGTCACAGCTGGGGAGGAGGGCAGAAGATTAGCACCTTTTCAGGATTAGTGTTTTCCTTGAAATTCTTCTCCATAATCCCAGATTGGAAAAAAAAAAAAATGGAGGTAAGCGGGGGGGAGGGGGGCGGGTCTTTTGTCCGGAGCTTGTCAAACATTTTCCTCAAAGTGGCGGGGGCGCCCGTCTGCTCCACAAACCCAGAGATCTGTTCATTCTTCTTCAGTTTTCTTTAATTACATTTTTTTTTATTCTCATTATGCTCGTACAAGCCCCGCCCCCTCGCCCTCCCCGCCCTGCGGCAGCAGATACTCATCAGAATGCCACGGTCGCAGACCGGCACCACCTCGGCGTAACCCAGTTGGCTCTGAAACGTGTGCACGTTTGCGCTCGCGCGCGTGGTGTTGGGTGGAAACGTGCCATAATTGATGGCGAGAGACGGAAACGCCGTCGCAGATAGGATGTTCTTTTTCCCCCAGCTGATTCGAGACATCAGGCTAAATTGTGCGACTGTGTGCAGCAGCAGCAGCAGCAGCTCGGTTTGTCTGCAGGGTTTGTGTGGCACACAGTCGAACGCTGGCAGCTGGGTGCCTACAGTAGCACACAACACACACACAAACACACACTTTCCTCTCTTCCTGTCTCCCATGTCGGGGAGTGGAGTAGATGTTGGGGACTGATAGTAGCCCAGTACCACTTCCTGGTCTTGCTGATAAGCTCTCTGTGCTGCAGATGGCTATCACTTAAAGGGTCCACGCACACAAACGCACACACACAGACGCACAAACGCACACAGCGTTGCTACCTGTTGACAAGCGCAGCCCCCCCGCTGGCTCCACACTGGAAGCAGAGGCTCCGGTTATCTGCTTGATTTCACTTGGTGTGTGCGTGCGCGGCGGCGGCGGCGAGAAAAATAGGTGTGTGCATTGTTTCCTTCACACATGCAGGCGGCGGCCCCCAGTGAGAGGTAGAGTGATGTATTGAGGGAGAAGGCTGATTAATGAGGAGCGTTTATTAGAACATCTGTGTCAGAGATGGCGCAGGAAGAGATCCGCGGGCCCGCCGTTTGTCGCCTGGAGCCGCCGTAGCCCAGATATACTGTAAATAAAAGATGGCAGGCTGCAGAAGAGGAGTTCATTATCCTCCCCGACTCCTTTTCTCCTCTCAGGAGTTTTCAACCTTTTAGAACGGTTCAGACGTGGGAGAAGAAAGAGCATTCTGTGCGTGAATGTGTGACTCATTTAAAGGCTAATTCTGACTTCCTAACCCTGACCTGAACTCCGCCGTGGTTTGTGTTGAATGAAGGCTTTTCAATAAACATATAAAAGCCTCCTTTGTTACGGCGCACAAGTCCGACCGCGACCCCCCCCCCCCCCTTGTTTTCCATTATGATGGGATGATGCACCGCAGCACGGTTGGCACAGATTCACGCCCAGCTGCAGTCTCCAACGTGACTCTGAAAATGTGCCTCCACCTGGGCGCCGAAGATGTCCTCGATCCGCGGCGCGTTCTCTCCGTCAACCCTGGAGGTCAGGAGGTCGGCGACCTTCCTGCTGGCGAGCTCCTCCTAGCAGGAAGTGGCGTGTTTTACACGAGACTTTTATTTTGAAAGCAGATGGTTGCTTTGAATATTTATAAAAGCGGTTCACCCGGAGGCTGCAAAGGTGTAAACGGAGCAGAGTCTGTTCTCAGGTGGGGGGCCGGAGCGACACGCTCGCCGTGCCCCCCCCCCCAAGCTGCTCCACGCCGTACCTCAAACAGATTGCATAAATAAAGAGCTGCAAAATAAAAGCGGCTTATCTGTTTACATGGCCCAGTTCCTCCTCCGCCGCGTTCGCCGCCATCTTCCGGCGTTTGAAGGTGCGTTTCTGCAAACCCGCTTTAAAGGAAAGCAGACCAACTCAGTGGCATTTGATAAGACAAACAGATAATGATGTAACTTGTTTTCTTCTCTAGAACAGATCTCAGATTTCTGCATGTCATATTTCAGTTGCTGTTTTTAGTGCTGGGTTTTTATTTGTTGTGACAAGCTCCAGCGCTGCTGCATGTTCCACAAGCTTTAATATTTTTCATTTTTTTCCTCCTGCAAACGGGAATCTAAAGTCTCTCCCTCCTTCTCAATCAATCTCTCTCTTTCAGAGTATGATTTCCTCCATTGTGAACAGCACTTACTATGCAAATGTGTCGGCGGCGAAGTGTCAGGAATTTGGGCGCTGGTATAAACATTTCAAGAAGACAAAAGATATGATGGGTAAGCAAAATGGAGGGCGCTCGCGCTTTTTTTTTTTTTGTTTCTTCACACACACGCCAGCCGTCATCACAATATGCGCCCCGACCACGCGCCTCTTTGTCTCTGGCTCAAACGCCGGGCTATCGCCTCATCTAATAACTGGAGGTTACAGTGAGTTTGGATCTTATCTCCGAATTATCCATTATTGCTTAAACTAATACTGATGTCAGAGGCCTCCGGAAGTCTTTTTGGGTTTTTTTTTTTTCGCTTTGTGAAAGGAAAAGCAGCGACGACTTTATCCTGAAATTCAATTAGAACTTCTAATCTCCCAGAATCCCCTTTGACCCGCCAGCTAACGAGGTTATAAACTGTAATACAGCAGACAGAGATATTAGCTTGAAGCAATCTCTTCATCTTGGGTCCTCAAAGCTGACATATTTCATCGGAATGTTTCGGCCGCCTCCGTGTAAAAGCAGTTTTTTACATTTTTACGTGTCGGAGTGACATCAGACTTTGTACTTCCTCCTACACGGTTGTTTCTGTCGCAGCTGTTTCCTCACTGCCGGCCTTCAGTCAGTCAGTCAGTCAGTCAGTCAGGCTGCTGTTTCAGCTGCTCTTAACGCTGTCTTTCTTTCCTCACTACCCTGTGTGTGTGTGTCTGTGTTTGTGCATGTGTGTGCGTGCCCTGCCATCTGACTGTGCAGGCATGCGCCAACCCTCCCAGCTGGAGGGCTACCTGGGGACGTGTGTTCTCCGTGAGAGCCCGCGTGCCAATGCACTAGGTATGTTACTACATGAGCACACACACACACCACACACACACTGCTGAACCAGTATAAACCAGCTGACTCTTCATAAAACATGTTTTATTTTGGAATTACTAAAAAAAATACAACTTCCTGTTTGTCTATCTTCAAAATAAACTTCAATTTTTAGCTTTAAATTGAATGTTTTTTTTTCTCAAGAGTCTCTTGAGCTACTTTTTCTGATGTTTTATCCTAATAAATGTGCTGTTAAAGTTGCTTCAAATGTCTCCAGAACCATTTCAGTCTCAAACCCGTTCTGAACTCCAGAACGGGATTAAAATATATTAGAAATGTTTCGAAAAATCAGTCAAGCAACTGCAGGATCGTTTGAAAATCTACAGATATGAACAAGATTATGCAGCTTAAAAGGTATTAAATCAATCAGAAAGTAAATGATGATTTGTGGCGAGGTGCGGTTTCTCTTTAGGGTTTTTTGTCTTTTTTATGTTCATGCGATACAAACAAAAAGACGTCCAATCAGAAACTTGGTTCACTTCCTGAATACATTTCTCTGTCAAATGCTAATCATTATTATTTAAATAATTGTATTTATCATTATTTATATTTATTTAAATACCACATTAATAGGAAATATCTGGATTTTAGCGTTTTTGGTAAAATGACTCAATCATTTCGCCTAAAAGTTCAAGAGAAAAATTATGGCGCTCAAATTAATAACCAGGAACCAGAAGTCCCTCCCCCTGTCGGAGCTGGACGCTAAAAAACATTGATGCCCACAATCATCCTCGACTGAAACCTCCGTTTTGACCTTTTTTCCCTTCGATATACCGTAAAAACTGCATTTCTCTGGAGGTAAACAGATCCAAATCTGAACACTTGTGAACATTGACTTTAGAGAAACGAAACGATTAACGTTCTCTGTCCATTTGAAGATCATATTTCTCACTAAACTGTTAGTTTATTCACATTTATAAAACTGGTAGTCCTGAAAAGTTAGTATTTTAAAAGGGTTTTCCTAAAATTTAGGGAAAAAGTTGAAAAATTTCTGCTTCCGGCTCAAGATGGTTTGTGGCGCCGTCTTCCACGGCACCTCAAGAATTCCTTAATCTATCGATTCGTTGACCGTGTTTCGAGATGCGGATCAAATCACGTGAGAGGGAAAGATGCACACGCCTAGATCATATTAAGAAAAATTTTAACAATTTAAAATAAGAACGTGAGAGGAAGGCGGTGAACGCTCCTGTGACGTCCACATTTGACAAAAACTGAACACAGTTGAGTCTGTTTTTGACCTTTTTCAATGAAAATGTTTTTCTTAAAATGTTCTTCAAGCCTTTTTCTGATTATGGGGGAGATGTAAATGACAAAAAATGAAACTGAAAGTTGCATTTCTGAGTATTTTATACAATTATTATTTAGGAGTGGATCATTCCTTCTGTGGCGATCTAGAATTCATGAATTCTTACTTTTAACGTTTTTACTATGTATTAAATCATTTGTACTTTTGTTTAGAACAGGAGATGAAAATCAACAGAACTGATAAAAACACAAAGATTTAGATGAAAAGATGAAACTTTATTTCTTTTAACATTCTGGTTAACTTCAGCAGAAACATAAAAGCTGCTGTTTTTGATCATTTAACAACAAAACTTGAAAATGTTCTCCACAGTTTTCAACGTTCTGCGTCACTTTACCTTCTAATTATTAGATATTTTGTAAATAAAAAGTTGCTTTTTCCCGTGACAGAATCATCTGATTCACGTTGATTACATCAGCTGTATATTCGGTTTTGTTTTAGTTCATAAAAACTTAAAATTTTAGAGTAATAAATTCATTGCTCCTGATTTCTTTTTAATTTTTACTACACTGTTTTTATAAAGATCTTGGGCTTCGTGAATATTCGTAGTGGAATTCAGGAGCAGATTGAGGTAGTTGATCCTACAGCCCCGACTGTAAGCTAGTGGGAGAGAGAGCGTATAGATGGGAGGAGGGGCGGTGTTGCTCCTCATGCCCACAACTCAGAAGTGAATTTCCGATTTAACTCCTCTTGTTCCGCACAAACTATTTACAAGAAAATTCCACATGTTTTTATATATATTCTGGCTAAAAACTGAATAAACCAGAACTTGTTCAGAGTTCTGTCTTCTAATCGAGTCTTTATGGAGACACGTGTTTCAGCGCGGTGTGACTCACAACAGCTGATAAAAGCTAACCACACTGGTGTTTGCACACGATATCATCTCCAGTCGTGCTGACTCGCCGCGTCATGTCGGGATAACCTCAGACATGAGTCTCAGGTGCCCACCGACCACAGGTGGTGCCCCAGGCTCCGCGCGGCGCCGGCCCGGAGCGCGGCGGGTTCTCCGCTGAAGTGTCCCCTCTGCTTCAGGATCCAAAGTTAGGCCGCCCGCTCTCTTTACGTGCCCCCTCCCGCTGCCATTGTGTGTTTTAATCCGGGGCTCTTTTGTGGCAGGATTCCACACGAGGACTCCCGCTTCTGCGGCAGCCTTTTTCTCCCGGGGCCCGCCGTGCTCCTCCGTCACCCCCTTCTCTTTTCAATTTGCATGGAAATGCCTCCATGTGTGTTATGAGTATGCCCCCCAGCAGCGCACACACTCGCATGTGAGAGATAGGAACGCCATACCGTCAGAGCCAGCGAACGCCCGGATTACCAGGATAGATGGGATGATTATTATTACAAAGATGTGTTTATTGTGGGAATTTCAGTAAACATTCACACTTTAGTGATTCTACGGCTCCTTTCTGTACATATTTCAACACCTTAAAACTCAATCTCAGTTTCACCAATTTCAGCAGTCCTGCTATTGAAACATTCAGCTCGTTCAGGACATTACCGCTTGTACTTTTGGTATTTATGAACTTCAAAGTGTTTGAAATATTGAGCAAAATGTTCCTAAGGGATATACGTGAGAAATCAGTCAATTCCTTCAAAAACTTTGAAACTTCTGCATATTTTCAGCTACAGACAGCGTTTGCACTGTAGAATGTTCTGCAACACAAAATGTTTCATTTTTAAAAGGTTTTTCCAGGATATTTTAGAGCTTAACTAATATTTTAGCTATAAAGTAGCGGTTTTCAAATTAAGTTTTTAAGGCTAATTTGGAGCATAGCTGATATTTTGGGATTGAGCTTGCTCTTTTTAAAATTAGACTTTTAAAAGTTTTTCAGGATAATTTAGAGTTTAGCTAATATTTTAGCAAAAAGCTAGCGGATTTCAAAATTACTTTTTAAAAAGTTTTTTAAGGCTAATTTTTTTAATATTAAGCTAGCTGTTATCTAAATTAGAATTTAAAAAAGCTAATTCAGAGCTTAGCTAATTTTAGCAAAAAGCTAGCGGTTCTCAAAATTACTTTAAAAAGGTTTTTAAGGCTATATCAGAGCTTAGCTAATATTTTAGCTATAAAGTAGCTGTTTTCAAATTAAGTTTTTAAGGCTAATTTGGAACATAGCTGATATTTTGGATTGAGTTTGCTCTTTTTAAAAGACCAAAAAGTTTTTCAGGATAATTTAGAGTTTAGCTAATATTTTAGCAAAAAGCTAGCGGTTTTCATAATAACTTTTTAAAGTTTTTAAGGCTAATTTAGGGCTTAGCTAATTTTTTTGTATTAAGCTAGCTGTTATCTAAATTAGAATTTAAAAAAGCTAATTCAGAGCTTGGCTAATTTTAGCAAAGAGCTAGCGGTTTTCAAAATTTAAAAAGGTTTTTAAGGCTAATTTGGAGCTTAGCTAATATTTTACGATTAAGATAGCTGTTTTCTAAATTAGACTTTTTAAAAAGTTTTTTTTAGGCTAATTTAAACCTCAGTTAATATTGTAGCATTAAGTTAGCTGCTTTAGAAAATGTGACGTTTTACAAAGTTTTTCAGGCTAATTTGAAGCTTAGCTAATATTTCCGCATTAAGCTAGCCGTTTTCAAAATTAGTCTCTTACAAAAATGAAGGCAAATTTTGAGTAGTTAATTTAGAGTTTTAATGATAATTTGGAGCTTGGGTAATATTTTAGCATTAAGCTAACTGTTTCCCAAATTAGACTTTCTTTTTAAGTTTTTAAGGCTAATTTGGAGCTTAGCTAATATTTTAGCATTATGCTTGCTCTTTTGGCAAAAAGAGACTTTTTTTTTCAGTTTTTTGACTAATTTGGCTTTTAACTAATATTTTGGCAAGCTATCAGTTTCCACATTCGGCATACAGCATTCACAGGTAATGCTATGTGTCAAGTTTTTTCTCATTTTTCCCTTCACTTCCTTGGTTTCTTTACAAAAGGAAACATTTGTTGACGCGTAGGAATCCGGATGCACGTGTGCTCCGTTTGGAAAACATCTGTGCAGTTTTTATCTGATTTAAAATGAGAATAAAGACGGAGCGACCCTTCCGTTTGTCCCA
Organism: Oryzias javanicus; assembly: GCA_003999625.1. NCBI lineage: Eukaryota > Metazoa > Chordata > Actinopteri > Beloniformes > Adrianichthyidae > Oryzias > Oryzias javanicus. The sequence continues at coordinate 32,986,735 of CM012452.1, read as the reverse complement.
AACTCCAACCTTCGTAGTGCAGCTCGTTTCAGAGTTCATCTCTGCATTCCCACTCAGTTTCAGCGTCAGTATAGATTCAAACCCCCGAACACATCCAGCTTTCCTCCAACCGCTTATTGGCTTCAGTGTGGGTACCACTTTGAATGTTAAATCATTGTTTTTGCCTCCTAAGCTCATAATTTAAACTTGTCCTAAATATTCCCAAGCAGCCATTATGGACTTAAGAATTCCCGAGGCGAATCTCACCACAAACATCTCCGTTCAATTTTCTCTTTTCGCTCCCAGTCCTCCCAAACAAAATCGTTTCTGTGTCCTCGATGAGAGCCCCTTTTAATGTTTATTTTTAAGCCGCGGCGACGCCAGCACGTGCTCCCTGTTTGAGAGTTACGGCTGCAGAGGGAATGGGATTTTTGCCGCGTTTCTTTGGTCTTTGTGAGCGTAAATCCTGTACCTACACAAACATGCTTCACATGCTGAGGCCTCATGAGGGGACGGACATTCTGAAGTTAATTTCGAAGGCGTGGGTTGTGGAAGAGCAGGTCAGATACAATGAGGCCCTTTTATCAGCGTTTCCATCTTTTTTTAACCGGCTGTGTCATATCCAGTCATTCCGGGCGGCTTTTGGGAAACGCACCAACATCCAGCATCTCTCGGCTGATAATTAGGTTTCCTTGATTTGGTTTTGAAGCCCCACTGGTTGCAAAAAATGTATTTGGGAGTAAACAAGAATATTTAAAGACGCGCAAAGATTGACTTGAGGCTGGATGTTGATCCACTGCAGACCGCGTCTGTTTCTTCTCTGGTTGCAGACTGTGGTGCTTTCAAACTGATGCTGGCATTACCTGAGTCAGATGTGGATTTTTGCTGCTTATAACGCACCTTTTATCTCCAAACTCTAGCGGAAATGGACGGCCTGTCCGACCTCTCCCCTCCCGGCTCCAACCACAACCACCTGGGCTTCTCCCAGCAGCAGCCCATCCCCGGCAGCACCGCCGAGCAGACGCCGTCCTCGCCGGTTCCTCCGCTGCCTCACGGCCCGCCGCCGCACGCCGGCCAGACGGCGAGCCGGCAGCCCCAGCTCCCCGGCCTGCACCACCCCGGCCTGGTGTCCACGCCCATCAGCCCCCAGCTGGTCAACCAGCAGCTCGTGATGGCGCAAATCCTCAACCAGCAGTACGCGGTGAACCGGCTGCTGGCGCAGCAGTCCCTGTCGCAGCAGTATCTCAATCACCCGCCGGTCAACCGCAGCTCCCACAGCAAGCCGCTGGAGCCGCAGGTGGCGTCCAACACCGAGGTGTCCTCCGAGATCTACCAGTGGGTCAGGGACGAGCTGAAACGGGCCGGCATCTCGCAAGCCGTCTTCGCACGGGTGGCGTTCAACAGGACCCAGGTGAGCGTTCAAAACTTCACCGAAATACCCCAAAGACAAAATTCACCAGAAGCTTTTATTTTGTATTTAAGTTTATCAATTCTTTCTATATTTAAATTTAAATTTGAAAATTCACGAGCAAAACCAAAAATAATTTTCTGCTCCAAGAACCCAAAGAACCACATCATGATACTTCCCTCTCCACATTTAAATTTTCTTAAAGTATTTGATTAAATATTTTCCTAATTTGAATTTATTCACAGCACCTCAGCCAACTGCTTTGTTTTGAAAGGGCTTTATAAATAAAGCTAACTTTTTTTTTTTTAATCCCACTTCTGACACCAAAGTAAAGAAAAAAAAAACCTTCGTCCAGGCCTGGCTATGATATGAAACATTCAAACTTATTTGCAATATGTATTTTATATTGAAATTGAAATTTAGAACTTCACAAGACAAAACAATTTATGAAAAATAAACGAATTTTTACTCAACGTTCAAAAACCCAAAGAACCACATCATGATACTTCCCCCTCCATTTTTAAATTGTTTTCCTAAAGTTTTTAATTTAATATTAAATATTTAATATTTTCCTTATTTATATTTATTCACAGCACTTTAGTCAACTGCTTTGTTTCAAAAGGGCTTCATAAATAAAGCTGATTTTATTCATTTATTTTTTTAAATCCCACTTCTGACACCAAAGTAAAGGGAAAAATAAAAGAAAAAAGGCTCCCTCCGGGCCTGGCTATGATATGAAACATTCAAACTCCTTTTCAAAGACGTCTTAAGACGCCTGCGTTTCAGTCGGGGCTCTCTGAATGCTGATAGCATCGCCGCCGTACCTGAGGACAGCTGGCAAGCTGCCATGCCAATGATCCCGGCTTTGGTCGTTAACACCCGTTCTCGCTCTGCTTCCATGTGTCGCTCCACTTCATTGTCAGAAGAACAACACAAACACACGTGTGTGGGTGTTGATGTCTTAAAGGGATAGCTTCTTTAATGTTGGCGCCAAAGAAGCGCAGAAGCTAACTGTTGCGCTTCAGGTTAGCCCAAATTGACGTTTTAATTATTTGCATTGAGATTTTTATTGTTACACAATTTCTAATGGAAGATTCTTACAGGTAAAATGTTTTTAGGACTCCACTTGCTTGTAGACGTTAGTTTACTTGTGTGCCTCATAAAGTCCTTAAAGACCCACTGAGACGAAATTGATGTTTTTAACAAGTTTTCTGAGATTTATAAAGAAAATTAGGATTAAAATTGCATTTCTGAATCTTTTATTCAAATCGTTTTGAATCAGGAACAGAATTTTTTTTTTTTTTTTTTTTTTTTTTTGCGGTTAAATGATGCGTTCACTTACAGGCAAATCTTTGTTTACCTTGTCCTTGCTGGGATGTGAGGGGGTGTAAGCAAGAGGGAGAGGATGTAAACGGAGAGCTCTCAGCAACGAGGAGGTAGGGGAGGGGTGGCGGGGATGCTCCACGCCAAAAGTCCCTCCCACAATTTAATAAGGATGCAACAATTGTTTTGTGAATCAAACTCGTCAACGTGTTCGTTGTTGCAGAAAATAAAAAAATCGTTTTGTCTCAGGCTGTGCCTACATTTAGAAACGCAGAGCAGATGACGTTTGTTCACGCAGGCTCACTGTGAGTGTGCGCAAGATTTGCGAATTTGGAGAATTCTCGATTTTGATTTAGGTTTCACATAAATCAGTCCTTTCGCAATGCTGCAATCGGAACTATAAATGCAAAATCAAGCTAAGCCGAGATTTGTTTCTCATTTTACAACTTTACATTTTCATCGTAACGAGTCATGGATGACTAATTCTTCCCGGGTGCCATGCTCTTTTTTTTTTTTATTAACTCTTTAGCCATCTTTCTTTTCTCTGCTAGCTGCGCGTGAACGGTCATTTGCTGGGTTACGCTGCGCGGGTGCGGACCGGTCCGTCACATAGAGCACGACATGAACATGGCATGAAAGGATTTGAGATTATTTCAGTAATATTCAAAATTCTTTATTTGTGTTGAATTTTTTGTGAGTGGGGAAACAGTTTGATGTAAGGGGCAAAAAAACCAAAAAATTCTTGGCCTTAAAATGCCATAAATTGATCGTTTTGAGGAAAAAAATTGAAATTGTGACTTTAAAACCATGAATTGAATCGTGGCTACAATTTTAAAGGTGATTTTTCTAATGAACACCTGCCGCTTCACAGAAACTATGTCCAGACAAGTCTTTGGATTTGAGCTCAAAATCTTAAAATCATGACTAAAAGATCACTGAAAAGCTGATTGGGGAGGAACTTCAGAAAAAAAACTCAAACTTGGATTTGCATAAATGATCTGAATCCTTGTTGTGCTATAACAGATTTGCTTTCCTTCCATTTGCTTTGACGTCTGCTATCATGAATGAAATCTACCCCCCCCCAAAAGATGAATAACAGGATTGGTGGGTCACATGTTGGGGTCTGGAGGCTCCCACACAGGCGTGTGAGGAATTAGCCCGGCGAGCTGTAGGAGAGCGTCCCTTTAGAGGATTATTTATTAGGTTTGTGTTTTTCCACAAGCCCGTGTTAATAACAGGGAGGTGGGGGGGGGGCGGCGACACGCAGGAGCTGCTGTCGATTCAGGAGGTGCATCGGAAGAGACAGGAGGGAGGAGCCCTGGGTGAGTTTTTATGGGAGCGAACTGATTGCCCACAGAGATACGCAGGCGGGGATGATCCCAGGGAGCGATACGCATGCACACACGGCGGCGGCGGCGGCGCAGGATTCAACCGTCCGTCCCTCCCCCCTCCCTCCCCTTAAGTGCTTCTCCAATTAAAACATCTGATTTTTGTTCCGTCTGATCGTGAATGCAAAAGGACTTGGAAGTTTGAAAGAAGGTAAATATAAAAATCACCTTGTTTTATTAGAAAATCACACCTATTGATGGTGACAGAAGCGCCGCGACGGTTGGCTCAGTGTGAGGCTCCGAGCTGATGAAAAGGCCCAATCACACGTCTCTGGTAATGGACTCATGGCTGCCTCATAATGATGGAATTGAGCGCTATTGAAAAGTAAACAGACGATACACTGATTGCCCACTGAACAAGACATTTCAGGCAAATAGCTGCACTCTTATTAAAAAAAAAAAAGTCAGATGTAGAAAATTACATTCAAGCAAGTGTAATTCATTCTGAGATGAAACAAGCTGGTGTGAGGCGGTTTTGTCATCCGCGAGTTGAACAATTCCCTTTTTCCACTTCAAAAATCTTATTTTCATTTTATTTATGAAGCCATGAAACAACTTTTCAGTTTAGATGCTTTCATCGTCATTATTGTGTGGAGCAAAAAACCTCAGTTTATTACAGAATAAAGACCATATTAAAGATTTATTTAGCTCTTTGTCTAAAATGCAACAATTAGTCGATGTAAAATATTCAAATAGTGTTTTGTAATCTAACATCCTCGGATAAGAAACCCTAAAAATGTGTTTTCAGTCTTTTACCTCATTAGTGCGAGTCTCCACATGCTTCCTTTTGCACAGTAGAGTGGAGGAACTGAATGACACAACAGAAACGCAAAGTTTGCAAGAATGTAAACATGACGGCAAAACCGGCGATCCACACCTTCGGAAAAGTCAGAAACTTTCTGTGGAAGCGGCTGAAATGAACTCCTGACAAATGACGACAAAACCAGGGGACGGCTGGAGGCCAGAGGTCGCCATGGCAACCGCAAAGAGTGTCACTGAAGCAGTCCAAAGATTTTTCTGTTTTCTAGAAAATTACAATCACAAATTTTAAAATCGGAAGCAAAAAACTTTGATAAAATAACATTTAAATAGAAAACAGGAGAAATGAACTGAACCAAAAACATAAAGTCTGCAGGACAAAATATTTGTTACACTGAGACCGATTTGGAAATCTGGCCTGATCACGTCTGTTCCTGATTATTTTACTCTCACTGTGATCAGATCATTTTCGAGCTGCACATCATGAACGGATCGCCACGTTTATCGCAGCGGAATACGGCTGCGGAAAACGGTGACAAAAATTCCCAGATTCCAACTTTTAAAAAATGTTTTTAATTCTAGTTGACTAGAATTAAACTGAGAGATGACAGCTGGTTGCTATGGGTCTGCCTACAAAGTGTAAGAGCTGGAAAAAAGGAATGAATCCAAACTAATTAATGGCTTAATTGATCTGAGCTACTTATGATTGATAATCATCTTCAATCTACAACAATTCAGTAAAAAAGTCCATTCATTTTTAAGAATCACATCTGAATAATTCTGAAGATCCTAAAGTTAATCAAACTTTCTAACATGACTAATTATCATATATTTTAACTCGTTAACTAGTTTTTCTAGTTGAAAGTTCCATTGTTTTTACTTAATTGTTGAAGACGTCACAGAAGTTCAAAAGACGATCAATAAAAAAAACAACCCTGGATTCTGCAGGTTCTCCAGCGACTGAACCGGTTCTGACCGGCCCGCTCTGCTCTCGTCCCGCAGGGTTTGCTGTCGGAGATCCTCCGTAAGGAGGAAGACCCCAAGACGGCGTCGCAGTCGCTGCTGGTCAACCTGCGGGCCATGCAGAACTTCCTGCAGCTGCCCGAGGCCGAGCGCGACCGCATCTACCAGGAGGAGAGGGAGCGCAGCCTCACCGCCGCGTCCGCCATGGGCTCCGCCCCCCTCATCAGCACGCCGCCCAGCCGGCCTGTGCAGGTACTGATGAAACCGTTCATTGGCTGTTGGAGCCAGGCTGGTGGGGGTGGGGTCTTGGTGACCTGTTGAACCGGGTTGTTGTCATCTCTATATATTTTGGACCAGATGTCCAATGAGATCTAAACTGAGGCGTTCCCCCCTCTAATATCCCACATGATCATCCCTCCACCGCCGTGCTTTACACTGGAAGTCTTCCATTTGATGGGCTGGTTTTCATGGTTCTTGCCACGATCCGTCAGATCTCAGGTTCTTCATCTGTTCTGCTGCCTTAATCTCCAAACAGATCCTGAGGTGAATGCTAACATGCTAGCACGCTAACATGCTAGCAAAGGCTTGTTTGTTGCAGTTTCTTAGCCGAGCTTGTAGACTTTCAGGATGAAGTCTCTTCATAAACAGCTTCACCGCACACGCTCAGTTTGATCATTTAATCAAAGAACATTTGATTAGGAGCACTTTGTTGCTACTTAGCTTAGCCGTTGCCGTGGCAGCAGTTGTGTTGTTGTTTTCATGCACGAGTTCTGAGTTGTTTTATGTCTGGATTTAACAAAGAGTCCAGCTACTAATCTGGTTCTGATGAGCACAAATGAATGGACATGACGGTCAAAGGAGGAGGAGCGGATGGAGATTGATTTATTTTTCTTTCTTAGTTTCGTTTATCCGTTTAACCAGCTAGTTATTTAGTAATCTGAGGAATTCTTGCATCTTCTGAAGAAATCTTCAATGTTTCATGAAAAAAAATTAAGCAAAAACTTCCAGTTTAATGTCAGAAACGATTCGATTCTGATTTGTTTTAGATTCTTTTGATCCTCTGAATTAGATTTAATTAAATTGAGTTTACACATTTAGACACATTTGTTTAGAAATACATTATTAATGTACTTTATAATTTGAATATATTTATATTAATCTGATCCAGTTTACTTACTATAAAAAGTATTAGTTAAATAATGAATTTAAAATATCAAAGTGTTCTCTGAAGAAGTTCTAACAAAAATGTTCAGATCTTTAACATTTTAAACATTGTTCTGCTTCTCCTGGAGGGCGTTTGTTTGGCCGCTAGATGGCGACAGCGCTGTACATTTATACTTTATTCAAGACGACGAAGAAGAAGAAGAAGCTAAAAACATTTCTTTAGACCTCAAACGGTTATTTTCTTAAGTCATTTAATCAGCAAAGTTTGTCTACGGTTTAATGAGCGTTAGCATTAGCCGTCCTATTGGAAATGCCATTAAACGTTAGCATGAAGCTAGCTGACTTTAGCTTTATGTGCTAAATCGCCTGTTTTTTTAATTATTGATCGATTCAAATCAATTAATTCACGTTATCATCTCAGCCCTAAAAATAAGCTTATTTATGAAATGAAACGAGTGAAACCGTGAAGCTCTGAGGCTTCAGGAGTTTCTGGAAAGCTGATCTCCTGTGACGTGTTCAGCAGGTTGTTGTGAAATCTGATGTTTTTGCTCGCAGTCGGTGGCGAGGAACGGCATGCGGGTCTGCTGCTGATGGTTTGATGGTTTTCTGTCTGTTTGTGTGACGGGAAAACCCTCCAAATCTGACTAAACGAGGAGTTTTTAAACTTTTTGATGCACCTTCGGGTTGCACGCAGGTGAGAACGCCGCTTAAATGGAGGATCTTTTTTTCAGCAGTTTAGTCTGAGCCCTGCAGCCTCTCTGTTCAGAGGTATGTGGCAACTTTCTGCCACTTAAAACCCTTTTGAAGTGCGTCGGGGAGGTGAGGGGGCGCACAAAGGCGCCCTCTGTCCCGAACGCTTGGCCCGTGTTCAGGTGAAGAGCGCAGAGCCCACCCTGAAAGCGTGGCAGCACCACCACGCGCAGAGACGAGCGAGTGAAGCTTCACTCTGCAGGGTCACGGCTTTCCCAGAATTCCCTGCTGCTGGTCTGTCCAGATTCAGGTGAGGCCGCCCCTCCCCCGTCTGCACCTGAGAGCGGCTTACATAACCCAGCAGAAAGGTGACAAAAAGCAGCTGCTGGTGCTTTTATTTCACCCTCAGCACCGGTGACACATCTGTGCCGGAGCTGGAGGCCTAATGCACTCCTCCGTTATGACTGCAGCGCATTGACATTTATCATATAGACCTGTTTCTACCGCACAAAGGCGCACGCCTGCACGCCGTGTACACCTGGCCAGCTGCCAGCCGCTCCTATGGAGTGAATTTACGCACATAAATCAGCCGGGGTGGCAATCCAGCCCGAGACAGAGGCGGCTTTTTATTGGCCTCATAAAAGCAGATGCAGAGGTATGTTTCTCTCGTGTGTGCTGATGGGTCGGTGCACGCCCCCGGCCTCCACGCCGCCGCGCTGCCGTAAAGAGGATGAAACGCTCCGACATTCCCGTTCCACCGCAAAGTTTGGGGCTGTTTTGGAGGCGTCTAGACGAACGGTGGCGTTGGTCTGTTGTGATGCTTCCTTCACAGCCCGGTATGCAGGCATTCATATGCTAAACGCCTTTATTAGGATACTTGTTACCTTGTCAAAGGATTTTTGTCGAGATGCAACAAGCCTCTGATTACATCTGATTGGATTTCACTTGACTTGAATTTGCCGTTTAATCAGCAGCTTGAAACGTGTGGAGAAGAAGATTTCTTCCAAGTGTTTCAGCTCTCTGCCGACCCTTCACCTCCTCTGCCGTGTTTCTGTCCCGCAGCCCCGCCGGGAGGACTGCAACAGCATCCGGCCCGAGGACTGGAACCCGCGCATCCCCGTGGGCATTTCCCCTGTGAGTAAAACCCCCCCGTCCGCCGAGCCGCTCCGTCCTGGAGCGCGGAGCCTCACCTGTCCCGTCGCCTCGCAGGTGAAACCGTCGCCGCTGCCGAGCGAGTGGAACGGCAAGACGGAGAGCTGCATCCTCAACATCAACTCCACCATTTACGACGAGATCCAGCAGGAGATGAAGAGGGCCAAGGTGTCGCAGGCGCTCTTCGCTAAGGTGGCCGCCTCCAAGAGTCAGGTACGGCCCGAGACGTGAAGGCGAAGAATGCGTCCAAGACGCTTTATTTCCTTTTTTCTGACTGTCTGCAGCGTGCAGTAAATGTGCATTTAATCGCCATGACAACGCAGCATTGAACACATCTCTGGCTGATTTAGAATCTTTCTGCTGTGAAGTTCAAACTTTTTCTTTGACATTTTGACTGAGGCTCCGCCCACTCTAACAGCCACACCCATTCTTAAATTACTACGCCCACAATTGATGTAAATCTGAAAGGATTAGCTAGAAATATACAGCAAGCCTGAATACATTTAAAGCTTTTTAAGTTTCATTAAATAAAACTTTTGCATTGAGAGCTCTCAATTGATTCCAAAAATTGTGATTTATCACAATTTTGGATTGATTATTCATGATTTATCACAATTTTGGGGTTTTGAACAAAAACATTTTCCTTCCTTTTAATGTTTAACTTATAAAGTGTTAACTCAAAAGTGTAATTTGTGTTCACAAAAACACATCGACATTAAGATAAGACGTTTATGTCTGCAGTGTTACATCCAGAGGCATTTCTGTACTTTACACGGTCCAGGTGAATGCTGGATTCTGATTGGCTGCCGGTGTTTAATAGCTCTGCGCCGGCGTCTTCAAAGCAAACGTTTGTCTCATCTTCAGGATGTGAAACGAGCGGTTAGACGTGACTGAACCGACGCTTTATTCAATCTGTCACGACGATCCGCTTAGAGGTCACTTTCCTTTGACGCTTGTTGTCATGTTACCGTGACAACCGGCTGCAGCCACAAGTCAAGCTTTGAGTGAAAGTGATCTAAAATGAGAAAAAGTACTAGAAATCGGTGGGGAAAAACTTCAGTGTCAGAATTTACGTCACGAAGCGAAAGGTGGCGGTTTGACTAACTTGAGTTAATAAATATTAACTAATAATTATTTATGTGTATCAATGTCGACAGTCCTAATAAAAAACGAATATTTTCAAATGTAAAGACAGTATCTTTGCGTTTCTTTTATGTAAATAAATTCTGTAACTTATACATTTTATGCTTAAAAGAGCAATTAATAATTAAATTAAAGACATTAAACTGATGAAAGAATGTTGTTCAGAGTAAACGATGGAAGCATCAGAAGTTTATTCGTGTCTTTCACTCATATTTCAGACGTTTGTGCGTCACTTCGTCTTTTTTTGGCGAGGATTGTCCCCTCCCGCCCCCAGCCCCCGTCACGCCTGCTTTTTAATATCAAGATCTCTTTGCTTCCCGGCATCTCTGTTTGTGTCCAAACAAACGAATCCTTGACGTGAGAAGCGTTTGTTTACTCCGTACTTTCTAGACGCCTCCAAATCTTTTTTAATTCTATATGTGCAAAATATGAAACGGGGGCACAAAAGCCGCCTGTGTGCGTCTGCAGTGAGTCAACAGCCAGTCTCTCCGTATCATTGAGGGTTTGGAGTTTAGCAGCCGACAGTGTTGCAACACCAAACAAAGTGTGTTTATATTAGCTGCACGCCGTCCGACGACGAGGGCCCCCGCCATCTTCTCACAAAGGGGCGACGCTGCGAGCGGGTGTGTGTTGGAAACAGAGGAATTAAAGAGGAAGCACGGCGGCACTTTAACTCTTTATTAAAATCAATTAAGAATGCAGCGCCGTTGAAGGTTTGCGTGTCGCTGGCAGAGTTGGTGGAAGATTTCCACAATTGGTCTTGATGAAGAAGATTCGAGGGGGGAGAAATGGATCACCAAGGGCGGAATAATCTGGAAATATCTGCAAAGGCTTTATTTTTTTCTTGCTGATTAGGATGATTATAGCCCCAGATAGCTTTGTTTTACCAAATTGCAGTTTGATGCACAAACCACTGTTTTTGTTCGGGAGTTCAAAGCCGCGCGGCGAGGATGGAGAAAGAGAAAGGAGGAGCATTAACTCGCTCATGTCTGTCTCCTCAAATGAGTGTTTGTCTGGGAGCGGCTTCCCACTCCACCTTCGCCGCCTCCCCTCCCGGCGCTCCATCTTGCCCCCTCTACCTCTGCCTCCTCCCCCCCACCACCCAGATTTCTGCCTCTCTTTCACGTTCCATTCATGGCAGGCGGGTGTGAATGTGAATTGAGCAGCAGATAAGAAGTGTGCTAATTATGCCTCTGAAAAGGGGCCTGTGAGAGCACTTATCTCTGGCTCTATCTCCTAATGGGCGCTTCCCGGGCAGCTGGTCCCCCCCCCACCACCACCACTGTACCCCTCACTTACCCAGCTGACATTGCTGCAGCACCTCCAAACCGCCGGCACCCCAAAAAGAGGGTTTTTAGCCACTTATTGCGCTTATTCGTGTCGAGGGAGGGGCTGCAACAGTCGATTAATCGAACGTTCCTCAACCAGAGTCCACCAGATATTGCACGTTTTCAAGCTCGATTCAGGGTTAAATCAGGATCAGCGTAACCCGTCCGCTCTCCATGGCTTGTTTACATTAAAGTGGGGTCATCTGGACCCCACAAGACGAGACGGGGCGCTGAACTTTCTTTTATCTTTGATTTTTGAGTTTCATTAATGTTCATGGCAGACATAAAATCCACATTTGTCATGAATCACACATCAATATATGGTTGGAGTCATCTGGACCCCAAAGAGAGCGAAGGGGGAGGACGCAAAATCCAAAATACTCCTTATGTCACAGGTCGATAAACATTTATTCAACACTATAAAACTACATTTTTAAAACTTTAAAAAAGTAACTTTTTCCCATTTACTATGAATTATATTGAGCAGGAATATAATTCTAGAATGAAGGATTTTAACCCTTAAACCACGGAGCTCCAGTGTTTATGTTCTTGCCGCTTTTCTCCTTCAAAATCACCTGGAATTACGTTGATCGTATAAACGGTTGAAACGTTACAGAACTTTAAAGATTTTGTTTTTAAGTGTCAACGGCGATAAAGGGTTGAACTTAATATTTTAAGCTCCATCAAATATATTTAGTTATAACACAGGAGGACGTCGGCCATTAGTAAAAAAAAAAAATGATCCGGAGGGCCGGATATATTTACACGGAGGGCCAGATCTGGCTCTTGGGCCTTGACTTTGATACATGTGGCTTAAAGTGAATGAAAATTTAAAAAAAAGTGTTTTAAAAAAAAAAAAAAATCTCAAATATGAAAGCAGTTTTAATCTCAAATATTTATTGAAAACTTGAAGGAATTATTGAAAATGTAAAAGTATAAATTGAACATAAAAAAAAAAAAAAAAAATGTGAAAAATATGTAAATTTAAAGCCTGAATTAAAAAAAATGATAATTCAAGATTAAGGTTACCTTTTTTCCATTTTTCAGTATTTCTTTTAAATTTTTTTTTTTTTTTTTTTTTTCAAATTTACAATCTTGCTTTTCATTTACCTCAAGCTGATCGTGTTTTGACCTCATATCTATGGTTCTTCCTAGAACTTCCTGTGACATCACCACTGACCCGGATTAGCACTAATGCACGTGTCAAAGACGCGCGTCTGAGTTTTGAGTTTTAAAAAAAAGACTAATCGACCATTAAATTAGTTCACTGTTTTATAAAGTCGTCTCAAATATTTGACAAACCAAATTAACCATAAAATTGCCTAAATATAGCATTTTACTTGAAGGCAAAAACATTAGTGAATATTTTGTTTCATAGCAGAGAATAAATTTAAGTATGGAGTAACATTTCCGCCAAAAGTATATCAAACACAGGTACAGTTCACTCCTGTGGTCCTGTGTGCTCGTGGAAAAACTCCTGTCAGAGTTTGTTAGAGGAAGAAATAATAAAACCTTAAACAAATCAGTAACCTGCATGTGATGACCCCGTTACCATTGCTGGTGTCATAAGTGGATCCGTGTATCATTTGTTTTTCAGAATAAAATAAACGGAAAAACCTAGAGCATTTCATATGATCAATCCGGGGGGAAGGGGGAGGTTTGACCTTCCACCCTGAAGCTCAGCAGGTCCAGAGGAGCAGCGCCGGTCCCCGCCGGAGCATTTGGGGGTGAAGCTGTGCGTCAGAGTCCTGCCAGCAGAGAGGCTGGTGGGGGAGGGGCCGCGCTGGCACCGCGCCCACACGGGGTCCGGGGAAATAATCGATGGGGGAGGGCGGTGGAGACGCCCCATCGCTGACGCGTCCTGTTCTGCCGGGCGCACATCAAGCTTTTCCCAGCATGCATTAGTCCACAGCGAGTGGGCGTCGCTGGTCGGAGGGTTCCAGAAACGACCTGACGGAAGCTGCCGTTTCCAGACGGCGGAGCGGGTGGGTTTGTTGTGTGTTGGTGAGGTTTCTGGAGCGCCGCCACCGCGTCCTCTCTCAGGGCTCGTAAGCACAGCGGGCCCCTGCCAGACCTGCAGCCGCACACACAAACACACACAAACACACACTCGGTGCTGCATCTCAATCACCGTTTTACTGCCACGTTCAGAGCAGGAACCGCAGAAGCTGGGAATCTAACCTCAGCCCTATTACTTCATCAGATTAATGGCTGCTCTCTGCAGGACGTCGTTCGGTCCCGTCCAATTCATCGATAAAGCCTCAATCCGAATTCCTCCATTTGAAGGCGGAGCTTAAATGTGTTTCCAGGAAATACATTTTTTAAATCCGATCTTTTCTTCGCTCTGATCCAGACGTTTACGGTTAAATGTAAGAAATGACTTTTTGTTGTAGATTGACCTTTTTAAAGTTATAAACCGCTCCAACGCTAGCAAACCGATGATTATTGATGATGTCATCGACGAACGTGGCGTCCGAAATATGAGACGCTACTTTCTGCTGTGAGGGGTAAATGAAGAGAGGAGGACTCGGATTGGGCCCAAATGATCAAAACCGGGAGGCGGAGCTTCAGGACAGAGGGCGGGGCCAGCGGTCCAAACGCAGAGGTTTCGGTTTGTCAATCAAGCATATGGGCCCGATTGAAAGCTCCTCCTCCTTCCTGCCGGCATGGCATGGGGGGCATCGGTGGGATGGGCATCAGGTCTTGAGAGGAAGCCCCTCCTGTTGTAAAACAAGCACCTCGGGAGGCCCCCCCCCCAGTGACCAGCAGATCAGATCACTGTCGGTGCCCCCCCCCCGCTCGCTCTTTCTCCCCCTGAAAGAGGCTACGCTAATTAGCCAGGCTCTAATGAGACAGAATGGCACTGATCTGGTCCACCGCTGCGCCACTGAAGGGGGAGAGGGGGGGGTGCTGGTGCAGTGGAGGCTGTGTGTGTGTGTGTGGGGGGGGGGGGTATGCCATCTGTCTCCCTGCACTCGCCTGGCACGGCAGTCCCTGGCGGACCGAGGATGGGGTTGATTATGTGATGAGCGAGTGCCACGTTGGTCTGGGGGGGGTGGGAGGTGGGTGGCAACACTGATAACCAAAGGAAGGGGGGGGGGGGCGGGGGTAAATAGCAAAGTTCCTGACAGAATCGGCTTCTACTGTTATCAGATCTTTTCCTGAGATGACACGCCCCTCAGTAACGCCTGCCTGACGTGCGCCGCCGCCGCCCCCCCTCGCAGCGGCCCACGTCACTCCCGTCGCCGCCTAACAAGGCGAGCAGATGGCTGACCTTTTCCGTGTCGTGGAGGAGCCACTTTGCGTTAAAAGTTGAAGGATTTGTCCTCAGATGATCTGAAAGCCCCCCCCCCCCCCTCTTGGTGGGCATCGCCATCACATCCACCCCCCCCCCCCCCCCTCGTCATGTTTATTAATTGATTTATTTATTTATCTCCTGAGCCTGCTTGGTTATTAGGTTGCCATGGGAAACGGGCCGGGCCAGAACCCCCCCACCCCACCCCCCCCCCCCCTGAAACTGGAGCCTCAGCTGTCTGAATAATTAACTTAGCCAATGAGTTATCTTGCGAGCCTCCAAAATGAGCCTATCTGTGATTGTTTAATGGACGCAGGAATTCCCACCAGCGCCGCCGCCGCCGCCGCCGCCGCCGCCCTACTCTTAGCGGGGGTCGCACTGAGCATGCTCAGAGCGCTCTGTGCGTGCGTCTCCTGCCATCTCTCTCACTTACGCCTCACACGCCACCTCTCACCCCATCTGTCTTCAGCTCCCGCCGTCCTCCTCGCCTACCTCCCACCCTGCAGTTGGGAGTGAAGGATCTGCTCTCAGGATCATATTTTATGCATTATTAAATGATAAACGCCAGCCGCCGTTAGCCACCTCGCTCCAGCCAAGCGCTCTCGAGTCTTTTCCTAAAAACGCCGGATCTGTATCCGACCGTCTCCTGACGGACCACACAGGGCTTGTTCTGAGGCCCATTCTCGCTAATCTGATCAGGCAGGCAAATACGCCGGGAAAAGCGCTTTAATGATCCCCCTAATTACCTCAAGTCAATACCAACTGTATTATTAGACTCGGGGAAAATATTCCATTAGGGTGCCCCCCGTGGGAGTCTCCCCCCGTGCGCGCCGATGTCACGCGCCGCGCGCCCCCTACGCTTGTAATTAATTTTATTTACACACGCAGGAATGCACAAGGTCGCACCTGCAGCCCGGAGCCGCCCGGCTCGGCCCGCCTAATCAGATCTGTCATAATTACCATTCTGCATGCTTCTGACACACGCCGGGAAATATTTCAATTTAACCGCCGCCACCAGCTCCGGCAGATGCAAGAGCGCGTGAGGCGGGGCGGGGGGCGGGATATCGGGACCAATCCGAGTCCTCATCCTGGAGCTCCTGTGCTTACTTTCACACCTGATTAAATATGTTATTAAAAATTAATTTCCTGCAAGTCGGAGTAAAACTTTTACCTTCTAATTATTTAGTTTTATTAGTATCTGAAGAAAACTTGTAGAGCCATTAAATCACTTATTTACCTGACATAGACAATTTGCTGCTTCCTCGCTATTTCAATCTCTAATTCAATAAGATCAGTCGTGATTTATCAGCTTAATTATACTTTGATATTAGCAATTAAACCCCAGCTTTGAATTAAATCTCAATCAAGCTCTTATAATTGATGGAATCAGACTGCATGTAGGTGCTCTGTGTGCGTTTGTAATGGAGCTGCAGGTTTTTGTTTATCTGGAGTTCATCTCCGGCGTGTTTGTTATCTCGTGTGCATTCATCCTCCATCTGCCTCATCAGTATTGAGCAGAAAAGAAGATAAACAAGAGGTAAATTTGTGGTGGGAAGAGTTTTGTTTGAACGCCGTGCAGGCAGCCCAAATATCGGCCCACCAGCGGGCTAAACCGGATTACGCCGCCGTTTGAACAACACTAATATTTGCTACAAGCCTCATCTGCGAGATCGATCCGTAACGCTTAATGCGACGACGAATTTAATAATATGTGATGCTGATTGATATTTATGGGGCAGGTTGGGTGAGCCGCGCCAGGCCGCGCCGCGGGGACACTGGTGGTGGAGTTGGTTGCAGCTGTCAGGAACTTTGCAGCAAAGCAGTAAAATGTATTGTTAAAGGAAAAAATGCGAGACACGCAGATGTTTAATGCGCTCCGGTTTTTTGATGGAGCGGTCATTTGCCGTCGGTTATTCTTTACGCTCCATCTGCTTCTATTTGCTTTCTGGAAAAGTCCCCCTCCAAAAAAAAAAAAAAAAACCACCTTACGCCGTGACGTCAGCGCCGGCTGCCATTGTTGTGCTTCCTGCCGCGTTCGCCGTCAATCTGTTCGCGTCCGCGGCTCGCTCATTGTACGTGCAGAGGTTGCGACCCCCCACCCCCCACCCCCCCCGGTTTGGCGGCTCCGACAGGATGACGCGTCGGTGATTCAGTTCCCGCGCCGCGGCTCGGCGGCTGACGTCCCCACAAAAGAGGACGGTGACACAATCTGGCAAATGAAAGCGAGTGGTGTTGCGTCGACGCCGTTTATTAATGACACACATTTTTAAAAGGACAAATGATTTATATGACTGCGTTTTTTTTTAATCCTCCAAAGGCTTTCCTGGAGAGTTCACAATCCGCTTTAGCGGTTTCCTCTTTTGTTGTTGCAAATGAAGCCATCCTTCGGGCGGCGTGTTAAAAAAAAAAAAAAGAAGAGAAAAAGTGGCTTAACAATAAACCCTTTGATTAACATATGGTGCACAGCTTTGAAAGGTTATAAAATAGCAGCGTTTTGTTGGAAATTCTTGCCACTGTCGTCCTTTTTTTATGGTTAGGAGCTGAGATGAATCCACGATCTCGTGAGATCCAGTAAAAGTGGATGAAAATGTTTCATTTCTCTCAGATTTTTGATCAAATTTATCAAAATATGAGAAAAAAACTGCTAAATCAGAACTTTATGTAGAAGCGTAGCTAAAAAGGAAAGGGGAAGCACCTGTTGGTTGCTCCGCCCACTTTTGATCAAAACGTTAATTACATTTCCTGAATATCAGCCACATTAAAAACATTCTGCTTCTGTTGAAGATCAACTCCATTACAGACGTGAGCTGACAGCCAGCAGAGTTCTGAAATGAGCAGGAGAAGCGGAGACTCATCTGGATGATTTGTGATAATTATCGTCTTAAACTCTGATACGAACAACAAATTCACTGTTTCTGTCGGCTTTGCTGCTCAGATTCCAACCAGAAGAAAATATTTAGACTATTTGTTCTTCACTGAAGGTCCAATGTTGGAAACGCGCCTCGGTTCCAATTAGGGGTGTCTATTGGTGATTAGGGCTGGAATCTCCGGGTAACTCATAATACGATGCGATTCACAATACATGACTCACGATACCGATAGTATCTCGATATGCAAAACATTGCAATAATCAACATTTTACTTGTAATCTGTAAATATAACCATTTTTAAAGCAAATGTATAATTTCATTTTCTTTAAATCCTTTAAATGTTGAAATAAAACATTCACAGATTACATTTTATGTCAGATCATTTATTATTATTATTATTATTGAGGTAAATTAATAATGTTCAGCTTTTTAATATATCATCACTGTTTTTTACAGTGCTGGTATCCATATTCATTTTCCTTTTAATTCAAATTTCCTGCACTTTTTTTGTGATAATCAACACTTTAGTCACGTGCTCCACGTCTTATTTAGACGTCTTATTTAGACGTCTTATTTAGACGGTCAGACGCTGCACACCTCTCCGCTAGAATGTATTTTAGCGCCGTGTTTGGACAGGTTACTGCTTTTATCGCTGTTACAATCCATGTTATTTTACATAACAACTGTCTGCATCTACTTTAGAAAAATACAGACGCAGCTTGGAGATGTTAGCTTGCATCCGCCCTGCCATCCACATGTTCGCGCGGTACCCACGCCACTGTTTTAGGCATTTAGGCTAAAAACTTGTTAGCCCAGGAAAAATTTACGGTTTAATGACTGCTTCACGCGAAGCGCCCCCTGGTGGACTTTCTGTATTATTGTAAGAAACCGACTCAGGGTAAGAGAGGACCGGTAATCGTTCTTGAGTTGATATATCGCGATAGTTCACCGTACCATATTTCGTCCCTCCTTTACTGGTGATCCGTATCGCGATACACATGACACTATAGATGCATATTGCGATATGTGTCTCGATACATCTGGCACTATATGGTACATATCGATAAAGTGGCTGTATATGATACATATCACGATACACATGGTTCTATATGATGTGTATCGTGATACACATTTCTCTAGAAGTGTATCGGAATGTAGATGGCTCTATATGTTATGTATCACGATACACGTGGCTCTATATGATGTGTTTTGTGATACACATGGCTCTATGTGATACATATCGCGATACACATTTGTCTATATGACATGTATCGTGATACACATGGATCTATATGATGTGTATCGTGATGCACATTTGTCTATATTACATGTATTGCGATACACATGGCTCTGTATGATGCATATCACGATACACATGGCTCCATATGATGTGTATTGGGATACACATGGATCTATATGATGCGTATCGTGATACACATTTGTCTATATCATGTTTGGATCACATGCTCTGTATGATGCATATCGATGCACATGGCTCCATATGATGTGTATTGGGATACACATGGATCTATATGATGTATATCGTGATACACATTTCTCTATATGACGCATATCACGATACACATGGCTCTGTATGATGCGTATTGTGATGCACAATGACACTATATGATGCATATGGCAATATATCACCAAAAAAACACCATATTGTTACCTAGAAAAACCTTTTATCTCAATATTAAACCACATTTCACATACATGATTGTAGCTCTGCGGGGGTACATACAGTGCATGACTGCGTACCTGGTCTCAGTTGTTCTTCCATTAGTCACAAAGCTTCTAAATTCACGTTTTTATATAGTGTCTGTAACAAGTTTTCAGTTCAGTACTCATCTTTGGTCAAAAGTGAGTGTAAATGTCTCCTTTGGCTGTGTAAGAACGATAACTGCAAGGCTCAGAGTTCACATGGAGTTCACATTTATCACTCAGAAGATCTTGTTTTGTTTTGGTCGCCGTGTAGAGCTGCTCAGAGTCTTGGTGTGATGTCAAAAGAAGTGTAAAAATGGCAGGATGGGTCTAAACTCAAACATTTAAAGTTTTAGAGAAAGCCAAACAATCGATCTATAGCCTAAATACCACACCCTCATTCTCAACCCCTCATATGGACGTATGGTTTGGGCCCCACATTTTGGAGTTTCAGGTGTCTCCCAACTCAACGTTTTTTAACGTACTGACTGTTCCCAGTAAATCACGGTTCGACCGATCCTCAGGATGTGTAATCAGTACCAAGTAAGAGTATTGGTTCTGGGTTAGAGTTAGAGGTCAGATCCTGAGGGTTGGAGACCCCGGATTAGCAACTGTGGCCAAACACCAAGTGGCCCTGGAGCAACCTGGAGATTGGGGAACCCTTAGTTAATAGGAACAGCCACTACATCAAAAAAACAACACCAGAGTTGACTTGCAAGCAAACAAAACAATTGAGTTTGGTCAATCATTGAAGTTCAGGGGAGTTTTCACACCTGACATGTAATGTGGACCAAACGGCTCAGTGTGAAAGTGTCGACTTGAAGTCTTGTTCTGGTCTTCAACCAGTTTTTAAAATACTTTATCATTTTGATTGTTTCCAGCAGTTTGCAAACCAATGTAAATCAGCTGATCATGTTGATCACAAAAATGTAGAGCTGCTACAAACGATTATTTTAATAGTCGACTAATCCCTGATCATTTTTCGGATTAGTGAACTAATCAGGTGACACGTAAACCGGATGTAAAAACACATCTTAACATCATTAGCTTTAAAATAACTAAAAACTAGATCTACCTGATCATTCTAGTGTGAATGCTGTAAGCTGAATTTGGCAGCTGAAGATGCTAGTGACAGTAGCTGAAATTACTCAAGCTAATAGCTGAAAATGCTGAAGCTGATAGCCAGCTAAAATGTTAGTTAAATCCTAAATTAGCCTAAAAAAACAATTCCCAAATTAACTAGCATGTAGCTGAAATATTAGCTAAACTCCAAAATAGCCTAAAAAACAAGAAGTCTAAATTAGCTTCAATAGTGCCATCATAACTTTCAACTATACTACATTCTTACTTCATATGATATAAAGTAACGACTAATCAACTATTTTAATTGTCGATTAGTCGACTAATCGTGTCAGCCCTGCAAAAATGGTCAAAGATGTCTCATATGTGACAGATCTTGTTATTTAGGCGTCGGCGGTGACGTCTCTGGTGTTTAGAGCAGGGATCACCAACCTTTTTGAACCTGAGGGCTACTTCATGGGTATTTAGTTATACGAAGGGCTACCATTTTTAAATAACAAATTTTGTTTATTTATAGTTAGTTAAACATTATTAATAATGAATAATGATCCTCCTCTATGTAAAGACACTGATTTCTCACTATAATTATCAAGAATGACAACAAGCTAGGAAACAAATAT
The DNA here is from genome assembly GCA_003999625.1 of Oryzias javanicus. NCBI lineage: Eukaryota > Metazoa > Chordata > Actinopteri > Beloniformes > Adrianichthyidae > Oryzias > Oryzias javanicus. Next base: position 32,965,869 of record CM012452.1, on the reverse strand, counting down.
CAATATTCAGCACTTTGTTAATCTCAATAATTGTTACATTTTCAGATGTTCACTTAGATTTCATGGGAAGAATGTTCAATTTTCATCATGTTGTACCATGTTAATCAATAATAAAATGTTAAAGAAAAATCATCTTACACATTTTTAAACAAATCGTGTCACATTTTGAACTAAAGACCAAATCTGCAGCATTTTTAACAAAATTAATGATCTTTGAACTGGAATAGGTCAGAGGTCACCTAAACTTATCTAAAGTTCATGTATCATCAACATATTTGTAAGACATTTTCATTTTTAAATCTAAGTAAATGCAAGTGTAGTTAAAAAAAAAAATCAACAGAATTTAATTTTAGATGTCGCTCACCAGTGTGTTAATTTTAGAAGAGACCTGAGGGCACCTTGTGGGGGCCTTGAGGGCTACCTGGTGCCACGTTGGTGACCCCTGGTTTAGAGGGTTCAATCTCCAGTAGTCTCAGAAGCGTCATGAGTTCTGGGATGGCTTGTGGTCAACGGTTTGGTCCAGCAGCAGGTCTGTGTTATCACCGATCTGCAGCTCTGTGGAGGAAGAGCGTCGTACGGCCTCGTCTTCCTCCCACGTCCAGCTCGTTGAGAGACGCAGAAGAGGTTCTTTCAGCTGAAACTGCTCCTGTTAACCACAAATCCCCTCCTCTGACTCTTCCTCTTCATCTCTTTGTCATTTTCAGTTCTCGTTGCGCTTCGTCTCCTCATCAGCCGGACTTTGAAGTCGTATTTTTGGTAATCAGAGGCTAGACGGGGGTCAAATTGACGGACATCTGCCGGCTTATTTTATTTATTCTGGCGGTGGCCGAGGTCATCTCGATGGGGCTGATAACGAGCAAACGAGATTAGGGGGAAGGTGTTGGGCGGGCCATGTGACCGGTCTGCCTCACAGAGGAGGCCGTTTGTCCCGGCTCGCCTTCGCCGCGTTCTGCGCAGTCGGGTGGATCTCGGGCATCAAAGCCGGCCGCCGGTCTGCTGAGGATCATGGGTCCGCGCTCTAATGTGAACTCCTCACTCGTTGAATTTAACGCCCGACGGCGCTCGCTGACCCTCTGCTGGGATCTGAGCTGCACGCCACGGCGGCGGCGGTTGTTGTTCCAAACATATTATTAATTAAAAGCACAGTACCAGCGGCGGCGGATTATGCTGCAATATTGTCGCAGGTGTGTGCCAGCATAGTAAGATAATCCTGTGCCTGTCAATATATATTCAGCTTTTCAATGAACCTGTTTGCAGCATCTGTGAGTTTAATCATGTTTTACCCAACAGACTGCATTCCCAGATCAGGAAATCACTAACGAATATTAATTATGAGGATCAGCTGAGAGGACAGACAGTCTTTGTTTTAGAACAAACTTCCCTCAAATCTTTGACTTTATTCCATCTTTGAGAAATAGTTTGTACCTGAAAACAAGTTCTCCCAAACACGATCGAATTCTTTTTAACTTTTTTAAGACTTTTAGAGCTTTTATCATTTATATCAGGAGTGTTAAACTCAACCACACGAGGGGCCAAAATCCAGAAACATTTATTGAACACTCTAAAACTACATTTTAAAGCTTTAAAACTGTAACTTTTTAACATAAGTATGAGCTAAATATAGAGCAATACAGAGTGTGAATGCTGTAAGATGAATTTGGCCAATGAAGAAGCTGAAATTGATGGATAAAAATGTTATTAGCTGAAAACACTGAAGCTAATAGCTAGCTAAAATATTAGCTAAATGCTAAATTAGCCTAAAAAAATAATTAAAAAAAACTTGAGTTACCCAAACAGCTAGCATGTAACTGTAAAAATAACTAAAATTTAAAAAACCTTTTAAAAAATCCTAAATTAGCCAAAATAGCTAGCATGTAGCTGAAATATTAGCTAAACTTTAAAATAGCCTAAAAAATCTGAGTAAATGTCAAAATTTGTTCAGTTAAGAATGAGCACAAGATAACATCGGGCCATTAATAACAATAAAATGATCTAAAGGGCCGGATAGAATTACCCAGAGGGCCGAATCCGGCCCCCGGGCCTTGACTTTGACACGTGATCTACATAGAGCCTTCTGAGTCTAGTCTCCAGATCTCCTCTGGAAACCACATCCTCCCAGATTGTCGTAACCATGGAGACGACGTTATGTTTTGTAAAGTCTGGATCTCGTATCTCATGTTAAGAACCTCAACTTTGAAGAAATGGAGATATAAAAAAAGGGAATTTTTATGAATTTTAAACATTTGGAGGCAGCATTTCTTTATAGAAGTTTAAATTAAATATTTTAACTTTTTTCGTCTTTTTATTTGTGCATTTTGTCTCCATTTTATCAGCTCGGTGACGTCAAACTTTTCAGTGTCCTGGTAGAACGGGATCACCTTTAGATGTTTCATCTTCATTCATGCCAGTGGCGGACTTAGGCCCCCCGGAAAAATTAAAAAATCCTTATTTAGGCTTTTAATTGATCCACTAATAGACAGAATCAATGTCAGGAATCTATATGTTTTTAAAAAGCATTTAGAAACTGAAATCATTTCATTACTGCAGTGAGGCAGACCTCACAACAGGAAATGCAAAAAAAACTGAGATGGAGGATAAAAATGAAAGAGGATCAAACTGTAACAGGTTAATGCACACGTGTTCATTTTTATTATTGGTCTCATGACAGCAGGTTGAGGCGCTGCTTCACCTGCATCCCATACTAAATACTAAATATGTTCACTTAAATCAATTTTTACCTGCAAAGTTGGAATCAAAACCTTCCCAATCTGGAAAAACTGAATTCTCTTGCTAGTGACTGGACTGTTCCATTACTGCAGAGGGACGGGGGAGGACTAAACGCCTTCAAATCATCAGTTTTATGCCATTTTATTGGTTTTGGGGGGTGTTTTTATCAGATAATATTAGGCTAGAAGTTTATTTTAGATTCTTTTATCTAGTATTCAGGGTGTTTGGGATCCTATTAGCCAAATATTTACCTTTGCCTAATGGTAAGTCCGGCCTAACCTGGTTACCTGAGGGGTCACCAGTATACAACGTTCACACCTAGGCACAATTTAGAGGAACCAATGAGGCGTGTTTTTGGACGGTGGGAGGAACTCGGAGCAAGGAGAACATGCAAACTCCACAGCCGGGACTTGAACCTGGACCTGGCTAACCGCTGCACCACCATGCACATCTGGTGAAGTCTGGATCCTGAATGTCTTTAGATCATGTGACACATCTGACAGTCGTCCTAAAACCTCAGAACAAAAAGATCAAATCAATCTTTATTTATAAAAACGCTCTGCACACTTCTTTACATTTAAAAACAAAAACAGTATTAAAGCAGTTTATTCATATATTTCACACATGAAAAGTTTAAATTAGAATTCAAAAATTTATACATTCTCTGGAAGTTTTTGCTTCACAAATTCTTTGAGAACTTTTTATTTTTGACATTTTCTCAGGTTTCAGTGACAGTCGCTCTGCTCTGCCAAGTGGGCGGGGCTTAGAGGTCAAACAGACTAAGTGAGGCGACGTTTAAAGATCTGCTGTTCCTACATCTGTGTTGAAACGTGGACGTTTAGACGTTCGTCGCTCTGACCGCGGTGGACGGCGCCGCCGCTCTTCCCATCCAAATGTAGGTTATCTGTAAGCGATCGCGACCCCTTTAATTAATCACAGCGTCGGCGTTCCTGGTGTTGTCCGGCCCGTTCGGATCTCTTTGTTCCGTTTATTTATAGAGAGCCCTTAATGATCTTCAGAGCATTGGAGAGCCCTAGATTCTGTTTTCTGGAACGTGTTGGGACACTTCAGCGGCGGGGGCAGCGAGTCGCCTGATCCAATCAAGAGCAGTTGGTGCTTGTCAGCTGCGGTGGAGCGCTTCCACAAATCACATTAAACAATAAAGAGGGAAACCGAGTTACCGCGGCGTGATCGTATCACCGGAGTGCGGGAATGCCGAACAGCCGGTCCCGCTCTGCCGCAAATGCTTTTAGGCCGGACTTCCCGCCGCAGCGGCGGAAGACGGCGAACGGGTTTATTTACCCTTCAGAAGCCGACTTCTTCTTCTTCCTCCCGCTCTGTGGAAGCAACGCAATTACACAAACACAAACGCCTCTGGAAACTGCTGACTGTCCTCGGCGCGGGCCGGCGGCGCCTTAACTGCCGCTCGGCGTTCATCGCAGAAACGTTTAGCAAGTCTTTTTTTTTTTTTTTTTTTGCAGTCCTGCTCAGGAACTGTTGCGGTGGGGAAGTCTCGCTGGCGTGGAGGAGAAGTTCACCACGGCGTGCTTTTGTTTGACGGCTCTGCTGCTTTGGGTTTAATCCTGCTGGTTTGGGAGTGTTTGAGTTGGATTACTCCGTGGCTGGGCGGCGGTACCGTTTCCCTGGCTTTGACGAGACGGCGTGCGTGTTTGTGTGTGCGTTTGTCAACACCGAATCAGCTGAAACCACAGACAGCCCAACCGGAGCGCCGTCCAAATCCCTCTGCATGCAAATTAAAAACGCAACAATAAACGTGGCAGAGGAACAAGGTGGGCTTTACGGCCCCCTCTGCTCGCCACCCCCCCTCCTTCATCCTCATCTGGTCTTTATGTTCCTCCTCCTCCAGAAGCCCTCACGGGTTTGATGTGGCTTATGGGAGGAGCCGGAGCGGGGGACGACCTAACCGCAGAGTTATCTCCGGCGAGCAGCGAGGCGGCGAGCCGCCGCCGCCCCGCGCGTCCGTGTTCGCGGGACCGCCGGCGCCGTGTAATCCCGGGGAAATGGAAGGTGCTGCCGCGCGCCGGCCGGGAGATTACGGCGCCGCTCTGTCGCGCTGCCAGGACACGGCGGCCGTGCGTGACGTCCTCTGGTCGCTCTCCCACTCGGATCCTCGCCGTGCCGCCGTCTCTGAGTTCAGGTCATCACGAGCGTGGCGTTCCTCCAGATATCGCCGTCTGCAGGTTATAGTGACCTCCAGGATTTACTTCTGATCTGTTGACGTACAAATCAACACCAAGATCAAAGGATGACTGGAGTGGGACTTGAACCCTTTACACCTGAAGCGTCTGACCCTCGAACACAAAATCTTTACCTTTCAACCGTGACCACGATCGCTCCAGTGGATTCTGCAGGAGAACGGCGGCTCGCCGCTGCTGGAATGATGGTGTGGCGCTTGAAAAGTTACAGTAGATCAAAGAACTGGTTTAGAATATATTAAAGATAAATAGGGTGGCACGGTGGGGCAGTGGTTAGCACTCTTGCCTCACAGCAAGAAGGTCCCGGTTCAAATCCCAGCTGGGGGATCCGAACCACCAACTGCGACCTTTCTGTGTGGAGTTAGCGTGTTCTCACCGGGGACTCCAGCTTCCTCCCACCATCCAAAAACATTCTTCATAGATTCATTAGGTATGAATGTGTGGGATTGAAGTCCTGCAACAGACTGGTGACCTGTCCAGGTGAACCCCGCCTTCGCCAATCAGTAACCGGGTTACTGCACCTCCATGACCCCAAAAGGGATAAAGCGGCTAAGAAAATGAATAATAATAAATTTATATAATAAAATACTTCCCTGTCTTGTGCCGGTTTTCCCTCAGTTTTCTCTCTTTCTCTGGCTGAATTTGACTTTAACAGTAGCTGGAGCCAGAGCAGTTCATCATGTGACCACTAGAGCTACAATCAGTGATGGGGCACGTGTAAAAGTCGAGGCCCGGGGCCGGCCCTCCAGATCATTTTATTTTATTATTAATGACCCAATGTTATCTTGTTTGTTTCTAACTTGCATAATTTTGACAAAATATGTTAAATATGGAGTTATTTGAGGTTTAAGTTGTTTTATTCTGTAATAATATTCAGTTTTTTTAAATTCATAATTATGTTAAAAAGTTTTAAAGGTTTAAAAATCAGCGTCCTGCTTTTAGACTATTTTGACATTTGCTAAGATCTTTTAGGCTATTTTGGAGTTTAGCTAATATTTCATGCTAGCTGTTTTGGCTAACCTAAGTTTCCTTTTTTTGGCTAATTTAAGCATTTAGCTAACATTTCAGCTGCTATCAGCTTCAGTGTTTTCAGCTGTCTGTTTCAGAATCTTCAGAAGACAAATTCAGCTTGCAGCATCCATATTAACATTAGTTTCTAAATTAATTAGATTAGTTTATAAATTTCTTCTAGAAGTTATTTTCTGTTTTGACTTAGATTTGGGTCCTCAGTGTGTATATTCATGGAGGGGGTGGGGGGGGGTTCTGATTGTATGTTTTTGTTTTATTTTTAAATGTAAAGCGGCTTCGAATTGCACAAAGTACGAAAAGCTCTTTTTACAAATAATTGTAATATTTTGTAGCAAAAAAGCTAACTTGTTGCTTAATTACTAGCTGAACTTCAAATTAGCATAAAATTTTTCGGAAAATTAAATCAGCCAAAAATACCAGCATGTAGCTGAAATAAAAGCTAAACTGAAAATTTGCCTAAAACCCCCAGGAGATGACAAATTAGCTAAAAATGTTAGCATGTTGCTAAAATATTAGCTAAACTCCAACTTAGCATGAAAAGCTAATTAGCGGCCAAATCTGCAAAAAATAAAGCTAGCTTGTTGTTAAATTACTATTTGAACTCGAAAATAGCCTAAAATTCCTCAGTAAACTTAGTCAAAAATGTTAGCATGTTGCTAAAATAGAAGCTAAATTCTAAGTTATCAAAACAAATTTCAGTGGATTACAAATTAGCTGAAAACATTAGCATTTTACTCAAATATTTAAACTCCAAATTAGCTCAAAATTCCTCAGTAAATGAAATTACTCAAAAATGTTAGCATGTTGCTAAAATAGAAGCTAAAACTCTAAATTAGCCTAAAAACCCCAGTGGATAACAAATTAGCCAAAAACGTTAGCATATTGCTAATATAAGTTAATCTCCAATGTTTAAGAAAATTACTTTATTTTTCTCCGGCGCCGCAGATTGCGACCTCTGATCTCGTTCATGATTATGTTCAAAGTTAAAGTTTTACAACTCTTTTCCAGGGCTGGCTCTGCGAGCTGCTGCGGTGGAAGGAGGACCCGTCTCCGGAGAACCGGACCCTGTGGGAGAACCTCTCCATGATCCGGCGCTTCCTGAGCCTGTCGCAGGGCGAGCGCGACGTCATCTACGAGCAGGAGAGCAGCGCCGGGCAGCAGCACCACGGCGAGCGGCCCACGCACCTCATCCACCTGTCTGCCGACCCGCTGCAGGTGAGCCTCCAGCCCCGCCCTCTTCAGATCACGAGTCATTCAGTTCCAGTGAAGGAGGATCAATGACGACTTGTAAACGAGACAACAGAACCGCTTCACATCAGACATCTGGCGTATGAAAATAACACGCAGCCTCGCTAACGGTGGAAACATCTTAATGAAGTACAATAATACTTCTATTAAAAGTCCGTGCCGCAGCTGACTGGCTGATCACTTATTCGGTTACTTGGATACATGCCTCACAAGACGCTCATTTACTGGATATAAATAAGGTAATAGGATTTCTTTACAAATCAGCCGCAGCAGATATGGAAGGAGGGACTTTTTCAGAACACTTAGCATGCAAACAGAAATGGAAGAAATAGAATTATTCTTGATTTAATGGTGTGCTCCATAAAAGACCAAGTGTTTGAGGGTTTTCTCCCTAATGGGATGCATGAGCCAAACTGGCTCACATTTGCTCCACGCGGGTCTGTGGACGGCGACGGTTAAAAAAAAAAAAACAAAAACAACTTCTGGTGGATTTACGCAGCTGCCAGAGTTTCTGTGACGGAACGCAGACTCAGAAATAAAAGAGCTGCTGTTCAGCGGGTCGACAGAGACGAGACGGAGGAGGAAGCTTGAGCATCGACTGTACATGAGAACTGGACTGAGTAACTCCTCCCCCTGGCGTTCCAAACAGGAAATCCAGTAGAGAAATCTTCTTGATAATCCTCTTTTTTTATTTTATCTGTAGTTGAAATTAATCAAGTTATAAACTGACCAATCAGATGCCTTAATGAAAGTAGGTGGAGCCCCAACTTTAGGTTGTGTCTGAACCCCCCCCATATAGTCCGTTCGCCATGTTCTAGTTCTCTGAATCTACTAATTCCACTAGAAATTTCCCAGAAGTCTTAGCAAAAAGCTAGCGTGCATCAATGCTCACTAGATTTACAAATATAGACCACAATGCATTGCGGTGGAAACATTTAGAACAAAAAATGTAATTTTTTAATTAAACATCCACATCAGAACACAGTGGAGTCAGAAATAAACGTCGGGAAGCTGTGATTGGCTGGAGTCCGTCTGGTTTCTATGGTAACCACTCTCACCAATCAGGAGTGAGTTTGTTAAAAGCTTCCAATTGAAACAGGACTACAAAATATCTGTGAAATGTTTTGAACGTGGGGGCCAGCAGGCTCCGCCTACTTTATAGAGGCATCTGATTGGTCGGTTTATGACTTGAAAAAATATTTTTAAAACGAGAACATGAAGGTGTTGAAGTATCAGAGTAAGAACGATTATTCTGACCAATAGAACGACGGTTTATTTCTCTGTTGGCGCCACTTCCTGTTTGGAACACTGGGGGGGAGGGCTCACTCGGTCCAGTTTTTATATACAGTCAATAGTTTTGATTTTTTTTTTTTTTTTTTGGAGCCAATTCCTGTTTGGAACATTGGAGGAGGGCTCACTCGGTCCAGTTTTTATATACAGTCAATGGGTTTGATTTATTGGAGCCACTTCCTGTTTGGAACACTGTGGGGGAGGGCTCACTTGGTCCAGTTTTTATATACAGTCGGTTGTTTTGATTTTTTTTTTTTTTTTTTTTTGGAGCCACTTCCTGTTTGGAACATTGGGGAGGGCTCATTCAGTCCAGTTTTTATATACAGTCGATAGTTTTGATTATTTTTGGAGCCACTTCCTGTTTTGAAAATTTGGGGAAGGCTCACTTGCTCCAGTTTTTATATACAGTTGATGGGTTTGATTTGTTGGAGCCACTTCCTTTTTTGGAACATTGGGGGGACTCACTCATCCAGTTTTATATACAGTCGATGGGTTTGATTTGTTGGAGCCACTTCCTGTTTGGAACATTGGGGAGGGCTCATTCAGTCCAGTTTTTATATACAGTTGATGGGTTTGATTTGTTGGAGCCACTTCCTGTTTGGAACATTGGGGGGGACTCACTCAGTCCAGTTTTTATATACAGTTGATGGGTTTGATTTGTTGGAGCCACTTCCTTTTTTGGAACATTGGGGGGGACTCACTCAGTCCAGTTTTTATATACAGTCGATGGGTTTGATTTGTTGGAGCCACTTCCTGTTTGGAACATTGGGGAGGGCTCATTCAGTCCAGTTTTTATATACAGTCGATAGTTTTGATTATTTTTGGAGCCACTTCCTGTTTTGAAAATTTGGGGAAGGCTCACTTGCTCCAGTTTTTATATACAGTTGATGGGTTTGATTTGTTGGAGCCACTTCCTTTTTTGGAACATTGGGGGGGACTCACTCAGTCCAGTTTTTAATATACAGTTGATGGGTTTGATTTGTTGGAGCCACTTCCTGTTTGGAACATTGGGGGGGACTCACTCGGTCCGGTTTTTATATACAGTCGATGCCTCATCTCTCAGTGACTTTTGGGCGGTGCATTTCAGCTCATTTGATTCCCCTCTGTGTCCCCCCACAGGCTCCGCCCACTCAGACTCAGCACCAGCCCTCCCTGTCCCTCCACCCATCCCAGCCTCTGCTGTCCCAGCAGCCCCTGCAGCAGCAGCAGGCCACCCCGGGCCCCCGCCTGCCGCCCCGCCAGCCCTCCACGGCGTCCCCCGCCGAGACGGAGGACGAGGGCGGCCGCATCAAGCCGCGCCCCAGCGGGGGCAAGATCTCCCTGGAGGCTCTGGGGATCCTGCAGAGCTTCATCCAGGACGTGGGGCTGTACCCCGACGAGGAGGCCGTGCACACGCTGTCCGCCCAGCTGGACCTGCCCAAACTCACCATCATCAAGTTCTTCCAGAGCCAGCGCTTCTACGTCAACCACCCCGCCAAGCTGCCCAAGGAGACCAGCAACAACAACAACAGCAGCACAGTAAACAACAACACAAACAGCAGCAGCAGCAGCCCCGCCTTCGACGAGGAGCTGACGGACTTCAGGGAGAGCGGCGAGCTGCTGAAGGAGCTGGACGAGAGCACGCAGACCAACAGCACCATCTTCTCCATCAAGATCGAGGAGCAGCTGAGCCGCGCGCGCCGAGGCCCAGGCGGAGGTCAAGGAGTAGGCCGCCCCCCCTCCGCCGGAGGAGAGTCCTCACACTGGAAACCCGTTTCAGGTTCAAGAACTGCTTTTTGGATTTTGTAAAAGTTGTATCATTGACTGTAAAGACTGCCGCATCGTCTACGTAACCTGCACAAAAACCAATAACCCGTCTGTTGCCGTGAACATTTGCCGACTGCACTCCATGTTTGTTTTACACTGACCGTCTTTTTGAGCTACTGACCGAACGGACGAGTTCTGCCGGACTCGCTGGAAGTTTTGGAAAAAAATCGAGGACCGAGGCCTTAATCCTGCGGAACCAGGTCTGCCGGCAGAGGAGAGTCCGACCAATCACAGCCCAGAACAGCTCCGCCTCTTATTTATTAGGGAAGAAATATAAATATATCTAAATACATATATAGACATTATATTGTAACTGTTACAAAACATTCTTAAAGAAACTATGCCAACAAATGCCTTGTACTATACGGCACTGCCGACGTTAGATTATTTTGCGAAACCTCGGTCACTGTAACTCACACAGTCAGAAATGTGATGTTTTTGTTGTCCCACGTTATTTATTTGCAGTTTTTAACTTTCTTTTCTCTTTTTGTTCGATTCCGCCAACTCGTTTTCTATTTATAAACGGCAAAAGTGTCTTAAACGTTTTAAAAAAAAAGAAGAAATGTGCTTTAAAGATCGCCTCTAAAGTGCTGTATGTCGAGCAACTCATGCTACAAGCTTCACGATCGATGTCGTATGCAATCCTTACTATCATGCAAATAAGCTTCAAGGATGAACCTGTAGGACACCTTAGAGAGAAAAACATATGCAATCTGTGTGGAACCATGTCTGCGCCGCGTCTTCCTTTGGGTTACGATCCTGTATAGAAAGCCTGTACAAAAGTCTCTGTTTTTTATCGGTTCAACTGCAACAAAAAAAAGAAAAAAGTCACTGGTTATTTTGTTACTGACTGTTTTCTAAGTGGCTCCTCCCCCCGGAGGGCGTCACCGGTGGTGAACGACGCCATCAAACGGTTTTTTGTTGGTTTGTGGCATTAAGTCGATGTGTTTGTAAAGCTGTAATATCTCATCCTGCTGTAAATACTTCTGGAGCGGCGAGCGCACAGGTGGAGGACAGGCGACCGCCTGCACCCGTGGGACGTTCCCTCTCACCCGCAGAAACGTGCCGGCGCTCCCTCCGTGTTCTCTTTGGGTTTTTTTTTTTTCATGAATAAAAATCCTGACTGTAACTTTGTGTGTTTTAAAACAAAAAACAATCACTTTCTTTTTTTTTTTTTTTTCTATCTGAAAGAAAAAATGATGCACATAAAAATAAAGAGGCTCCGTTTAGCATCATCTCTTCTTTCTTTTTCTGGGTTGCGAACGCTCGGCGGCGGTTGCCAGCGCGCGGCAGGACGGCGTGTTTTCAGGAGGATTAACCGTGTTTGCCTCCGCCTTAACGAAGGGTTTCAAATGCCGATGGATGATACTTTTGTAGAACAGTAGTCCTCTTTGTGGAGGAGAAACCCCGAACGTTTGCTCCAAGAGACTCCGGGAGGTTAAACGGGTTTCTGACTCCGCCTACTTTTTCGTCTTTGCAAAAATTAAACAAATGTAAAATGATGAAAAAACCTTTAAATAGTTTAATCTTTCACTCGCGTAGAGGGGAAAAAAAGCATCTTTCTAAAGAAAAAAGATGAATTAAAGCAAAAAAAATGGGTGAAAATTCAAAATTGAAAAGTTGGTTAAAAAGATAATTACTGTTAAAATTCTAATATAAAGTACAATTATATTTTAAAAAGTTTATGAACAAACTTTAAAATGCTGACTAAAGGAAAGAAAAAACATCCACAAGATGAGCTGAACTTTGTTAAAATCATGACATTATTTTATCTTTTTATCTTTTTAGTCAGAAAAATGTGAATCTGTATGATAATATACATTTTAGTGAAAAAGAACAATTAGCTTTAAGCCAATAATAATGCAAAATAAAATACTAGATAAATGGCTCGTTTTAAAAAAAAATAAAATTGAAATTGTAAAGAAGCGAATGATGTCTTAGATTATAAAAACAATCTAAAAAGCAATTACTTCAAATTTAAAATGATGAAATATTTAAAAAGTTTTAATCTTTCGGTTTGAGAGGATAAAATGCAGCTTTAAGTGCAGTTTTCAAAAAAGAATGTGAGTGAAAACAAAAATGGAAGAAAACTCAATAAAACTGAAGAGTTGGTAAAGCTAAAAAGTGCTAAAAAAAATTTAAATAAACTGCAATAATTGTTTTAAAAAGTTTATGAGCGAACTTTAAAATGCTCTAAAATTAACTAAAGGAAATAAAAAATATCCACAAAATATACTGAACTGAAAATCATGAAATTATCTTTTTTTTTATTTTTTTAAAAAAAGCAAAATGAATTAAACCACATTAAGTGAATTAAGAACAGCTGGTCCAAAAGATTAAATGAACGGATAATTAAAAAAAATTATTTAAATTATAAAAAGCAAATGATGCCTTAGATTAAAACACAATTACTTCAAATGAAAATTATTTAAAAAATCTTTAAATTATTTCATCTTTTACCTTATGAGAGGTTCTCTAAAGAAAATGCATAAAAAATTGGAGAAAACTTAAAAAACTGCACAGTTGGTAAATAAAAAAGTGCTAGAAATATAAAATAAACTGTTGTAATTGTTTAAAAAGTTCATGAACAAACTTTGAAATGCTCCAAAATTAACTAAAGGAAATAAAAAAAAAAGATGTCCTAAACTTTATTAAAGTCATGAAATTATATAAGAAATTAAATCCTTTTAGTCTGTAAAGTTTGAAGCTGGATGTTATTAAACCATATTTAGTGAAAAAGAGCAGCTGGTCCAAAAAGATTTAAGATATTAAGTGTTAATGCAAAATAAAACACTAATTGAAAAGCTAATTTAACAAAAATATTTAGTTTAACTTTGTAGAATTAAATGCTGCCTTAGATTGAAAAAAAAAAAAACCTTTAAAGTCCAAAAAATATCTAAGAAATATTAGAATAATCACTCGTAAATGATCTACACGGCAACTTAAAAATGAATGAAATCTCTGTTATTTGAATTCAGAAAGCTGAATAATTAGCGGGTGGAAGGAATTCTCCTGAGTGTCTTTTTTATTTCAAATTGGTCGAGTTTGTTCTCTGGGTTAAAGTTAATAAGCACATAATTTTACATAATTTAAAGTTTTTATGGTTTTTCTAACTCCCAGTGGGACGTAGAAAGTTTAAATACGACAAAAAAGAATAAAAACTGAAAGTAAAATCCTGATTATTGAAACTGTTTTATCATGTTGGGAAAAAAAAAAAATCCACTTTTTAATGTTTGGTGGAAAATCTGCTGATAAATAAAATGTTTTTGCATTAATGTAGTGAAACAACAGATGATTAATTCTCATTTTTAAGACTTAAAGTAATTAAACGGAGAAAAATGAAGAAGAAAGAAAATATTTTTGTGAGAAATAAATGCATAAAAGAAAAAAAAGCAGAACAAATAGACTCAGATCTTTTATGTTTACTAATAAAGTTTTTTGTGTGTGTCAATAAAACAACAAACTGAAGACAGGAATGGAATAACAGCTCATAAATGTCGTTCAGAATGTGGGGAAATGAGGTCAGAGTGTCAGAGGGATTTTTCAAATAAACCGTACTGAAAAGCTTCAGTCGTGTGACGTTTAAACGTGCACATCTGTGGTGTTTAACGGCGGCGTGCCGGGCGCGCTTCACTGAACACAAACCCTGGAGAACCGGGGCAGAACCGCCGCAGAACCGCGGCAGACGTCAATCAAAAGCAGCTTCAGCTTCACAGCTGATTGAAGGAAAATTCAGGTTAAAAAATGTTCTTCACTTGAAAAAGCGAAATAAATCCTAAAGAAATGTTTAATCTTCCTGAATCATTTTAGAGATATTTTTTCTGATGACAATTTCCACATATTTTTTATCATTAATCTTCATATTTTATGATGATTTTTGAAATATTTTTGAGTCAATTTACAGATTTGTTCCGCATTTCATGGGATTTATTGATATTTATGGATTTTAAATGAATGTATGAATATCTGATCAGAAGTTAGGAACCAGAAAACGATATTGAAAGTAAAGTAAAGCAGAGAAAAGGTTGGATTAGAAACATTCTCTTCCTCATTTACAACCAATCTGCTGAACTTCTTTTGTTTATTTATGATTAAGAGTAAATATTGAATTAAATCCTTGTGTATGTGGACATATTTGTAATTTTTTAATCCATTATACATGACTAATTATCCTACTTTTGATGTTGATATAAATTGGTCTTATTGTTACATTTATCTTTCTTTGATTGCTTTAAATAAACTGTTTCCAATAAATAATGTAGGATAAAATCTCCATAAGTCATCTGGAAGAGCAGATAGGAACTCGTATGTTCAACAGTGAACCGTTTCCACCCAAAGAAATGGAAAAAAAAAAAAACGTTTTTCTGTGCAAATGTTTAATTTAAGATGCAGATTGTCTGATATCCAATCAGAATAAAGAAACAAAAAGAAACTTTAACTTTGATTTGAAAAAGTGTCAAACTACAAAAAACATCAGTGTGTGAAGAATCACAGATTTGTTCTGTAAGCTCTAATTAAAGGACTGAAGCTAAATATTATATTTAACTTTTTTTTTTTTTAATTTTACAAATACTTTTCATTTAATTTTATTTTATGAAAATAAAATAAAGAAATATGAAAATTAAAATATTATTAACTTTTTGTATTTTTTTTAAAGTTTTTATTAAAATTAAAAAATAACACTTGATGTAACATATCGCTAAAATTATATCATTTAGTTTTAGATGTTTCTTAAATTAAGCACACTTCTAATTCACCGGCATTGTTTTTTGTTTTTCAAGTTTTAATGTTTTTTTTTGTCATCTTTTAGTTCTTCCAGTTTTACTTTCATTTTTTTTAATTAATGTTCAGTTTATAAAAAAAAAAAGTGACTTTTCTCCTGCATGTCTGTCCGTTTCATGAAACCAGTCTACAGAAAACATTTCAGAGTTAGGGTTTTTGTCCCTCGTTTGTTCCCGTATTCAGAGAAGCTGTGAAGTTTGACCAACTGTAAATGAAAACCACTAAATCAGACGGCTGTATACTAGACATTATCTGTAAATGCTTTAAAAAAATTACCTTTTCTTAAAAAAGAATCTTGATAGGCTTTTATTTTCATAAATTATCTTTTTTTGCGTTCATTTATTCCACATGTCAAAGTCAAGGCCCAGGGGCCGGTTCCGGCCCTCCAGGTAATTCTATCCGGCCCTCCAGATCATTTTATTTTATTATTATTAATGGTCCGATGTTGTCTTGCGCTCATTTCTAACTTGTTTAAGGTTTAAGTTGATTTATTCTGGAATAATATTCCTGCATTTTTATTTTTCATAATTATGTTTAAGTCTTAAAAATTAGCGTTCTGCTAGCTTTTTGGACTGTTTTGTCATTTACTAAGATTTTTTGGCTGTTTTGGAATTTAGCTAATATTTCATCTACATAAAGTCCCATTAGTTGTCACACACCTAGGTGTGCGAAATTTGTTCTCCGCATTTGATCCATCCCCTAAGGGAGCGGTGAGCTGCAGACACAGCCGCGCTCGGGAACCATTTGGTGGTTTAACCCCCCAATCCAACCCCTTAATGCTGAGTGCCAAGCAGGGAGGCACTGGGTCCCATTTTTACAGTCTTTTGGTATGACTCGGCCTGGACTTGAACCCATGACCTTCCAATCTCAGGGCGGACACTCTACCACAAGGCCACTGAGCTGCTGAGCTACTGAACATGCTAACTGTTTTAGCTAATATAGACTTTCCTTTTTAATTTTTTTTTATTTTTAGGCTACTACTAAGTTTAGCTAAAATTGTTGCTACATGCTAGCTTTTTGGTCTAATTTACACTTTTCTTTTTAAGCTTGTTAGGCTACTACAAAGTTTAGCTAAAATTTTAGCTACATGCTAGCTGTTCTGGCTAATTTACGTTTTTCTTTTTGAGATTCTTAGGCTACTACAAAGTTTAGCTAAAATTTTAGCTACATCCTAGCTGTTTTGGCTAATTTAGACTTTTCCTTTTAAGCTTGTTAGGCTACTACAGGGTGCTCATTCCTGGTCCTCGAGATCTACCACCCTGACTGTTTTCCAGATCTCCAAGCCCAGCCAGCTGTTGATTGGCTCAGTCAGATGTCTCCACAATCTGATTGAAAGAACACACCTGGTCCAGGTAATCAGCACCAAGCAGTACATGGAGAGCTGGAAAACAGGCAGGTTGGTAGATCTTGAGGACCAGGAATGAGCAGCCCTGGGCTACTACATAGTTTAGCTAAAATTTGAGCTACATCCTAGCAGTTTTGGCTAATTTACACTTTTCTTTTTAAGCTTGTTAGGCTACTACGAAGTTTAGCTAAAATTTTAGCTACATGCTAGCTGTTTTGGCTAATTTACACTTTTCTTTTTAAGCTTGTTAGGCTACTACAAAGTTTAGCTAAAATTTTAGCTACATCCTAGCTGTTTTGGCTAATTTAGACTTTTCCTTTTAAGCTTGTTAGGCTACTACATAGTTTAGCTAAAATTTGAGCTACATCCTAGCAGTTTTGGCTAATTTACACTTTTCTTTTTAAGCTTGTTAGGCTACTACGAAGTTTAGCTAAAATTTTAGCTACATGCTAGCTGTTTTGGCTAATTTAGACTTTTCTTTTTAAGCTTGTTAGGCTACTACAAAGTTTAGCTAAAATTTTAGCTACATCCTAGCTGTTTTGGCTAATTTAGACTTTTCCTTTTAAGCTTGTTAGGCTACTACATAGTTTAGCTAAAATTTGAGCTACATCCTAGCAGTTTTGGCTAATTTACACTTTTCTTTTTAAGCTTGTTAGGCTACTGTAATGACACGAAGTGACCTGAGGATGTCACTGTGGAGATGCTCCAGAGAGGACTGAGAAAAGGCACGACGGAGAGTTACCGAGGGTGACGTTGCATGCATGTAATACGGAGGTCGGAGAATAAAGTCGTTCTTGGATAAAAGTCAATGAGAGTCCTGGACTATTTTTGATGTCCAAAAGATATTCACGGACATTACATGGTGTCAGAAGAGCCTGCGTGTCAGAGAAAAAGGCATGGCAAAGTTCACTCCGCCGAGTGACTTCAAGTTCGACAGCCCAGCGGAATGGCCGGAATGGAGACAGCGTTTCTGCCGCTACCGGTTGGCGACGAAGATGAACAAAGAAGATGGCGAGATTCAAGTGAGTTCGCTAATTTATGCCATGGGCAGTGAAGCAGAAAAGATATTCGCTTCGTTTGAATTTGATGAGGAAGCTCATAAAGAGAACTTTGATGTCGTGTTGCAAAAGTTCGAAGACTACTTTATTCCAAGACGCAATATAATCCACGAGCGAGCGTGTTTCTACCAAAGGAACCAAAATGTCGGAGAAACGGCTGAAATGTACATAAGGACATTATATGAACTGGCAGATCACTGTGAGTTCGGTGACAAAAGGGATGAACATATTAGAGATCGTCTTGTCGTGGGGATATCAGACAAAGAACTTTCCCGCCAGTTCCAGATTAAGGCAGACCTGACGCTCCAATACGTGATTGAACGCGTGCGTCAGGCAGAGGAGATAACGCGTCAAGTTAATCTCCAGAACAACCGACCGGACTCTCAGCTGGCTAACATCAGAGCTGTCAAAAGGACAGAAGGTCAGCACAGAAGAAAGATGCAGCGTCATGAGCCCAACAGTCACAGTACTCACACTAAGGAGGAGTGTGGGAGGTGCGGTAAACCACGTCACTCAGATCAAAGATTTTGCCTGCATTGAAAAGTAAATGCAACAAGTGTCAAAAGAATGGACATTGGGAGCGTAAATGTCACTCTAAAGCAGTGAGAGAGGTCACAAGTGATCCTTTGGAGCAGACATACTTCCTAGGTGCTGTAAACAGGGAGGAAAAGGATTATAAATGGAATGTGAATTTACCCATAAACAAAGTGAATGTAAACTTTAAAATCGACACGGGAGCAGATGCTACAGTCATCGATCAAGAGACATTCAAAAAGATGGGTTCTAAAATCCAGCTGGCGCCTCCAGACACACTTCGTAAGCCCAGGAGGAGACCTGAAATGCATGGGGAGGTTTCAATGTGAAACCAGATACAAAGAAAAAAACTACACCATAAACGTGTATGTGATTGAAGGGACAAGTTGCTTATTGGGTCGTAGAGAAGCCTTAGAAATGAGCTTGGTAAAGAGGATTGAGGAAGTCAGTGATGTTTTTGGATCCGGCGGCCTGTTAAAAACAGAGCCAGTAAAGATCGCCTCTGTAATGACGCCATCCCTTACGCAGTGCATGCAGCTAGGCGGATACCCTGCCACTGGTGCCACTGGTGAAGAAGGAACTTCAGCGCATGGAGGCAGAAGGCATCATTGAAAAAGTCACCCAGCCAACTGAATGGTGTGCCGCAATGGTCCCTGTCCTTAAACCCAACAAAAGAGAAGTCCGCATTTGTGCAGATCTGAGGAAACTGAATAAGGCAGTAAAGCGAGAGAAATATGTTATGCCACTGTAGAGGAGATACTACCAAAACTCACAAAATCAAAAGTGTTCACATCGCTGGATGCAGCAAGTGGATTTTATCAGATTCCCCTGCAGGAAGAGAGCAAGATGTTGACTACGTTCATAACCCCATTTGGAAGATATGCATTCCGCCGTCTTCCCTTTGGCATAACAAGCGCCCCAGAAATCTTTCAGAGAAAAATGGCGGAGACTCTGGCCAACCTAGAAGGGGTAGAGATTTTTATGGATGACATCTTAATCCATGCAGAGACGGAGGAGCAACATGACCAGCGCTTGGATAAAGTTCTGAAAGTCATCGAGGCAGCGGGCCTTAAGTTGAACAGAGCAAAGTGCAAGTTCAAACAAAGAGAAGTTCGTTTCCTCGGCCACATTATCGACGAGGCCGGGGTCAGAGCAGACCCACACAAAGTGAATGGTATAGTGAACTTCCCGCAGCCACAGAATGTGACGGAACTCAAAAGGTTCTTGGGGATGGTTAACTATTTAGCCAAGTTTGTACCAGAACTGTCAACAGTGGCTCACCCGTTGTATGAGCTATTGAAAGGACATGTGGAGTGGACATGGGGGCCTGCACAGAGTGAGGCATTCCAAGAAGTGAAGACTGCTCTGACAACTTCTCCAGTACTAGCCTTTTATGACGCCGGCAAGCCCACCCTCGTGTCAGCTGATGCTAGTAGCTATGGGCTCGGGGGTGTCCTCCTTCAACTACATGGAGACCACTGGAAACCAGTGGCCTACTGTTCCAGACGACTCAGTGATGCAGAAAGAAGATATGCACAGATAGAGAAGGAGTGTTTGGCCAGTGTGTGGGCGTGTGAACATTTTGACAAATATTTGTATGGGCTGGACTATTTTAGGCTAGTTACAGATCACAAACCACTAGTACCTCTTATGAACAGCAAAGATCTAGACTGTGTACCAATTAGGTGCCAGAGGCTACTGATGAGATTCATGCGTTTTAATGCCATAGCAGAGTACGCACCGGGTAAGACTTAACGGTAGCAGATGCGCTCTCTAGGAGCCCAGAGCAGCATTATGGCGATGGAGTCAGCCATGAAGATGTAGCAGCACATATTGAAGTGATAATGAGCCAGGTTCCAGCCACGACAACAGGGATGACAGAGTTAAAACAACAAACCGAAAAAGACAGCCCAGCTGACAGGCAGTCATAGGTTTCATCAGAAAGTGGGTGGCCTGAATATGTGGATGTTGTACCAGAGTCGATCAGGGATTTCTACCATATCAGAGAGAACTGTCAGAGATTGATGGTTTAGTGATCAGAGGCAGGCGCATTGTTGTTCCCACTGAAATGAGGGAGGTAATATTGAGAAGGATACATGAGGACATCAGGGCCTGGTTAAGTGCAGAGAAGAGAGCTAACTCTGTATGGTGGCCAGAATGTCTGAGGCAATTGTCACAACAGTACAGCAGTGTGCATTTTGTAGAGAAAAGAAAACTTCGCAAGAAGAAAAGAAGCCATTAATGCCCAGTGAGCTCCAGCAAGCCGTGGCAAAAGGTTGCCATAGATTTGTTTGAGTTTAGGAGAAAAAACTACTTGGTAGTATCAGACTATTTCTCTAGATACCTTGAAATTTTACATCTGACAACAACCACAGCAGCAGTCAGGTTGTAGCCACGTTGAAAGCCACATTTGCTCGTTTCGGCATCCCGGAGGTGCTGATGAGTGATAATGGACCCCAGCTAGTTCTGCAGAGATGAAGAGTTCAGCAAGGAATATGACTTTGTTCATATACTTCAAGCCCACATTATCCTCAGAGTAACGGTCAAGCCGAACGGGCAGTGCAGACGGCTAAAGCCATTTTGAGACAGGATGATCCACTTCTTGCCTTAATGTCGTACAGAGCAACACCTTCCTCCTCTACAGGCATCAGTCCAGCAGAATTACTGATGGGCCGGAAACTGAGAACATTACCACCACCCTGCAGGACAACCTGAAACGCGGATGCCTGCAGAAGAGGAGATTCGACAGGCTGATGCAACAGCAAGCAGAAGCAAGCTCACTTTTACAACAGAAGAAACGGGGTGAGACCGTTACTCGCATTGAAGCCGGGGGACTCGGTGCTCACTAAACTGGATGGACAAAAAGGATGGACAACATCTGGTGTGGTTCACAACTCTAGCTCTACTCCAAGGTCCTACGTAATAGAGACAGAAAGGGGGAGCAATACAGGAGGAACAGACGACATCTACAGTCGATCCGCACCGTCACCTTCCAACCCAGTCAGCGAGAACATCGACCAACCGAACATCGACCAACCCATTCCTGATGCCATTCCCCGCCATCAGGTTTCTGAGGAGATGCAGGTTGTGAAAATGCAACAAACCCCGTCCCCAGGGACAGGTATTGTCACTCGTTCAGGCAGAGTGAGCAAAGCTCCAGTCAGACTCGATTGGTGATCAGAGAATAATGAAGCTTTAACAAATACTTAACGTTTTTTGGTAATATGTTCAAAGATTCTGTTTCAGTTTGTATGTCATTTGCTTTAAGAGATGCTATAGTAAATTCAGGTGAAAGTTTGAGTTAAATATGTATAGGACAATGGTAATGACTACAGAGACTGTTAACGCAAAGAGGTTTTGTTCCAATAAGATTTAGTTTGTTTTAAAACATTGTTACTTTGTCGTTACTTGAGGGGGAAATGTAATGACACAAGTGACCTGAGGATGTCACTGTGGAGTGCTCCAGAGAGGACTGAGAAAAGCACGACGGAGAGTTACCGAGGGTGACGTTGCATGCATGTAATACGGAGGTCGGAGAATAAAGTCGTTCTTGGATAAAAGTCAATGAGAGTCCTGGACTATTTTTGATGTCCAAAAGATATTCACGGACATTACAGCTACTACGAAGTTTAGCTAAAAGTTTAGCTACATGCTAGCTGTTCTGGCTAATTTACACTTTTCTTTTTAAGCTTGTTAGGCTACTACAAAGTTTAGCTAAAATTTTAGCTACATGCTAGCTGTTTTGGCTAATTTACACTTTTCTTTTTAAGCTTTTTAGGCTACTACGAAGTTTAGCTAAAATTTTAGCTACAGCCTAGCTGTTTTGGCTAATTTACACTTTTCTTTTTAAGCTTGTTAGGCTACTATGAAGTTTAGCTAAAATTTTAGCTACATGCTAGCTGTTTGGCTAATTTAGGCTATACTACTGTTTTTTTTATGCTGTTTAAAATAAGCTAATATTTCAGCAACATTCTAGCTGTTTTGGCTAATTAAAGTTTTTTAGGCTAATTTGGCATTTAGCTAATATTCTTTGCTGGCTATCTATTTTAGCAATCTTCACAGCATTCGCACTAGCATTATCGCAGGTAATTCTATATATCTAGTTAATAATAATGTTAAAAATTATGGTTTAAAAGTTTTGAAAAAGTCATTTTAGATTTTTTTTTAATAAATGTTTATCCAGTTTGACCCATGACTATGGCGTGTTTTGGATTTTGGCCTCTTGTGTGATTGATTTTGACATCCTTGATTTATTTAATCAGTTTTTTTGTCATTTTTTTTCTTAGATGCTTCCGAAAATTTGTCAAAACTTTTGTACACCTCACAGAGCGTGATTGACGCGTTCCTTCCACGTTTACACAGGTTATAGCTGAGAGGCGGTCCTCTGTGTTTACCCATAAGCCCCTGGGACTGCGCAGTAAATCAAACAGGAAATGCAGCAGAAACCCTGAAAGAATCTCTGCGGGATGAACGTCTGTCGTTCTGCTCCAAACAGGACACACATTTATGTTTTTTGGTCTTCTAAACTTGAAGCAGCAGAAACACAAATGTGTAAATTAATGACATTAATCACGGCGTTCCGTCTGTCCCTCTTTGCCCTCCAGTTTTGAGGAGATGAAGCGAGAACCAACCTGAGCCGCCTCCTGATCACATTAGCTCAGCAGCATCACATGAATGTGAACATGGATGGTGATGGATGGAGGAGCGAGCTGCCGCCCGTTCTTCATCTCCTTCGGTTTGATTAACACACTCTCATGTCGACTGTGCGCCTTTCCTGAATCTATTAAAGCGTGTGAACAGGGTGGGGGTCGCCGCCCCCCCTTAAGCTCTGGAGGTTCCGTGTTGCAGGGGGGTCTGAACTTTTTGGTCAAATTTAGTGACAAGTTGGCCCATATTCTTTGAACTCATAAAATGAAAATGTAATGAATATGACTCTATTCTAGACCAAACTTTGTCTTGTGAGGGCCACATACTGTTAGTGTTTTACTCTCTGATCAGGGGACGGGTCGGTTTGAGGGCAACAGAAAAATGTCACAATCACAGAACAGAAAGATCAACGTTTTCCAGAAAGCCACACTTACCCCAATTTTAAATAACTAATTTCTTTATTATTCACAGAAAAAATACTAGTAAACCATTTAAAAAACTAGAAATATAGCAATACTTGTGATAGATTAATAGCTAAAGACGCCGCTTAAATTCATAGCTAATAGTGCTGAAGTAAATAGCTAAAAACACCGAAGCTCATAGCTAGCAACACTATTAGCAAAGTGCCAAATTAGTAAAAAAAAAAAAAAAAAAAAAACCAACCTAAAATAATTCTGAATAAGCCAAAACAGCTAGCATGTAGCGGAAAAATTAGCTGCATGCCAAATTAGCCTAAAAACTTGAAAAATGTCTAATTTAGTCAAAACAGCTAGCATAAAGCTAAAGTATTAGCTAAACTTCAAATTAGCTTAGAAAACTGACAAAAGCCTAAATTAGCCAAAACAGCTAGCATGTAGCATAAATAGTAGCTACATTTCAAAAATGCCAAAAAAAATTGAAAACAAAAACAAAATTAGCAAAAACAGCTAGCATGTTGCTGAAATATTAGCTGCATGCCAATTAGCCTAAAATAGTTGAAAAAAATCTAATTTAGTCAAAACAGCTAGCATAAAGCTAAAGTATTAGCTAAACTTCAAATTATCTTAGAAACTGACAAAAGCCTAAATTAGCCAAAACAGCTAGCATGTAGCAGAAATTTTAGCTGCATGCCAAATTAGCCTAAAATAATTGAAAAAAATCTAATTTCGTCAAAACAGCTAGCATAAAGCTAAAGTATTAGCTAAACTTCAAATTAGCTTGAAAATTGACAAAAGTCTAAATTAGCCAAAAGAGCTAGCATGTAGCGAAATATTGGCTACTTTTCAAAAATGCCAAAAAAATTGAAAAAAAACCCAAAATTAGCCAAAACAGCTAGCATAAAGATAAAATATTAGCTAAACACCAAATTATCTTAGAAAACTGACAAAAGCCAAAATTAGCCAAAACAGCTAGCATGTAACCTAAATGCCAAATTAGCCTAAAAAACTTGAAAAATGTCTAATTTGTCTCTTAAATGCAAACAGTTTGAATATTTAATAGTTTTTTAGTGTTGGTTCAGTTACTTTAATTAAATGTTGTTATTTATGCTTAGATTTTCAACATAAACGACCAAAATGATAGTAAAAGGTTTAATTTGCTATAACAATGACATCATCTTACTGTATTTAGTTTAAAAAACGTGTTTATATTTAATATTAAAAGGAGAAAAAAGATAAAGGAACACCAAAGTTCAAGAACATCTGCTGCTGCTGGAGGATCTGATCAAACTAAACATGCACTTTATTTTGAAAGGAACTTGAATGAGTTGTTGAGCTCAAAAGTAAAAGAAGGTGTTTGAGGAAAAACTTATTTTAAAGGTATATTTTATAAATGAATGGATTAATGGCCATAAAAACATAAATAAAGTATATTTTTCTACTTTTTACATTTGAATGTTTTAAAAGTTTGTCTTTTAATTCTGACAGTCTGCTTTATTCCATGTGAAGGAATTTTTTCAAACCTGTTTTTGCCGTTTTCAACTGATCTTTCCTGCAGTCTGTTGTTTATTTGGGTGAATTTATCTGAAGTGGCCTCTCGGGTTGTGAAGCAGCACTCCAACCCCTCTTTCCTCTTTTCACAACAAAAGCCTCCGGACGAGCGGCGCCTCTCAGCGGACCGCTGACCTACGCTCGGAACCAGAATCTGCATCAAACGGACCTCCTGGCAGACGTCTCCACGTCCTGATTGGATCATTGTTGCCATCCGGGCGTTTCCTTCCTCACATCATCATCATCACACAAAGACAGATGGAGTGAAGGAATACAAATGAGCTTTCAGAGCAGCTCAGAGCGCTCAGGTGAGTCTCACCTGAGTCTGACTCTGGAGCAGATCTGTGACCTTCATGTCGTTGGAGGACGACATGAACCAGCAAACCAGGTCATCGCTTTGGAGTTTCAGAGTTGGTTGTCTTTTTAAAATTTCTATAATAGTTTACATCAGGGTGTCAAACTCAATCACACAAGGCGCCAAAATCCAAAAACACTTTAGATCACAGGATAAACATTTATTGAACACTCTAAGACTACATTTGTAAAACTTTAAAACTGTAATTTTTCACATAATTAAAGCCGCAAGCGGCGTTGGATGGCCCGCAGTCGCTACCCGGCCCCCCTTCTCCCTCGCTGCCGCCCTCTCCCTCGCCGGACCAACGCCGCCGCACGCACGCCGCCGCACGCACGCCGCCGCACGCACGCCGCCGCACGCACGCCGCACGCACGCACGCCGCTACGCAACGCCCGCCCTCCGCACGCACGCACTCCACGCGCCGCCGCACGCACGCACGCGCCTCCGCACAGGCCGCAGCCGCCCTTGGTGGTGACCTTTGACCCAGAACTCACTTGCTTAGCACTCACTGTGGAACCCTAAGTCCCTCCCTATGCTTTCTGTATAGCTGTTCTGAGATGAATGTGAGAAATTGATGAAAAAAGCACTTTTTTTCAAAATGGCGGCTTTTCTGTTGGTTTTATCTCCATAGCAACCATTTTATGTTTTGTTCGTCTGAGGTCACCGAGCGTTTGACGTCAAGATCATAAGGATCGGAAAAAGTACACTTTGGATTACCTTAGCAACGGGGGATATTCGATAACCACGCCCACATTCCTTATATGGTCATATTCTATGGTATTATGCCTGTTACGGCTTAAGTCTGGGATCAACATAATAAAGTCCCATAGGAATGCATTGAAATATGAGCGTGTACTAAGACTACGCCACTTTCGCGAGCTCGCCACGCCCACGCCGTTCAAAATCTATAGCTTGTGGTACCATTTTTCCTTTGCCAATGACTTCCCATTGATGCCAACGGCGTTAGGAAACGATTGAAAAAAGTCCCTGCAAGTGATATGTGATTGAAGCTAATGCTAATGCTAGTTTTTTTGTAAATTCACGATGTTAGCAACTTCCCAAGGTCAAAGGTCAACGAAACTTTAGGGGTTGTTGAAGGCTCATGCTAGAGGCATGTGGGTCAAATTTCGTGACAATCGGACAAACTAAAGGTTCGTTTCACCTTGCGAAATCCCAAATTTTCAGATTTCGAAACAAAATGGCCAAACGGTAGGTCGTGGAGCCACCCCACGATAATTAAAAAATAGCCATGGTTATATCCAATAAGTTATGTTGGTTTCGTTTGCAAAATGCGAAGTAAAAAATTGAAATTGCTGAGTCAGCACTTTTTGTCGCGACGGTTTTTTGCGTACCAGAGGCGCACTGTACGCATTTCGGTTTCAAAGGTAATGTCATTTCGTTCGGCTTGGGCCTCCGGACGCGCGAATACCACTTTTACGCAAATCGGGTAAAATATGTTCGACCTAGCTAAAACCGTGTCCGTCGCGACCTCGCAACATGCACGCCATTTCATATTCTACAACTTCTAATTGCAACATTTTTCCCCCAGTAGGTTCCCATTAATGCCCAACTAAGTCACATAACAGTTGATAAAACCCCCTAGGACAGGGGTCTCAAACTCAATTCAGCCGGGGGCCGCTGGAGGCAGATTCTGGGTGAGGCCGGGCCGCATCAGGATTTCCACAAGAAAATCGCTGATAAAACATTCCAATGTTCTCAAATATCTTATATTTTAACATAAAATAGTGAATGAATTAAATTAATTAATTTTAAAAATGAATTAGAAAATCAATCATTAATAATTAAAATAACAATGACCATACAGCAGACACAGACGACTGTAGAAACCCCATATTGACTGACTGATCAGTGTTTCTCAAATGGTGGGGCGCGCCCTCCTGGAGGGAATGCAAATAAAAACATGTTTACATTAGTGATGGATACTGTGCATAATCCTACATAGTAAATTAAATATAGCAAAAACAACCTAAAACTCAATTTACAGTGAATCAGTGCGAAAGAACTGAATCTCTGAGAAAAGACCATCACTACTGTGGAGGGAAACAAGGAAAGATTTGTTTTTATTTTGTCTGGAAGTTTTGGAAGTATTCTAAAAAAGAAAGAGAAAAATTAATAAAACTGATTATTTAGAAGTTTTATTATTATTATTATTATTATTTAATGATAATAAGTATGATATTTTGAGGAGATATATGTTTAACTTGAGCAAATTAACTGATACCAATGTTTGCAGCTGAAGGGGGGGGGGTGTCTCAGGGAAAATACCTGAGAAACACTTGACAAGAGAAAACTATTTTTATTCAGTTTCAAATGTCTGTATTTACAGAACCTCCTTCATCTCTGAGCTGAGAGCCGCGCGCTCACTGAAAGCTCAATGCAAACGCGCGCACCAGAATTCCTGGCCTCCGCGTCGGGAGCGCGCGTTGCTACGCAAGTTTTTAAATTTTTTTTTTTTTTTTTTTTTTTTTTTTTTTTTTACGCAAGTTTTTAAATCTGGTCTCAAACTCTGCACACAAATCGTGCACGCGCTGAGTCTTCAACCCGGTTAAATATTTCACGCACAGTCGCAGCAGCGCTAATGATAAACACCATAGAAGAAGAATCTCCTCTCTATTGCTGCGTGCGTGACCGCGCTGCCGGTGATTCTGCTCGCTCGCGGCATCACTCACGCACGCGGAAGTAGTCAGTTCTCTCTCCGCGAGGACTTTTTTGATCGTGGAGGAGGAAAAAGCGCTCGCGAGGGTCAGACTTGTCCGCGCGGAATATTTGATGCGTGCGCGGATTGTCGCGCGGCGTCAGGAACACGCTTTTTGACAAGCGGCAGGCTGTGTGTCACGTGAGGAAAGAGGAGCGGGGCCCGCGAATCCCGTTCAGTGAGAAAGCACTTCCAGCAGCTTCATGGCTCCTCCTCCACACAGCTGATTGGAGGAATGAATTAAAGAGAGAGGAGGCTCGGACAGCCCGCCGATGTCCCGCCCTCCAGACCCATATACCTTACCGTGATTGGTTCGTTCAGCTCAGCACACAACAACTGTCATTCATATCAGCTTGCGGGCCGCACTAACAGTAATCTTTCATATGAAGACGGGGCCGCAAATTATCATCCCGCGGGCCGCAGATTGCCCGCGGGCCGCGAGTTTGAGACCCCTGCCCTAGGAGGTATTTCTTTTCGTAGCTCGTAGCAAACGTGCTTTTTTCGTTAATTTCAAATGGCGGCAACTTCCAAGGTCAAAAGTCAATCAAACTTCTTGGGGTTGTAGTCTCCGGCTATGGACATGCTTGTAAGTTTTCGTGAAAATCGGACAAACAAAAGTGTCGTTTTCCCATATTGATGAAAACCGTGAAAAACGCCATTTTTCAGTTTTCAGCGCCACATTGCCGCCAAGGCGTTGGTCGTCTGGCCATCCCATAATGATTTCAAATCTTGGCTTATCCCCAACACGTGTCATTGCCGTTTTTTGCGTTTTCCGAAAATATTGTTTTTGTCGTCCATAAGCGAAAATCGGCCCATTCATTTTTTTTGCCGGGAACGCTCGCCGTGATGTCATCGTTTTGGGGCGGGGTAACGCGCACTAGCCAAAAATTCATTTTCAATTTCCCTACGTGTGGTGCGATTTTGAGGTACTTTTCTTCATGTGGCGGGTGTGTAATTTTTCGTTCAAAGGCGCAGAAATTTTACGTTTTTTCACCCTAAGCAAAAACAATCTGGTCCTTGCAGTCAGTAGACTGCTGCTGCGGGCCATAATTATGAACTACATATAAAGTATTACCTGCGATAATGCTAGTGTGACTGTGTAATGATAGCTGAAGACGCTGAAGCTGATAGACAGCGACAATATTACCTAAAAGCAAAATTAGCCTTAAAAACTAAAAAAGAAAGAAAACTTAGGTTAGCCAAAACAGCTAGCATGTAGCTGAATTCGCTAAAGTTCGAATGGCCTAAAACAACTTTACAAAAACCTAAAAAATTGATACCTAAAAAAAACCTGAAGCCAATAGCCAAAAACTTTATAGGGATTAGCTTATAAAAAACACTGAAACTGATAGCCAGCTGAAATATTAGCTAAATCCCAAAGTACCCTATAAAAAAAAGAAAACCTAGGTTAGCCAAAACAGCTAGCATTAAGCTGAAATATAAGCTAAGTATTAAATAGCGGAACATTTAAAAAAAAAAGCCTAAATTAGCGATAACAGCTAGCATGTAGCTGAATTAGCTAAACTCCAAATGGCCTAAAAACAAACTTTAAAAACCTAAGAAATTGATACTTAAGAAACACTGAAGCTGAAAGCCAACTAAAATATTAGCTAAACTCCAAAGTACCCTAAAAAAAAAAGTTAAAAAAAGTCACAACAGCTAGCATGTAGCTGAAATATTAAACTCCAAACCAGCCTAAAACAAATCCTAGTAAATTCAAAATAGTCCAAAAAGTTAGCAGAATGACAATTTTTAAAACTTTAAAACTGTAACTTTTTGGCATGATTAAGAATAATAAAACACAGTCAAAATTCTACAATATTTTTAAAAGTTAAACTAAATTAAACTTTTTTTTACATTTTTTTATTGTCTATTTTAAGTTGAACAAATGAAAGACGGATGATTCTGCTCCAAGTGCTTCCCTGCAGCTCCTCCTCTTCATGTCGTTCAAATGTTGGGGCATCGATGGTTCTGCGGTCTGGGTCAGAACACACCATGGACGTCAGAGAACTCTGGAGAAACTAGGAAAAGAAAATAAGAAAAAAAGTCAGTGATGCTTAAACACAAAATCTTTAACGTACTGAAACTTTTTCAACATTAACACTATCATTCCAGCAGGTTGTGAAGGAGAAAAGCAGCTTGACAATCTGCTGGAAGAAAAGTTAGAGTAACTCAAAGAACATGAACGATGTTAAAGCCTTGAAGGGGAGGAGCCTAAAGCAGGTGGATCAGAAAATGTTTGCAGCTGCTGCAGAGAGCTCCTGTGGAAGAAGAGGACTGAGACCGAAGAAGAGTCAGGTCAGGACGAAGATCAAGAAACGACCTTCAGCAGGTGAAGCTCAGCAGGTAAGACTGAGGCCTGCTAGCTGTGTAGCTTAGCTAACTTTTCTCAATGTTTGTGGTCGTTTGAGGCGGTTATTTGTTGAGAAGCTTCAAACTTAAAGTCCAAACACCTCAGCTGGGAGAGTTCTGAGATTTCAGAGGAAATAGAAACTTTTTAAAGCTAAGACGGCATTTCTTAAGTCCTTAAAGTTGATCCTCCTCTGAGGCCTCAGAAAGGTCACAAGGTCAAGTTGGGTTTCTGCACCTTTAAAGTAAGAGTTCATTCCTGCCTTTTGTTTAAAAAGTTTTTGCTTCTTTCATTGTTCTCTTTCAAACTTTGGTTGAAACCTCATCTGGAACTTTTATTTACCGATGCCGTCTTTTTTACTCCCATTAAGCTGATGTAAGAAAAAAAACAATGTTTTGATAATTTGATGTGAATAGTAATTTTCTGTTTTTAATGTCTGACTATACATAGATGCAAAGAAACAGACAAATGGAGGGAAATAATAAAAAAAAAGAGTAGGACTGTAAATTGTTCTGATTTGAAGTTTAATTTTATTCAAATTTCTGAATAAACTAAACTAAACAGACGTACAGAAGTGAGCTTTCATTACAGGGCTGTGCTTTAACAGTTTATCTAAAGGATAATGCACAGCGAGGTGTACATTATCAGAAATGAACGATGCAAAGATCTGAACTTTCCTTTTTATTATTTACAGTCAGTGTTTTAGAAAAGAGTCAGAAAGTATCACAGTAAGGTCCTGAGACGATGATGTCACAATGACAACAGCTTATAATGGAATTAAGTCAATGAGTCACAAATGACAGAGTTTATGACGGGAGCCTGTAGGCCAGCGGAACTTTGAATGTGGGCAAAATTTGAAGCGTAGAACTTTTTTTGTGTTGTTCATTCATTTCTGACATCTCAACCAACATTGTCTCTCTCTCTCATGCCATTTCTATAGACATCTACAACTTTAGATTTAATCAAGCTAAAATATTTCTTTAGCTGGTAAAATATTTAAAAAAAAATTAAATTACAATATTAAGTTAGCCTATAAGAATCTCAGTGCATAACAAATTATCCCAAAACATTAGCATGTTGCTAAAATATTAGCTAAACTCCAGATTATCATAAAAAACCTCAGTAGATACAAATTCGCCAAAAAAGCTAGCACTTGGCTTAAATACTAGCTAACTTCCAAAAAAAATTAGAAGATAAACTCCAAATTCGCCTATAAAAACCTAAGTAGATAGTAAATTAGCCAAAATATTTGTTTTTTGCTATATTAGAAGCTAATCTCTAAATTAGCCTGCAAAGCCAAACAAATTAACCGCTACAGTCTACATCTGCCTCACTGCCTAAAATAGCTATAAAATTAGCCTATAAAAATTTCAGGAAATAACTAATTAGCCAAAAACGTTAGCATGTTACTAAAAGATTAGCTAAATTCCAAATTTGCATAAAAACCTTAGCATATGCCAAATTAGCCCCAAAAAATTATCACATTGCTTAAATACTAGCTAACCTCAGAAAAGGCCTAAAATTCCTTAGGAACCTAAATTAGCCAACATTGTTAGCGTGCTTCTATTTTAACGCTGCTAAAATAGAAGCTAAACTCTAAATTAGCCTATAAATTCTCAGTAGATAACAAATTAGCCAAAAACTTTAGCCTGATGCTATAATAAAAGCTAAACTCCAGATTAGCATTAAAAGTCAGCGTGTTGCTACAATATCAGCTAAACTCCAAATAAGCATAAAAACCTTAGCAGATGCAATATTGGTCCAAAAAAGCTAGCTTGTTGCTTAAATACTAGATAACCTTGAAAAAACCCAAAAATTCCTCAGTAAACTAAATTATCCAAAATTGTTAGCTTGCTTCTATGTTAACACTTCTAAAATAGAAGCTAGACTCTAAATTAGCCTATAAAAACCTCAGTAGATAACATCTTAGCCAAAAACGTTAGCCTTTTGCTATAATGGAAGCTAAATTGTTAACTATTCAAAAGGTTAGCTATGTAGCTAAAAAGATTAGCTAAAACTCCAAATTAGCATAAAAACCTTAGCAGATGCAATATTAGCCCAAAAAATAGCCGTTGCTTAAATACTAAGATAACCTTGAAAAACCCAAAAATCTCTAGTAAACTAAATTATCCAAAATTGTAGCTTGCTTCTATTGTTAACACTTCTAAATAGAAACTAAGACTCTAAATTAGCCCTAATAAAAACCTCAGTAGAATAACATCTTAGCCAAAAACGTTAGCCTTTTGCTATAATAGAAGCTAAATTGTTAACTATTCAAAAACGTTAGTATGTTGCTAAAAGATTAGCTAAACTCCAAATTAGCATAAAAACCTTAGCAGATGCAATATAAGCCCAAAAAAGGTAGCTCGTTGCTTAAATACTAGATAACCTCCAAAAAAGTCTAAAAATCCTCAGTAAACTACATTATCCAAAATCGTTAGCTTGCTTCTATTTGAACGCTGCAAAAATAGAAGCTAGACTCTAAATTAGCCTATAAAAACCTTAGTAGATAACAAATTAGCCAAAAACGTTAGCCTTTTGCTATAATAGAAGCTGTATTCCAAACTAGCCAAAAAAGTCAGCGTGTTGCTGGAATATTAGCTTCACTCCAAGTTTGATTAAAAAAACATAGTTGATGCCAAATTAGCCAAAAACGTTAGCCTGTTGCTATGATAGAAGCTAAACTCCAGATTAGCATAACAAGTCAGTGTGTTGCTACAATATCAGCTAAACTCCAAATAAGCATAAAAACCTTAGCAGATGCAATATTAGCCCAAAAAAGCTAGCTCGTTGCTTAAGTACCAGATAACCTCCAAAAAAGCCCAAAATTTCTCAGTAAACTTAATTATCCAAAATCGTTAGCTTACTTCTTATTGTGCTTGCAAAAATAGAAACTAAACTCTAAATTAGCCAATAAAAACCTTAGTAGATAACAAATTAGCCAAAAACGTTAGCCTGTTGCTATAATAGAAGCTGTATTCTAAACTAGCCAAAAAAGTCAGCGTGTTGCTTGAATATTAGCTAAACTCCAAGTTTGATTAAAAAAAAACATAGTTGATGCCAAATTAGCCAAAAACGTTAGCCTGTTGCTATGATAGAAGCTAAACTCCAGATTAGCATAACAAGTCAGTGTGTTGCTACAATATCAGCTAAACTCCAAATAACCATAAAAACCTTAGCAGATGCAATATTAGCCCAAAAAAGCTAGCTCGTTGCTTAAATACTAGACAACCTTAAAAAAAAGCCCAAAATTTCTCAGTAAACTTAATTATCCAAAATCGTTAGCTTACTTCTATTTGAATGCTGCAAAAATAGAAACTAAACTCTAAATTAGCCAATAAAAACCTTAGTAGATAACAAATTAGCCAACAACGTTAGCCTGTTGCTATAATAGAAGCTGTATTCTAAACTAGCCAAAAAAGTCAGCGTGTTGCTTGAATATTAGCTAAACTCCAAGTTTGATTAAAAACAAACAGTTGATGCCAAATTAGCCCAAAAAATGTTAGCCTGTTGCTAAAATAGAAACTAAACAAAAAAAAAAAAAAAGCATAAAAAACACAAATTAGCCAACAAAACTAGCTCATTGCTCACTAAAACTCTGCAGAGATGGTCATAAAGTCCGAGGCAGATCAGAGTTGCAGATCTCTGGGTGTGATCTTGAGGATTTTCTGATCCGGAGAGCAGCTCCGGCGGGATAATGGAGCAGTTGCGAGGCCTCCTGCCACCGCTCCAACCCTGACAAGTAAGCATCAAGAGAACTGGGAGGAAGCTGTTAAATTGCCATAATACAGCTGTGCGGAGTATGAATAACTCGTTAGCTGTGTGCATTTTAAGTCATCAAATCCCGAACCTCCTCACCTAACCCTCATTTGCAAAGGGGACAGGAGGGAGGTGCTAATTAAAGGGATAAAGAGAACAAATCCTATCAGATCTATTGCAGCGGTTTTTGATAGAGAGCGAGGTGGAGGTGTCGGTTTATGGAGGGAAAAAAAAACCCTCCACGCTTACATCTGTACTCTCAAACACTCATGGAAGGTGCGATTTCATGTTTAATTAATTAAGCCGTCTCTTTAACTGTATCTTGACAAATGTGATGCCAATTAGACGGTGTGGAAAAATTGTTTATTGCTAATTAATGGTTGATTTCTGGGGAAAAGAATTATAATCTTTTGCTTTTTGGTGATGTTAGAAAAGAGCATCAGCATTGGTCTGTCCACTGCAGCTCTTTGTGTTGGAAAGCTTCATCTTCTCCCTTTTTTTTTTACTAATTAGTCTCAGAGTTTAAGTCCAGCTGCTTTTTTTTCTAATCCTGGTGCGCTTTTTGAGTTTCATCTTCATATTTTGCAGCTTTTGATAAAACGGTTAAACTTTAATTTAATCGAGTCTTCACTCTCCAGCAGTTTGAATCTCCGACAGATTCTCAGGATCTTTGCTTGGATTTGTTCATGATTTCAGTTTGACTTTTCTAGTCAGAGAAACAGAAAAACAAAGAGATTTTTGATCCAGTAAAAATGCATCATCTGTGATTTTGAAATTTGTTGCAAAAATGAATGTAGTGATGAAGCAAAGCTGCAAAAAATTAGCCAAAATATAAATTACACACAAGAGAAACGATGGTACCCGTCATGGTGTAAATGATGGCAAACCAGTGTTCACACTGGACAAGTAGGGTAGGGCTTCCTCTTCTTTTTCTGGTGTCCACTAACAAATCTCTTCCATATTAAAAAAAAAAGTATTTTCTGTTTATTTTTATGTTTCATTCATACAAATAATTCATAGAAATAAATTCATTTTTATCAAATTAGCACAAAAAAGCTAGCTCATTGCTTAAATACTAGCTAAACTCCAAAGTAACCTAAAATTCCGCAGTAAACTAAATTAGCCAAAAACGTAAGCCTGTTGCTGTAATAGGAGCTGAACTAGCCTAAAAAAAATGTCGTACCGTTCCTGTTGGGTCGTACCGTTCCTGTTGGGGCGCACCGTTCCTGTTGGGTCGCACCGTTCCTGTTGGGTCGCACCGTTCCTGTTGGGGCGTACCATTCCTGTTGTGTCGTACCGTTCCTGTTGGTTCGTACCGTTCCTGTTGGGTCGTACCGTTCCTGTTGAGTCGTACCGTTCCTGTTGAGTCGTACCGTTCCTGTTGGGGCGCACCATTCCTGTTGGGTCGCACCGTTCCTGTTGGGTCGCACCGTTCCTGTTGGGTCGCACCGTTCCTGTTGTGTCGTACCGTTCCTGTTGGGTCGTACCGTTCCTGTTGGGGCGCAGTTCGTCTTGTGGGCGGACTTTCATTGGGGCGTACCGTTCCTGTTGGGGTAGTTCGTAGCCGTACGTTCCTGTGGGGTTCGTACCGTTCCTGTTGAGTCGTACCGTTCCTGTTGGGTCGTACCGTTCCTGTTGGGTCGTACCGTTCCTGTTGGGTCGTACCGTTCCTGTTGGGTCGTACCGTTCCTGTTGGGGCGCACCGTTCCTGTTGGGTCGTACCGTTCCTGTTGGGGCGCACCGTTCCTGTTGGGTCGTACCGTTCCTGTTGGGGCGCACCGTTCCTGTTGGGTCGTACCGTTCCTGTTGGGTCGTACCGTTCCTGTTGGGGCGTACCGTTCCTGTTGGGTCGTACCGTTCCTGTTGGGGCGCACCGTTCTTGTTGGGGCGGTCTTTACCATTGGGGCGTACCGTTCCTGTTGGTTCGTACCGTTCCTGTTGGTTCGTACCGTTCCTGTTGGTTCGTACCGTTCCTGTTGGTTCGTACCGTTCCTGTTGGTTCGTACCGTTCCTGTTGGTTCGTACCGTTCCTGTTGGGTCGTACCGTTCTTGTTGGGGCGCACCATTCTTGTTGGGGCGGACTTTACCATTGGGGCGTACCATTCCTGTTGGGTCGTACCGTTCTTGTTGGGGCGCACCATTCTAGTTGGGGCGGACTTTACCATTGGGGCGTACCGTTCCTGTTGGGTCGTACCGTTCCTGTTGGTTCGTACCGTTCCTGTTGGGTCGTACCGTTCCTGTTGGGTCGTACCGTTCCTGTTGGGTCGCACCGTTCCTGTTGGGGCGCACCGTTCCTGTTGGGTCGTACCGTTCCTGTTGGGGCGTACCGTTCCTGTTGGGGCGTACCGTTCCTGTTGGGTCGTACCGTTCCTGTTGGGGCGCACTGTTCTTGTTGGGTGGACTTTACCATTGGGGCGTACCGTTCCTGTTGGTTCGTACCGTTCCTGTTGGTTCGTACCGGTTCTGTTGGTTCGTACCGTTCCTGTTGGGGCGTACCGTTCCTGTTGGTTCGTACCGTTCCTGTTGGGTCGTACCGTTCTTGTTGGGGCGCACCATTCTTGTTGGGGCGGACTTTACCATTGGGGCGTACCATTCCTGTTGGTTCATACCGTTCCTGTTGGTTCGTACCGTTCCTGTTGGGTCGTACCGTTCCTGTTGGGGCGCACCGTTCCTGTTGGGTCGTACCGTTCCTGTTGGGTCGTACCGTTCCTGTTGGGGCGCACCGTTCTTGTTGGGGCGGACTTTACCATTGGGGCGTACCGTTCCTGTTGGGTCGTACCGTTCCTGTTGGGGCGCACCGTTCCTGTTGGGGCGCACCGTTCCTGTTGGGTCGTACCGTTCCTGTTGGTTCGTACCGGTTCTGTTGGTTCGTACCGTTCCTGTTGGGGCGTACCGTTCCTGTTGGGGCGTACCGTTCCTGTTGGGGCGTACCGTTCCTGTTGGGTCGTACCGTACCGTTCCTGTTGGTTCGTACCGTCCTGTTGGTCGTACCGTTCCTGTTGGTGTTCGTACCGTTCTTGTTGGGGCGCACCGTTCTTGTTGGGCGGATGTTGGCTCGACTTTACCATTGGGGCGTACCGTTCCTGTTGGGTCGTACCGTTCCTGTTGGGGCGTACCGTTCCTGTTGGGGGCGTTCAGCACCGCGTTCCTGTTGGGGCGCACCGTTCCTGTTGGGTCGTACCGTTCCTGTTGGTTCGTACCGGTTCTGTTGGTTCGTACCGTTCCTGTTGGGGCCGCGTACCGTTCTGTTGGGGCGTACCGTTCCTGTTGGTTCGTACCGTTCCTGTTGGTTCGTACCGTTCCTGTTGGTTCGTACCGTTCCTGTTGGGTCGTACCGTTCTTGTTGGGGCGCACCGTTCTTGTTGGGGCGGACTTTTACCATTGGGGCGTACCGTTCCTGTTGGGTTTCGTACCGTTCCTGTTGGTTCGTACCGTTCCTGTTGGTTCGTACCGTTCCTGTTGGGTCGTACCGTTCCTGTTGGGGCGTACCGTTCCTGTTGGTTCGTACCGTTCCTGTTGAGGCGCACTGTTCTTGTTGGGGCGGACTTTACCATTGGGGCGTACCGTTCCTGTTGGTTCGTACCGTTCCTGTTGGTTCGTACCGGTTCTGTTGGGTCGTACCGTTCCTGTTGGGTCGTACCGTTCCTGTTGGGGTCGTACCGTTCCTGTTGGGTCGTACCGTTCCTGTTGGTCGTACCGTTCCTGTTGGGTCGTACCGTTCCTGTTGGGTCGTACCGTTCCTGTTGGGTCGTACCGTTCCTGTTGGGGGCACCGTTCCTGTTGGGGCGCACCGTTCCTGTTGGGTCGTACCGTTCCTGTTGGGTCGTACCGTTCCTGTTGGGGGCGTACCGTTCCTGTTGGGTCGTACCGTTCCTGTTGGGGCGCACCGTTCTTGTTGGGGCGGTCTTTACCATTGGGGCGTACCGTTCCTGTTGGTTCGTACCGTTCCTGTGTGTTACTTCTGTTCGTACCGGTTCCTGTTGGTTCGTACCGTTGGTTCCTGGTTGTTGGTTCGTACCGTTCCTGTTGGTGTCCGTACCGTTCCGTTGGTTCGTACCTTCTTGTTCTGTGGTTCGTACCGTTCCTGTTGGTTCGTACCGTTCCTGTTGGTTCGTACCGTTCCTGTTGGGTCGTACCGTTCTTGTTGGGGCGGACTTTACCATTGGGGCGTACCATTCCTGTTGGGTCGTACCGTTCTTGTTGGGGCGCACCATTCTAGTTGGGGCGGACTTTACCATTGGGGCGTACCGTTCCTGTTGGGTGTCGTACCGTTCCTGTTGGTCGTGTTCGTTCCCGTTCCTGTTGGGTTCGTACCGTTTCCTGTTGGGTGGTACCGTTCCCTGTTGGGTCGTACCGTTCCTTGTTGGTCGTACCGTTCCTGTTGTGTTTCTGGGGGTCGCACCGTTGTGGGGGGTTCGTACCGTTCCTGTTGGGGCGCACCGTTCCTGTTGGGTCGTACCGTTCCTGTTGGTGTCGTACCGTTCCTGTTGGGGCGCACTGTTCTTATTGTGGGGCGGACTTTACATTGGGGCGTGGCGTACCGTTCCTGTTGGTTCGTACCGTTCCTGTTGGTTCGTACCGGTTCTGTTTGTTCGTACCGTTCCTGTTGGGGCGTACCGTTCCTGTTGGGGCGTACCGTTCCTGTTGGTTCGTACCGTTCCTGTGGGTCGTACCGTTCTGTTGGGTCGTACCGTTCTTGTTGGGGCGCACCATTCTGTTGGGGCGGACTTTACCATTGGGGCGTACCATTCCTGTTGGTTCGTACCGTTCCTGTTGGTTCGTACCGTTCCTGTTGGGTTCGTACCGTTCCTGTTGGGTCGTACCGTTCCTGTTGGGGCGCACCGTTCCTGTTGGGTCGTACCGTTCCTGTTGGGTCGTACCGTTCCTGTTGGTTCGTACCGTTCCTGTTGGTTCGTACCGTTCCTGTTGGGTCGTACCGTTCCTGTTGGGTCGTACCGTTCTTGTTGGGGCGCACCATTCTTGTTGGGGCGGACTTTACCATTGGGGCGTTCCATTCCTGTTGGTTCGTACCGTTCCTGTTGGTTCGTACCGTTCCTGTTGGGTCGTACAGTTCCTGTTGGGGCGTACCGTTCCTGTTGGGTCGTACAGTTCCTGTTGGGGCGTACCGTTCCTGTTGGGGCGTACCGTTCCTTTTGGGTCGTACAGTTCCTGTTGGGGCGTACCGGTTCTGTTTGTTCGTACCGTTCCTGTTGGGGCGTACCGTTCCTGTTGGGGCGTACCGTTCCTGTTGGTTCGTACCGTTCCTGTTGGGTCGTACCGTTCCTGTTGGGTCGTACCGTTCTTGTTGGGGCGCACCATTCTTGTTGGGGCGGACTTTACCATTGGGGCGTACCATTCCTGTTGGTTCGTACCGTTCCTGTTGGTTCGTACCGTTCCTGTTGGTTCGTACCGTTCCTGTTGGGTCGTACCGTTCCTGTTGGGGCGCACCGTTCCTGTTGGGTCGTACCGTTCCTGTTGGTTCGTACCGTTCCTGTTGGTTCGTACCGTTCCTGTTGGTTCGTACCGTTCCTGTTGGTTCGTACCGTTCCTGTTGGTTCGTACCGTTCCTGTTGGGTCGTACCGTTCCTGTTGGGTCGTCGTACCAGTTCTTTGTTGGGGTGTCGCACCCATTCTGTGTTGGGGCGGACTGTTTTGTTTTACGTTCCTGTTGGCGGACGTTCCATTGGGCGTACCGTTCCTGTTGGTTCGTACCGTTCTGTTGGTTCGTACCGTTCCTGTTGGTTCGTTTCGTACCGTTCCTGTTTGGTGTTGTTTGTTTGGTTCCTGTTGGTTCGTACCGTTCGGCTGGTGGGCGCACCGTTCCTGTTGGGTCGTACCGTTCCTGTTGGTTCGTACCGTTCCTGTTGGTTCGTACCGTTCCTGTTGGTTCGTACCGTTCCTGTTGGGTCGTACCGTTCCTGTTGGGTCGTACCGTTCTTGTTGGGGCGCACCATTCTTGTTGGGGCGGACTTTACCATTGGGGCGTTCCATTCCTGTTGGTTCGTACCGTTCCTGTTGGTTCGTACCGTTCCTGTTGGGTCGTACAGTTCCTGTTGGGGCGTACCGTTCCTGTTGGGTCGTACAGTT
This sequence comes from Oryzias javanicus, assembly GCA_003999625.1. Classification (NCBI taxonomy): domain Eukaryota; kingdom Metazoa; phylum Chordata; class Actinopteri; order Beloniformes; family Adrianichthyidae; genus Oryzias; species Oryzias javanicus. The sequence continues at coordinate 32,925,953 of CM012452.1, read as the reverse complement.
CCTGTTGGGGCGTACCGTTCCTGTTGGGGCGTACCGTTCCTTTGGGGTCGTACAGTTCCTGTTGGGGCGGGGCGTTCCTGTCCTGTTGGGGCGTACCGTTCCTGTTGGGGTGCACCGTTCTTGTTGGGTCGGACTATACCATTGGGGTGTACCATTTTTGTTGGGGTGTACCATTTTTGTTGGGGCATACAATTTTTGTTGAGTTGTACCATTCTTGTTGGGGCGTACCATTCCATTTAGATTTATCCTGCAACCACTAGACAAGCGTTTCTGTTTGCTTGCAAGTGAATCCTGTTGTGGGTCACTACAGTGTGAATGAGGACAAACTATTCAGATTACAGCATAAAACTCACTTTTAGAAAGAAGAGTTTTGTCTCATGTAGGGAAACCTGAAGTCCTCATTCTGAAGAAGTAAAGGTTGGAAAACACCTGGAGAGCCGATGTTGAGATCCTCACAGGTGAACCAGCTGATCCAGGTTCAGATCAGATTATGTTGAAGCCAAAACAAATCTATTAAGTTCAAATGTATTGGGTTTAATGAGTTTTTTCAGCTTTTATCTAGACTTTTTAGAGTGAGAATAAATCAGTTATTTCTCCAGCAGTTGAACAAGTTTATTTTATTTATTTTTTAAACCATTTTGACTAAAGCGTTCGATGATTGAGGTTCTGCTGCCGAGCTGCACTAAAGTCATACGATTGTGTTGGAATAATTAAAATCTCTCTTCCGAACGCGTTGAAGCTGTCATATCAGTTCTCTCTTTTGACATTTCCAAAAGAGTTTGAACCTTTTTCTACTTTTGTTTTATCCAGTCGCCCAACATGATTGGAGTGACAAAAAGCTTTCCGATTGTTGCTGTGAGACATTGTTATCTTCATTATGAAACTCTCTCTTCTGAGGGCCAAACATTCAAGTGTTTTAATTAAACCTCAGCCAAAAAAGATCACTTTGATATGGAGAAGGAAGACGAAGCGCCGAGGAAAAGAGAACTTTTTTTTTTTTTTTTCCTTTTAGCATCACTTCATTAGTTTGAAGAGACTTTTTCTCTGGTTAATATCTAACACGGTAAATCCATGTCAGCAGTGAGTCATGTGTCACTCATGAGACTAAATAAAGTGGCCTGACCTCGGCCCAGCATTCAGATGGCTCCAACTTCCAGAAAATGCCTTTTGTTCCTCAACACTTCCTCCAATTGAATCCGCATGTGAATTATCTTTTTCTCACAGAGCGAGGCCTGCCGTCATCTTTCAATTACATGCGCAAAAGTGAATGAGTTCTCTGAAAATAGAGCCTGGGAGAATCAAGTCGCTTTTTCTTTTCTTTCTGGTCGTCGAGCTGCAGAAACATGTCTTCCAGTTGATTTTCGGTCTGGTTGAACACGGCTCTGGTAATCAAAGTACAAGCTCTCGTGGTCAACAGGATTATCCTTCAGATAGAAGTCCTATATGTGTTTAATTTATGTGCGTGAATCGTGTTAAGAGGGGCCTTCCAGACTAAATCTACTCTGCATATAATTAGAAATTTACAACTTTTCCATCTCCGCCGCGTCCAAGGAGAGGAATGGGGACGTGAATTTTAATTGTGCTCGCAGCTACGCAGGCGGTGACACACAGCCGCGTTCCCTGAGGTATAAAATTTAAAATCAACTAAGTAAAAAGGGAAGTTGTTTCAAATGGAGAGAGAGGAGGGAAGGGGGCCGCATTGGCAAATGAAGAGAGCGGCGCGGCGGACTCAATTCCCAAAAGATGGTTTATTATTCCGTGCTAAAATGAAGCGGGACCAAGGAGTGGTAGTCAGCGATGCGTCAGAGTTGCTCTTTGAAGACATTAAAAAGCTGAACGCACAACAAAGACCAGATGTTCCAACATGCCTTATTTATGCACCCATCAGCCTGGCTCCATGTCCACGAAACATCCTACCTTTCTGAAAGAGTGAGTGATTTCCTTTTGCTGTGTGCAGAGTGTGTGTCTGTCATCTGGAATTGTGCGAGGATTTCTGCTTTGCTGTTGAAGTTTAACGAGATGGAAAGCCAGTTCTTCTGCTTGCAACACAAACCGTGTGTGTAGTTTTCAGCAGCTGCACTCACCTTTCATCTACGGTGGCCGAGAAGCGCCATCACAAGAACTAAAAGAAAAGACAAATAAAATGGAAACGGCAGAAGTAAATTTAAAAAAATTATATATATAAATGATTGCAGCAAAAATGTAAAAGTAACTTTGGACAAAAAGTTTTGACACATTTAAATGTAACTGAGGAAAAAATGTTGATGCAAAAATTAAAAAGTAATTACAAACAAAATATTTTGAAAAAGTAACTGAGGAAAAACATTTTGACACAAAAACAAAAAAAACAGTGAACAAAAAATTTGAATGGAAAAGATTAAAAAGTTGTAGCAAACAAAAAGTGTTGATACAAAAATTAAAAAGCAGCTGAACAAAAACATTTTGAAACAACAATAAAAAAACTGCAAACAAAAATGTTGACAAAAATAAAAAAATCTGCTTACAAAATATTTTGACAGAAAAATTAAAAAGTAGCTGAACAAAAAATTTGACAAATTTTTTTAACAACTGCGAGCAAAAAGTTTTAATGCAGAAGTTAAAGATTAACTGAACAAGAATAAAGATGCAAAAAAGAAAGCTGTGAAAAAAAGAAAAAAAAAAAAAATATATATATATATATATATATATATATATATATATATATATATATATATATATATATATATATATATATATATATATATATATATATATGCAAACAAAAAAGCTACAACGAACGTCGATATTAGGGATCGATGTTTTGTGGACGGACAAACCGGAAGTGTTCTGGTTTTTACTGCGAGAAGAATATTTCAAAATTCACCTGATTTTGCAAACCAAATATTATATTTACAAAACTGTTTTTTATCAATAAAGCTCCCAATGTTATGATTTACAGTTTTTACATATAATCCCAAACACACCTTAGCTCGCCAGCCAAACAGGATAAACATGTTGAACAGTCTAAAACTGTAACTTTTTTTACATATTAATGAACTAAATATATAGCATCACCTGCATTAATGTGTGAATGCTATGAGCTGAATTTGACTGCTGAAAATGCTAGTGCTGATGGCTGAAGATGCTGAAATTAACAGCTAAAAACTCTGAAGCTAATAGGCAGCTAAAATATTAGCGAAATGCTAAAAAAAACAACTTCGGTTATCCAAAACAGCTAGCATGTAGCTGAAATATTAACTCGTGACACACGTGGTCTACGGTGTGGAACACCGAACTCGACTTTCCTCTCGTTGGTGGACCGTCTGTTCATGTTTCTCTGTGTTAGCCGAAGCTAGCAACAAACCGGCGTCCTCCGATTAACCTTCAAAAGCTTCGTGGTCGAATCAAAGAACATATTTAAATGGTGAACGGACTTTTCCAGTCTGTCCGGCTCTTCTTTTCTTTCTTGTTCGCATCACGTTTTTTTGTTTGCAGTTACTTATTAATTTTTGCCTCAGTCACTTTTTTTTTTGCAGGCATTATTTTTTATTTTTACTGTGTTCACTTTTATGTTTACAATTTCTTATTTCTGCTCCGATCGCATTTTTTTTGCACCGTTTCTTTTTTTTTATTACAAATATTTTTCTTTTTGCTCAGTTTCTCTTTTGTTTGGTGTCACTTGTTCTCTTTCTGCTGCGACGGCGGTTTTCCCTCACCGTATCTATTCGGTGTAAAAGCATATCCAGAACACGTGTGCACATGCACGCCGCTGCACGTGACCCGCCGCCGCCGCCGCCAGCGAAGGCCATCAACGGCTGCAGGAAGAGATCCTTAAACAAAAATCTGTTCAGTTCAATTAAAAAAAACCGGGAGCTATCTGCTGGGTGGGGGTGGGGGGGTTTGGAGGAAACAAAGAGTGCTAAATTGATGGCACCACAATAAAAACTATTAGCTGGGGAGTCGACAGATGCTGATGTGCCGGTCTCCTTTCCAGGGATTATTATTTATTTACACTTCTCAATCACAGCCTCCCAGATGCCAGCCCGGACTCTGGCGTGGCACGCTCGCTCTGGGGGAGGGGTGGGGGTGGGGGGGGTGTCGAGGAGGTGGTGCGTTCCCGCTTGTAAAAGGGTCACGGGGTGAATCGCTGCAGTGACAGAAACGTCTGAGGAAAAAGGTTTTGGTCGGGTGCCAAGCACAAATCTAAAATACACCTGATGTGGGCGAGCGCCTTTATTTTCAGGCTTTTTTTTCGTTTTATTTTCCTCCATCCTTCGGCAGACTCCTAATCGCCAGAGCACTAATAGGCCTGTGCGCATCTGTTACTTAGAAGCAAATTGCTTCATTTAAAGAAAAAACAAAAACCGCTCTCCGGATCCGTCCAATCTTGGGAGAGATTGGTTACACAAAAGCTCGGGAACGTGGACTCTGGGGTCATCCAGACTGAATTTGATGTTTTAATTCGCCGTCTAATGATTGAGCCGTGATAGGCGAGCAGCCGCCGGTTCAAACGCCACGTGCCGGCTCGTCCCCCCCCCCCTCCTCCAGCTCAAGTCGCTGATTTGGGTTTGTCAAACTTGATGGAGGGTTTATTTTTTCCCCCTCCTCGCCGCGCAGACGCCCGTCCTTGCCTCTTCTCTGGCCTGGAGAGCGTCTGAGACGCCCATCGCCGCTCAGTATGCGCGCCGCCCCCCTCTCCTGAAAAACATCTTTATTCAGCTTCTTCGCTAATGTCTGCGGCACAGGCATCAACATGCTTTGTGCGAAATGAATTACTGCTAATTAAAAATCAACAGAAATGAGCATGCAACACTCTGTGCCCCATTAATATTTTAACCAGCAGCAGCAGTAATTAAAGCCACACTAATTCCTCCCCCCCCCTTCGCTCAGCATCCACAAACTAGTCAATAAATTACATCAAAAATTTACAAGGTGTGTTTCCCTGTCAGAGGCTAATATCATGATAAATCGGCATCATCCTTCATAGTTAACGGTTTCACCTCCTCACTTTGCTGTTTATCTTTAAATGGGAGGAGGGCGTCTTGTTTCCGTGGAACGCGCAGTGTCTCGTTTTCAGGTACCAAAACGGATGCTAAGAGCACCATTAATGGTGGTGTGTGTTTTCACTTTAGAAAAAGACTGAAAGGGAAATCTGATGTTTCATTCATGGCTTCGCCCGCCGGCCTGAAGTGTTCTCCTGCGAGCGCTGAAGGAGCCGAGATGTGGCGTTTGTTTCAAACCGAGGTGCGCCGGTTCCAAAAGGAATCAAACTCGTCATCCTGTCGGCCTCAGAAAGGGAGGACAAAAAGGGGCTTTCAGGGTGGGGGGAGTTTAGGTTTATTACCCCCCCTCATTATTTGGCACACAAGTGCTCTGGATTTTGCTTAAGTTGGAGAATAAATTCTTTTTTGGGTCATCCTTAAGATGAAAACTCCTAAAACTTCTGTGCAAAATGAAGTTTTCTAATGCCACAAAAACCCCAAAAAAACATTAAAAATGTATTTTATTCTGCTACTTATTGCCTTGGTACGGAACCCGAAAGGGACATCAAAGTTAAAAAAAGAACTTAAAAACACTTTATTTCTTCTAAAAAAACTTACCATCTTTTTACCAAAAAAAGTTCTGGTCAGTGACTGGAGCACACCGGAAAGAAACTTTTTTTCCCTAAAACTGTAGTAAAAGTAAAAAAAATTTAAAAACTGATGTGCACCAGTTACTATATGGTCACTGGTTTATTTTATTTATTTATTTATTTATTTTACTGCTTTTAATTTTTACTAAAATAAAAAAAAAAGTTCTGGTCAGTTACTGGTGCACACCAGATAGTATCTTTTTTTTTTTTTTTCCTAAAAGTTGAATTAAAAACATTTTCTGGTTCCTAATTGATGCACACCAGTTACTATCTGGTCACTGGTTTATTTTATTTATTTATTTATTTTACTGCTTTAATTTTTACTAAAATAAAAAAAAAGTTCTGGTCAGTTACTGGTGCAACCCGATAGTATTTTTTTTTTTTTTTTTTTTTCTAAAAGTTCGAATAAAAAACAGTTTCTGGTTCCTAATTGATGCGCACCAGTTACAATCAGCTTACTGACCAGAATTCTTTTTATTTTAACTTTTGGAAAAAAAAAAGTTTTTCTTCAATTTCCCTTTAGGGACTCTGTACTTTGGGGAGTAATACACACAATCAATATTTTTAAAAACAGGTTTTCTAAACATTTCCCACCATTTGGTTCAGCAGGTAGTTAAAGGGTTAATTAACTTTTCTAAAAATGTAGTCATGACTTTAAATTATATTTTTCAAGTTTTTAAAGTCCCATTAGTTGTCACACACTTGGATGTGTTAAATTTTAAACCCCCCCAATCCAACCCCTTAATCCTAAGAGTCAAGCAGATAGACACTGGGTCCCATTTTTAGAGTCTTTGATTTGACTCGGCCGGGATTTGAACTTCCAAGCTCAGGGCGGACACTCTACCACAAGGCCACTGAGCTGGATTAAATCAATTAAATTCAAACAACTTTATTTATCCCAGAGGGATAATTCTTTCTTAGGGAAGAAAGTAATTTTGAAAAATACTAGTAAAAGAAAATTAATACACAATAAAAGACAAAATACACAACAAAAAAACACAAAAATAACATTTCTGTTCTGATCAGCTTTAATAAAAATCATCATTAAGCAGCTTGATTACTTTCATTTGTTTTATTAAATATTAAAATAAAATCAACTTGCCGTCTTTAAGTTTAAAAAGCAACAAATAAAAAAGGAAAAATGTATTTAAACGTAAATTTTTAGCTTGTTTTTATCCAGCTGTACATCACTGCAGTTCCACATATCCACCACTAGGGGTGTGAGCCAAAACTGATTGAAAATGGACCAAAATATTGTTTGGATTTTGAAATATCGTTTGTAAGGATAGAAACAAATATAATCTACTTTTTTTAGCTTAAACAAAAAATTTGGTTTGTGTTCATTTCAAACATTTTACTGTTAAAAAAGTTTTTGTTTTATAAAACAAACTTTTTTTTACTTTTTCATGTCACTATTATGTTAAATGTCTCAACTTTAATGAACTTTTCCTTTTTAATCAATGTGGCAGCATTTACACCTGCAGGGAGGCGGGTCCTCATGGTGTGATGTGCGTTCAGCTTACAGTCCCCACTATTGATTATAAACATGAACACACACACGCGCACATTTAACTTTAGTTTTTATAATTTTTCTTTGAAACTCCAGATAACGCCAGCTTTACATGTTATTATTGATTATTATTATTAATTTTCATTATTATCATCATTATTAAACACTGTCTGCTGACATCATTTTGAAATCACACTGAATGACAAATAAAGTTTAATTTGCATTTTTGTAGTCAATTGATTGTATTTGCAGTTTTATTTAATTTATTTTAATGGTTGGCTGAGAAACGTTATTTAGTTTATTTATTTATTCATTTGAGCAGATATTATTTTAACGGTTTCTACTATATGTTGTCCGTTTGTACCTATTTTTAGTGTAATCAAAAACAAAAACTGGTGCTACTAAACAGTAGAAGAAGAAAAAGAAGCCCCTCCCTGCTTGACCAGTGTGAACACCGTGGGGAAATTGGTGTACTTAACTTAAATGTTCAGTTTCTTAAGGTTTATTTAGGATTTTATAGGAACTTAATACAAAAAAGAACTCCAAAATCTATGTACTTTTTTTTTTTAATGTCATAAGTCATACTTTCCATCTGAGTAGTATTCTCGAACTCGCTTAAAACTACGGTTGTACACTTTAAGTATTAAAGCTAACAGGATCAAATATAAAGCACTACTTTCTGATAATTTAATGTGGAATTTTTATTTTTAATTAAATTTGACCCTTTGGAACTGGCGTGACATCAGTGTAATAAAATCTAAAAAGTCTAAAAAAATACTTATTTTAATACTCTATAATTGAGACGTTATCAGATCTAACAGAGAAAATTAGCATTATTCATAGTTTCTGGACAAAATAAATTTTTTAATTTATATATATAAAGCAGAGGATGAACATGGATCTGACAGCTGCAGCGCGGAGCAGAGGATCCACTGTGGGGGGCGGAGCTGTCAAATCACAAAAACAAGCAAACTCATCATATTATTTTTATTTTATTGATTTTCATAATATTATTTCTCATTTTTATGATTATTTTGGGATGGGGACCGACAAGGACCAACGTTGTCTCAAAATTGCGGAAATTCCGCGAAAATCCTTCTGCGTGAGGCCAGCGGTTCACCCAGAAGGACCAGACATGGCTTTGAGCTGTATTTACTTCTCGATCTTATTATTTAAACTTCTACAGTGATTCTTATCTGATTCATTCACTGATATTGTAACTCTGAGAGCTTTGCATGAGTATTCCAATGTAAGTTGATGCATACATGGAAAATCAAAACCTTGAACCAAAGAAATCTTGAATTTCGCCTGGAATTCTTTCTTGTATTTTCATTCAAAAGTTTGTTGAAAATAGTTGTTCTAGTTGGTTTTATGAAATAACACCTCAAACTTTCATCCTTTGCTGTTAAAAAAGCTCATTGAACATTTTTGGGGTTTTAATTCTGGAATTTTCTGTTTTTCTAAAACATTTTTTTGTCTAGTGTGTGATTACAACACAGAAAAATGATAAAATAAAGTTATTCCCACATGGATGAGGTTGATTTCAATGATACCAGATAAGAAATCAAATAGTCTTGTTGAGTAAAAAATACAGAAGTTAATTCAAATTTAGACGAGAGATTTAGACTCAAAGGGTTCAGATTTGTTCTCTGCATCTGGCCCCTCCCCCTGGGGGAGTGGTGAGCTGCAGACACAGCCGCAGTCGGGAATAATTTAGTTTAACTCCTCCGATATAAATCCATAATGCTGAGAGTCAAACAGGGAGGTACTCGAACCCACGACCTTCTAGGGTCAGGGTGGACACTCCACCACAGGGTCACTGAGCCTTCTATGAGAAATAAATGGCTGCCAACTGACTTGACTGATTAAACATTACTTTGTGTGGTTTGAAGTATTTAAAAAATAAACATATGTTTTTGTAAATTTCACAACTTTAAATCATTTTTCTGACTCTTGATGAAATGTTTACACTCTCTTAAAAGCTTTTAATGAGTTTCTTTGTTACAAACGCAGAAACGAGACAAAGTCATGCAAAATAAAAGCAAAAGTTTTTCATTGAATTGACCGCGCGTCACCGTTCCCGATGAAGACGGGAGGCCTCTGCCGATGAAGACGCGCCGACATCTGTGTCAATATCCACCCGACTGCTGTTTGTAGTGAGGATTAATAAGGAGACCGATGCGCACTCCCGAGTCACAGAGAACAAACGCCGCATGTTTTGCTACGTGCCTAACTGCTTTTAAAACAGAAACAATTCCCTCTCCCTTACAGCGATTGAGTGGCACTAAACTATTTTAAGCTGACCCCGTGACCCCTCTCTTGTTCTCTGTTTTCGTCAGATAATTTCAATTAATCACCGCGGCTCGGGGCTGCGAGTGAATGTGACTTTTCTGATGTAGCGGCTCGTCTGCTGATTAGGTTTTGACTGAAACGGTGATGGGAGGCTGAATAAGTCAATTTCAGAGCGCGTTTGTGTGCGAGGCGGTTTTGTGTGTAGTGGCGTTAAAAACACACGCGTGTTTTTCCAAAGGGAGGCTGGAGTCATGCGGCTCCGAAACACATCTATGTCTCCTTAATTGAGGTTCTCTGTCTCTGAACGCTGGCGCACATACATGTAGAACTGTCAGCTTTATGGATTCTTCTTTTTTTTTGATTCGATAAAGTTTTAGCTTCTAATTTAAAAGTGAAACACTTTCAAATATCTGAGCCGGTCATTTCTAGTTAAGAATGAAACCTTATTTTTACATTTAAAAAGTTTCATTCAGTTTTATTTATCATTTTATGTATGTGATGATATATAAATCAATTACATTTTCATACGTTCCATAAAAATACATCCACATACATCCGCATATTAAAAAGTAACAATTCTGATTCCATTCATGAATTTTTTAGCTTGATTTGTGAATCGGATCGTTACAAATGCTAGGCGCTAGCATAGCTGACCAGCGAATATTGATGACATCATCGAGCAGGAGAAACATTTGGATTTGAAGACACTGTTTATCCACACAGTAGCTGTTTGTCTGTAGCTGGAGAGGAAGAATTCAGATTAAGCCGTAGTCTTTTTAAAATGTTCATATTTATCAGGTTTTTGCTTCAGTAAATGACGTCATGTTGGGGGCTCAAAAAAAAGAGGAAAAGTAATGAAGGATTTTCAAAAATATGGTCTCAATATTTCTGCAAAAGATCAGATTAGTAGGAATGCATGGTGGTGGTAGTGTGATGGTATGGACTTTCACAGTGTGAATGTTTACAGTGATTCTCCTGCTCCTTTCCGTACATTTTTCTGCAAATTAAAACTATTATTAAAACCTTCACTTTGTATTTATAAGTTTTATTGTTTTTGAAATATTGAGCAAAGTATGCCCTATAGGAAACAAATAAGAATGTTTTAAAATTTCAAAATTCTAAGTAAATTAGCTACAAACCTTTAAATATATTCATGGGCTGTTTTCATCTTTTATAGTAATTTTCAAAAAATTTGGAGTTCAGCAAATATTTTAGCAACATGCTATCGTTTTTGGCTAATTTGTTATCTAATGGGGTTTTTTAGGCTTCTTAAGAGTTTAGCTTCTATTTTAGCAACATGCTAACATCTTTGACAAATTTATCCACTGAGGAATTTTAGGCTATTTTGGAATTTAGCTAGTATTTAAGCAATAAGCTAGCTTTAATTGTGGCTAATTTAGCCTCTATTGGGGCTTTTTTAAATACTAATTTGGAGCTCAGCTACTATTTTAGCAACATGCTAACCTTTTTGACTAATTTGTTATCTACTGGGGTTTTTTAGGCTTTAGCTTCTATTTTAACAACATGCTAACGTCTTTGACAAATTTATCCACTGAAGAATTTTAGGCTATTTTGGAATTGAGCTAGCAATAAGCTAGCTTTAATTGTGGCTATTTAGCCTCAATTTTTTTTTTTTTGTTTTTTTATTTAATGTTAATTTGGAGATCAGCTACTATTTTAGCAACATGCTAACATTTTTGACTAATTTAGTTTACTGAGGAATTTTAGGCTATTTTGGAGTTTAGCTAGCATGTAAGCAATGAGCTAGCTTTTTATTTTGGCGAATTTGGCCTCAACTGAATTTTTTTTTATGATGTAGTTAAGATATTATTTTAGAAAAATGCCAACGTTTTTGGCTGATTTATTATCTACCGATGTTTTTACAGGCCAATTTAGAGTTTAGCTTGTATTTTAGCAACATGCTAGTGTTTTGACTAATTTGGTTAACTGAGGAATTTCAGGCTATTTTGAAATGTAGTTATTATTTAAGCAACAAGCTAGCCTTTCTGGCAAATTTGGTCTCTACTGGGTTTTTTTTATGCTAATTTGGAGTTCAACTCATATTTGAGCAACATGTTTTTAGTTAATTTGTTATTTACTGGGGAGTTTTTAGGCTAATTTGAAGTTCAGCTTCTGTTTTAGCAACATGCTAACGTCTCTGAAAAATGTATCCACTGATGGATTTTAGACTATTTTGGAGTTTAACTTGTATTTAAGTAAAAAGCTAGCTTTTTTTTTTTTTTTTTTTTTTTGTGCTCATTTTGCCTCTACTGATGTTTTTTTCATGCTAATTTGGAGTTTAGCTAATATTTGAGCACCATACTTATGTGTTTGGCTAATTTTATCTACTGAAGTCTTTATAGGCTAATTTGGAAATGAGCTTTTATTTTAGCAACATGCTAGTGTTTTTGACTTATTTAGTTTAGTTTGAAGTTTAGCTAGGCGTTAAGCAACAAACTAGCTTTTTTGGCTGATTTGGCTTCTACTAAGGTGTTTTTTTGGGTTTATTTGGAGGTTAGCTCATATTTAAGCAATATGCTAAATATTTTTTGCAAAATTGTTATGCATTTAGGATTTTTAAAGCAATTTTACTACACATTTTCCTAAATTTCAGTTAACTGCTCTTTCATAGCTCTTTAACAAATTTCCCGTCTTTTAGCAAACATTTTGTAAATAGCTTTTGCATTTTAAGCAATTACAGTAAATTGCGTCACCATTTTCAGCAAAAAGCTTCAGTATCTTCAGTGACTACTTCAGCTAAAAGCGTTCACACTAGCATTAATGCAGGTAATGCAACTTTTTTCGTTTATTTTGTTACAGCTCTGTTTTAACCACATTCTTTAAAGAAATGTCAGAGCTTGTTAGAAATCGTCAAAATAAAGTCCACGTGATGTAAATAATACAGAATACAGTACTTCCTGATTGACTCAATCATCTCCACTTCAGAGTTTTTCTTTCTCTAATTGAAACTCTGCGCTTTAAAGGAGCAGAAAGTAAAACACGATTATCAGGCTGATATGTCAGAAAGACAATTGTGTTATTTTAGAGCCGTTTGCGTCCGTGACCGGCTCTGCTCCGCCGCACAATGGAGGGTTCATGTGACAGGGGTCGCGATCTCTAAAACCACAACAAAGTCTATTGACGCGCTCACAATAAATCCCCCCGAGACTTCTCCGCTCCAGCGGGCCGCAGATGCAACTTGTTGATAAAAGCAAAACCCGCTTTGAATGGCGAGAAATGATGGAGGGTCCGAGCGCGCTCGCATCCCCATCGCCGTCTCTGAGCGCGTTTCCAGGACGACGCCGAAGCCTCCATATCAGGGGTCTGTCTGCGTCTTCGGCCCCGCTGTTCTTATTCCCCGCACAATGAAATTACAGCATGGCGAGCCCGTCTCACGGCGGCAGATCCGAGGCCCATTTATTTGAGATTGCTTTTAGTGTAATTCGATAAAGGCTTTTTTACTCATTTATTTCCATGGTGAAATTCATGCTGAGGAGAAGCAGGGCTGCATTTCCTTCATTAGCAGTAATAATGACAATAATGGCATTAAAAAGCAATCATTCGATAGGTCCTGCCGTCATCCGAAAACACAGATGGACATCTTTTAGATTGTAAAATAAGGACGCTTTTTTAAAAGTTTTCTGTGAAAATCAAAGGTTTGGAAAGAAAAGAGGGATTTAGGAGCATCCACAACTCCACCGTCAGATCCGTTTTTCACCACTGGAGGCCAACTGGCTATCAAGATGGAGCTGCCCCCGCCGTTTCGCCGAGGAAACTTGCTCCTTCTGCTAATCTGTGGAGCAAGCTCAGCCTCCCCGAATGCCCTGCAAAAATAAATATTTGAATATTCTCCGGCACTCCTTAACCAGCTTAAATTGGATCATTTTGTTTCGCCGCTTGCCCTTGCCAAAATGCCAAAAGAGTGTGGGTCTTGGCGGGCCTCTCGCGCCCGAGCACGCCACCCTCCCCGCGGCCCTGCCCACCCCTCTGCACTATCAGCTGACACAGAGACTGCCCCCGGGCCGCCTGCTTTCTCCTCGGCCACACTCCCGCTGCGTGGAGCTGGCACGGCGAGCCCGCGCGGGCGCCGGTCCTCGCCGGCCACGGGGCCAGACCCGGCATCAGGTGATCGGGCTCAGCGGAGCGAGGGGGGGGGAGGGGGAGCAGAGGTGGATCCTGGATGAAGAGAATCCTCCTGGAAAACATGAGTTTAAACGTGTCCTGGAGTCTGCAACTTCAGACAGTTTCAGTTCAAGTTTCACACTTTTATAGAAAAATCTGACTTGATTTATTCTTTTACTTTTGGTAACACAACTCTTAAATCACGTGTCAAAGTCAAGGACCAGGGGCCGGATCCGGCCAGATCATTTTATTTTAATGTTATTAATGATCCGATGTTATTTTGCGCTTATTTCTAACTTGTATAACTTTGACAAAATATTTTAAGGAGGGTAAAATATTGAAATTTATTTAAGGTTTAAATTGATTTATTCTGGTATAATATTCCTGTCTTTTTCATTATTCATATTTATGTTATGGTTAAAAATGGTCATTCTGCTACTGTTTTGGACTATTTTTTTTATGCTATTTTGAAGTTTAGCTAATACTTCAGCTACTAGCTAGCTGTTTTGGCTAATTTAAGCTTTTTAAAAAGATTTTTTAGGCTTTTTGAAGTTTAGCTAAAATTTTAACTAAATGATGGTCATTTAGGCTGTTTTGGAGTTTAGCTTTTTTCAGCTACATGGTAGCTGTTTTGGCTAACCTAGTTTTTTTTTTTTTTTTTTTTTTTTTAACTTGTCCTGTCCAACAGCTGAGCAAACAGAAACAGGCTGAGAGCCTCTTGCGTTGGACAGATTTTAATGTCCCAACAGGGGTTTATTAAGTTTTTTTATATTTTAGGCTAATTTGGTATTTAGCTAATATTTTAGCTAGCTAACAGTTTCAGCGTTTACTGCTTTCAACTTCAGCTAACAGCATTCACACAAGCGTTATTGCAGGTCATGTTATGTATCTAGTTCATAATTATGTTAAAAGGTTACGGTTTTAAAGTTTTAAAAATGGTCATTCTGTTTGTTTTTTGGACTATTTTAGCATTTACTAAGATTTTTTAGGCTATTTTGGAGTTTGGCTAATATTTCTGCTACTAGCTAGCTGTTTCACCTAATTTAAATAATTTATAAAAGATTTTTTAAGCATTTTGAAGTTTAGATAAAATTTCAACTAAATGATAGTCATTTAGGCTAAGTTGGGCTTTTCTTTTTAAGTTTTTTTTTTAGGCTGTTTTGGAGTTTAGCTTTTTTTCAGCTACATGGTAGCTGTTTTGGCTATCCTTTTTTTCCAGTCTCTTAGGCTAATTTGGCAATTAGCTAATATTTTAGCTAGCTAACAGTTTCTGCTATCAACTTCAGCTAACAGCACTCAGACTAGCGTTATTGCAGGTAATGTTATGTATCTAGCTCATAATTATGTTAAAAAGTTACGGTTTTAAAGTTTTAAAAATGGTCATTTTGATAGTTTTCCGGACTATTTTAGCATTTACATAGATTTCTTAGGCTCTTTTGGAGTTTAGCTAATATTTCAGCTTCTACCTAGCTGTTTTAGCTAATTAAAGTAATTTATAAAAGATTTTTTAGGCATTTTGAAGTTAAGATAAAATTTCAACTAAATAATAGTCATTTAGGCTAAGTTAGGCTTTTCTTTTAAAGTTTTTTTGGGCTGTTTTGGAGTTTAGCTTTTTTTCAGCTACATGGTAACTGTTTTGGCTAACCTATTTTTTTTTTCAGTCTTTTAGGCTAATTTGGCATTTAAGTAATATTTTAGCTAGCTAACAGCTTCAGCGTTTTCTGCTATCAACTTCAGCTTACAGCATTCACACTAGCATTATTGCAAATAATGCTATATATCTAGTTCATAATAATGTTAAAAAGTTACGGTTTTAAAGTTCTAAAAGTTTAGTTTTATTGTGCTCAATAAATGTTCCTCCTGTTTGGCCCGCGACCTAAGGTGTGTTTTGGATTTTGGCCTCTTGATTTAATTGAGTTTGACACCCCTGTCATAAATTGTTACAACTTGAAATGAAATTTCTTCAATCTTAACTTTTCCCAAATCCCTTCCAACCATCAGTTTGGACTTAATGGAGTAAAAACAAGAGCATTTTAATCAGAAACGATGATAATTACCGTTTATAGAAAAACTGTATGCAAATTTTGTTTGCCACCTCAAAAGTCTAAAAGATGAAAAGAAAATGTTTATTGTCCGTCTATCCCAACCAAACCTGCATTTAACATGGAAGGAAAATTAAGCTAAAAATTTGAATTATAGGTATTTCTTTATATCATTTAGAATCAGGAGCAGGTGAAATGAATACTGTTTGATAAAGAATGTGATGTGGAAACTGGGCAGGGCCACAAGCTCCATGCTCCGCCCCCTTCTCATGTATCTACCTGCAGAAAACTAGATCCATGAACGTCTTTGTTTTCCTCGTCTGAGCTGGAATCTGGATCAGCTCTAGCTTTGATATTGCTTGAGGCTAATGTTAGGTTGGGGGTGTGAATGTATCAGGACTTGGTGGTCTTGATCATTTAATTATATTAATGTCAATTTCTCACGATAAACAACCCCAAAACTGTATTTTGATCAATTTAAAACCTGTAATTCCTCTAAAAACCTGCACTCTGAGCAATAAATGAATGAGGGACACATGGGGGGAGGTGCTTGGCCACTACTAAAGGCAGATGTATGGTATTCAAATCTATCTATGCAAAAGTTCAGATGTTGGTTTCATGGGCAACCCCCACTGACATGATGCTGAGGCTGGCTCTAAGATGACGTCATGAAATGAACGGTACCCACAAGCAGTGAGGCGTCGTACTTCCAGGGAGGTACAAACTCACGAAAATGACTCGTATTTCAAACATAATTTGTTCTAGAGTGTGCAAAAGGTAATATACGATCATACATATGAGTATAGACTTAAGAAAAAAATGTTACAGGCCCTTTAAGTAGACAAACCAAAACATGACAGACAAGAAGGTAGCAAGAGCAGTCTAAATAATTCATAAACCAAAAAATGTATTTGGTTCAGGATACAATACATATCACAACATGTGGCTCACGATACAAAACATCATATGTGGCTCATGATGCAATACATATCGCAAATATGTGGCTCACGATACAATACATATTGCAAATATGTGGCTCTCGATACAATACATATCGCAATATGTGGCTCACGATACAATACATATCGCAATATGTGGTTCCCGATACAGTACATATCACAATATGTGGCTCACAATACAATACATATCGCAATATGTGGCTCACGATACAATACATATCGCAATATGTGGTTCCCGATACAGTACATATCACAATATGTGGCTCTCGATACAATACATATCGCAATATGTGGCTCACGATACAATACATATCGCAATATGTGGTTCCCGATACAGTACATATCACAATATGTGGCTCACAATACAATACATATCGCAATATATGGCTCATGATACAATACATATCGCAATATGTGAAACATGATACAAAACATCATATGTGGCTCACGATGCAATACATATCTCAAATATGTGGTTCCCGATACAATACATATTGCAAATATGTGGCTCACGATACAATACATAGCGCAATATGTGGCTCACAATACAATACATATCGCAATATGTGGCTCACGATACAAAACATCATATGTGGCTCACGGTGCAATACATATCTCAAATATGTGGTTCCCGATACAATACATATTGCAAATATGTGGCTCACGATACAATACATATCGCAATATGTGGCTCACAATACAATACATATCGCAATATGTGGTTCCCGATACAGTACATTTCGCAATATGTGGCTCACAATACAATACATATCGCAATATGTGGCTCACGATACAATACATATCGCAATATGTGGTTCCCGATACAGTACATATCGCAATATATGGCTCATGATACAATACATATCGCAATATGTGGTTCACAATACAATACATATCGCAATATGTGGCTCACAATACAGAACATATCGCAATATGTGGCTCATGATACAATACATATCGCAATATGTGGCTCATGATACAAAACATATCGCAATATGTGGCTCACGATACAATACATATCGCAATATGTGGTTCCCGATACAGTACATATCGCAATATATGGCTCATGATACAATACATATCGTAATATGTGGTTCACAATACAATACATATCGCAATATGTGGCTCACAATACAGAACATATCGCAATATGTGGCTCATGATACAATACATATCGCAATATGTGGCTCATGATACAATACATATCGCAATATGTGGCTCATGATACAATACATATCGCAATATGTGGTTCACAATACAGAACATATCGCAATATGTGGCTCATGATACAATACATATCGCAATATGTAGCTCACGATACAATACATATCGCAATATGTGGCTCACGATACAAAACATATTGCAATAAGTTTCTCAATGCAATATGTATCATGATATGTTACTCACAGAGATGCAACAATTCAGTCAAGCCACAATTCGATTCAGAGCTTTAAAGTCACGATTTCGATTTTTTTTTTTTTTTTTTCCAAACACAATGAATTGAAGGTATTTCAAGGCTAAAAATATATTTTTCCCCTTACATCAAACTGTGTTTTCCTACCAACAGAAAGGATTTTATACAAATAAACAATTATACATTGGTCTAATACTGAAATGATCACAAATCATTTTAAACTCTGTTCATGTTGTGTTCCATGTGATGGACCGCTCCACACTAGCGCCTGCTCAGCGTAATCCCAGTTCAACATTTTTACTCTTCATCCCAGCACACAGCACAATGACCAATCAAAGACGTGGATTTGAGAGTGGCCGGTGGGTAGCGTCCGCTTCAAAGTATAGAAGTACCAAACATGATCACCAAAGAGAAATGAATCATTGCGGTTTGTGTCCGGTTGGATTAATGTGACGCCCAGACAGATGTTAAAGGAACAGAGTCGTGAAAACACAAAAACATGGTGCAAAATTTGGGGGAATTTCCATCGCTTTGACGTTTTGCTCTGAGGTTCTCCCTATTGTAGGTGGTGGAGGAGCGCTAATGAACAGTAAAAACACAATAGAAGAAGATTCTCCACCTGCCGATACCTGCTCCGGTGTGGATTCACCTGCTGAGCGCACGTTCATAAACCTGCGTTGAACACGTTCTTGAACGGTGTGTAAGCAGCACCTTGAACCGGGTTGGACGTTCAGTGGCTGATTTGTGAGTAGAGCTCGCGACCCGACTTAAAATCTTCCATAGCAACGTGCGCCCCGTGTGTAAGCACCGACACACACAATATGTGGCTTATGATACAATACATACCACAATATGTATTGTACTGTGAGATATGTATTGCGATACAGATACATATTGCTTACGGAACAAAACGTATAAGAATTTATTCCAAGATTTTTTTTTTTAAAGAGTATGACTTAGAAAAAACTGTACTGGAATTTTAATGTTTTTCATTGTAATAAAATTATAAAATTACTTTTATTTAACGAGCGCAACAATAAGCAAAATAACTGTATGTCATGTAGCTTTACTTTTGTTAAATTGACCTTTTTTTAAACTGACCTCCACAAAGAAAAATATTTTAATTAATGAAAAAAAAAACAGTGAAACAAGAGCCAGACGCAGAAGGACGCTCATAAATAATTAATTACATATCGTCAGCATTTTAAATCGTTTAAAGTATCGCCAGATGAAATGTCACAATACATCGCCGAGTTGATTTATGTCACGGAAATGATAAAGTTTTTGATTTTGGGTAAAAACTGCATCATCGTTATTAAAAATCTTTAAAAATCGATAAAAAAACCTTTTTATTGATCGATGAAACCAGGTTTACTCAGTTTGTTGTTTAAATAATCTCTTCAGTCATGTTGCTGTGAGTCAAAAATAACGGGACTGAACTTTTTGACTGAATATTGAACGTTACATGTTAAAAAAAGTTGACATTTAAATGTATAATTCTCCTTATTGGAAGCTCCTTTACTTCATCCTAATTATTTGTTGACCTTTTTGTGTTGAAGTAAAGCTTTAAAAAAAAAAAAAGAAAAAAGTGAGCCGTGTAATAACTTGAGGATGAGGAATCCTTGGAACTCTGCATGTAAACATAAACTGTTTTAATCGTTTTATGCAGAAAAGTGTTGGAAAGTGTCCCAGTGAAGGTGAAGAAAGCACAAAGCTCGTCTGTGGGCTTAAGTTTCTGTAAATGTCAATTCTTCGTGTTCAGGATGAAGAAAAGCTGGAAGGGAAACAACAGGCTCTGAAGTTTCCCCAGAACTTCTGCTGAACATTCGTCCACCACCTGCATGATTAATATTTAATTTTGCTGTTTTGGAAGGAAGTATTTACCCAGCCTTTAATTACACGGGTTAGATCAAACGTACATTTATTGCAGCGTTTTTTTTTCTCCGATATTCCCTCGTTTTTGTGAATCTCATCAAATGCTTTCATCAGTTGTTTGTAATTGCCTCATTAAAGTTGTTCTAATTACAGTGATCAAGAAATCTTCCATATGTATCAGAAAAAGAAAAAAAAAAGTCCTATTTGGTTATGGAAATTCTTAAACTCACTTGCTGGTGATGATGGCAGCTCTGCCAGGCTTGTTGTTCTGTTAGGCCCACATTTCTGCTTTTTGTTCATCTATTTGTTACATTCCACTTTCTAAAACTATAATATAGAATCTGTGGCACATTTCCCCCTTAAAATAATTTAGATTAACCAAATTCAATATCTATTTACTGTTAGTTTGGGTTTGAAGACTTTTTGGCTGTTATTCACAACATTCTTTACAGTTTTCCCTAATAATTTGTATTTAAACTAATTTTTATGACTATTTAAAAAAGCATATTTTTAGTGTAACCCCAGCTTTTGTTTAAAACTTATATTTTTATTAAAATATACAATAATTTCACACTAAACAATAAAAATATACAAAAAACTCAGTTTTAGGTAGTAAATTTTCCTTTTTTTACTTAAAAAAAATCACAAATGTTAAGATCAAGCAGTTTTCAAATGTTATCTAACAAACATCAAACATGTATCGACAAATTAAAAATGTATTAACTCAAATATTAACCAAAAACAAGAGTAAAAACTATGTAAATGTCTAAAAACACCAGCTAAATTCCTCAGATTTCATCCTAAAATGATTGAGTCACAACATTTTCTGTTTGTTTTAAACCAAAAAATTCAAATCTGAAATCGTTTTGTAACTTAATTAATTTTTGTTGAAATTTGACATTAATGAGGGAGTTGTTGTCGCTCCTACATCATTGTGAACAGCTGCTGTGATTGGTAGAATCAGTGGTTAGTAAATACCACAGCAGCTGCAGGTTACATCAATGTTTATTTTATTAAGATTAAATATAAATGTCTAAACCAGACAAAATGTAGTTAATGAATGGTTGTTCCTTTGGCTGAAAAAACTGCAAACATAATTTACTGTGGCGGTCGGTCATTGGCACACCTGTAAATTTCTGAATGGTACAGTCCGAACAGTTAAAGCCCCCGTCTGATGAAAATCCTGTTTTTTGAATGTTTAACATGTATTTGTGTCATTTTTCTTAAGAAAAAGAATAAATGTAATAAATCGTCTAGTATTTCAGGGGGATCAGGGGCGGGGCTCCAAAAGCCACGCCCCCTCAGAGGAGATTTTGGAAACAGAGGCTTCAGACCAACATGAAAAATGTCTTTTTAAGACATTTAGGTTGAGGGATTTTGGTTAAAAACATCATAATCATAATTAAATTACTACTGAGAATTTTTTTAATAATAAAAAAAAAAAACAACATTGGATTTTAATGTTTAATTCATTGAACTGTTGACCAAATTGATTTATTCAGTCATTGACAAGTTTTTTTTTTTTTTTTTTTTTTTAGGATTTCCTCTTTTAGAACAAAAATCAATCAACTCTTCCCCAACTCTGATGCTTTCATTTATTCATTTATATCTTCACAGTCTTTAATCAATAAACATTCAAATCTTCATAAAAATTGCATTTAGTTGGATTAAGTTTGTATTCCAATTAGGAATGTCATTCTTTTTGGGTTTATTTTAATGCTTGAACTCCAACAGGACTCTTCAGGGTCACTGTTGGTCACTGCACAGATTCTTCTTAACCTCTGACCTCTGACCTGTGATGTGCAGAACACCTGAAACACTGAAAACCTCTCTGGAGTGACTGTGTGTGCCGCTCTGCTCAGCAGAAGCTTTGGGGTTCTGAATAATTGTAATAAACACAACTGTGGCTGACCTGCCTGCAGCAATTAATTTTCTTTTTCTCATAAACAATAAATTCTCTGCAGGCAAATTTAAATATGTTCAGGTCAATTAGGTTTGACCTAAAAGTGTTTTTTTTTTCTATCTTTTGCACGAGGAATACTTAGTCACTTAATAAAAACTAAGAATAATTAAGCTATTAAAGCATCTGGTTATCGTGGTTTTCATTCAGTTTCAACTTTGACATTTTTGGTTTAACCTTCTAACACTTGAAACGTCGTCAGTGACACAAAATCTGTAACATATTGTAACTTTTCAAGCGTTAACATGACAATTCCAGCAGATTCTGAAGAAGAAAAGCGGCTCATCTGCTGGAATTATTGTGTTAGCAATTAAAGAATTAAAGTAAATCAAATAGTATGAACCCTGGAGCTTTGGTGTGAAAGGGTTAAAACGAACATAGTTATGACACGTGATTGGGAAACCCCCTTAGAGTACGTTTTTGGAACCATATACTTACTTTAATGGAATTTCGCCAGTTTTTTTTTTTTTTTTAGACATTTTCACATAGTTTTGACTTGCTCTTGCTTTCTTTTTGGATTCATACATTTTAGATTTGCCTCTAAAAGTTTGATTTTTTTAAATAAAACTTAAAAAACTGAGATTAAACTTTTTTTTTCCAAGTAAAGAACAAGGATAAATGTTGCACTGGGAACTGAGATTTCCTGCAGTTTTAGATCTATTGTGGAGCTATTGAGTAAAGAAAAAAAATAACTGTTAAAAAAAACAAAACAAAAAAAACTTTAAAGATATTTTTTTAGGGCAAATTAAAAAAAAATTCTCAAAGTCCTAAACTACTGAGGGTTAAATTGATCTTAGAGCTCCAGATCCATTTAGATCAGGGATTTCAAACTCACTGGAACAAGGAGCAAAAATCTCTAAAACAACATTTTAAAACTTTAAAATCGAAACTGTTAAACGAAAATTATGAACTAGATATATAGTATTACCTGTGACGATCCTAGTGTTAATGCTGAATTTGGCTTCTTAAGGTGCTAGTGCTGATAGCTGGAGTTGCTGAAAATGATTACTAAAAACGCTGAAGCTGATAGCCAGCTAAAATATTAGCTAAATGCCAAATTAACCTAAAAACTAACAGCAAGAAAAAATAGGTTAGTCAAAACAGCTGAAAAAATAGTCAAACTTCAAAATGCCATAGAAAAGGCAAAATTAACCATTACAGCTAGCATGCAGCTGAAATATAAGCTAAATGCCTAAAAAAATTTTAGTAAATGCCAAAATAGCCCAAAAAGTTGCAGAATGCCAATTTTTAAAACTTTAAAACTGTAACTTTTTAACATAATTCTGAATAATAACAAGCCAGGAATATTATTCCAGAATAAATCATCTGAAAACTTAAATAAATTCCAATATTTTACCCTCCAAAAACACATTTTATAAATTATGCAAGTTAAAAACAAAACACAAGATAAAATCGGGCCATTAATGAGAATAAAAGAAAATGATCTGGAGGGCCGGATCTGGCCCCCGGGCCTTGACTTTGACACGTGTTATTTAGAGCTAAAATTGACCGAAGTTGTTGTCATTTTCATGCTGTGGAGCGGCATCGTTGTTATCGTAAACCTAAATTTGGTCAACAGAATCTCTCATGTAATGTAGTTTATCATAAAGTGAATAAACTGGATCTTTTCAGGAGACTTTTATCCTCCATCTCCACTAGAACTACTCAGAAATAACTATCAAACTGATCCGTATTAACATGAAGAATCCCAACGATACAAATGACGTAAAGCTCCTTCTGATGGGATTATTAAACAGAAATGTGAGATTGCAGGAGTCTACAGAAGCGTTGGATGTCACATCAGCATGAGAATTAATGACATTTAAAGTTGTTTTTGAAAATTCCCGTCTGCCCGCTGCATTTTCATCTCAATCTGCACAGAGTCGCGTCTGATATGAAAGCCAACACAAAGTGCGACATGAATACTGGGTAATTTTGGCGTCATAAAACAGGGGAGAGTGGGAGATAATGAATATTTCTCCGTCTGGCCCATCCAGCCCCCCCGTTCTTCATGTGTCTAACTCGCCCCCCCTCCCTCGTGCAGCTGGATCGTCCTTGGGGCTACTGGCTAACCAGATCGGGTGCTAAATTCACTAATTGAATAATTTCGGCGAGCTCCACAATGGGCTCTTTGAAAGGCGCCTGCTCTTTGTGTCCGTCCTCAAGTGACTGAAAGAGCGGCGGCGTTCTGGGGGAGAACGCGGGGCCGGGGAGTGGCGTGCTCTGCGTTTGTGTTACGCCGTCGTCGACCAGATCAGTGAAGTGTGTTTGATATCAAGTGCAGCCAGTTTGGTTTTTATAACGGCTGCTTTACAGACGATTTAAGACGTAAAGTCAAAGTTGAAAAGTTCATCGTTCAGCCGACCATCTCAACTGAAGAAAAATGGGTTTTAATGTGGCATTTTTCGACATACATTAAGAAAATTGAGCTTAAAAATGTGTTTCTGAGTGTCGTTTTAAATTGTTGTGAATGAGGAGCAAATGGAAAAAAATTTAGTTAAAAAAGATCGTATTTGTGACGTAAAAAAACACATTTGAGTGGGCTATTCTGCTCCATTTTGATGCATCAACAATTTTTTAAGTTGGGGTCCGATACATTTGAAACACATTTTAAAAATGAACAAATTTAATAAATATATCCAGGTTTTCCCATTATTTATCATTTGACAGAGCACTTCTGTGAAGTAGCTAAAAGTACTTTTAACTATTACCTTAAAAAAAATAAATATTCATTAGTAAATGTTGCTTTACTTGTGATAATGCTAGAGTGAATGCTTATGCTAAATGTGGTCGCCGGAAATGGTTAAGCTTTTTGTTGAAGTAATAAACATCTTGATGCTAAAGTTGCATAATGTTCAGAAAGTGGACAAGAATTTGACAAATGTTTTGAAAAATTGCAAAAAAACTTTGAAAATTGAGAAAAATGTCAAATTGCGTAAAACTGCGTAAAAATTGCGTAAAACTATTATAAAAAGTAATAGCATGAATGTGCATAACCTTTTCATACCAATATTGCATACATTTCAAAGTGCACAAAGAATTGGAAGAATTTTCGAATAGAATAGCCTTTATTGTCATTGTACATTGTACAACTAAATTTGAGCGCTGAAAAAGATCGCAAAAAATGTCAAATGCGTAAAAGGTATGAATATCAAAAGTGCAAACATGAATGTACTGGACATGCTGAACGTTCTGATACCATACTTTCATAATTTTCAGAAAGTACACAAATATTTGAGGAATTAAGTGGAAAAAGAAATGAAAAAAATTGCATAAAAATAAAAAAAAAGTGTAAAATTTAAAAAATGTATAAGTAAAAATACAATCATGACCATCTTGATTTTGGCACCAAACTTGTATAAAGTGCTAAAAGAATTTGAAGAATTACATGAATTAAAAAAAAAAAAAGAAAAAAATTCATAAGGAATGGTACAAGCATGAACATCCCTAACATGCTAAATGTTTTGATAGCAGAAATTGCAGAATTTGCTTAAATTTCAGAAAAGTTAAAAAAATCTTATTCATCAAGAATGGGGCTAAAAAAATCACATAAATTGCGGAAAATCTTTAAAAAAAAAAAAAAAAAAAAGTCAAATGTATGAACATCGAATGTACAAGCAAGAAAGTCCTTAATGAGCTCAATGTTTTGATACCAAGATTGCAGAAATGGTTGAAAGTGTGACTTTTTACATATGGAAGAATAATTAATGATAATAGAGAGAAACAGGATCACTATAGTAAATGTAGGTAATAATGTGGGAAAGTGAAGTGACCTTAGCTTTAATATCTCTAGAACTATTAAACGTTTTTAACCAAATGTGATTAATATCTTAATTTAAAATTCTTAAAAACTAATTACGATTGTTGGGGCATAAATATGAATATTCATGATTAATATCATTAAAACAATTTGATTGCTTTTTAATTTAAGATTATAGGATTATTGTTTTTTTATTTTACTTCTTAAGACTCTCACCTCTTAAGACTTAACATTGTCGGTTTTATTACCACTGTAATTAATTTTTAAAATTTTATTTCTTTTTCAGAAAAACAAAACAGGCATATCACAGAACAGCTCGGGTCCTTAGCGGTTCAATCACGGAGCTAGCGCTTAGCAGTTAGCATCTGCTCTCGGTGCTCTCTCGAGAGCTTAACATTAAAAAACACGAACTCTTTCTGTTGAAATGCATTTTAGGCTGTTGTTTGCGCTGAGAAAACCCAATAGACACTTAATGTCTGTTTAAATTGTTTTTTTTTTTTAAGAGTTATTGAACATCTCGCTAGCTTGAATGAAACGTTTTTGCTAGCCTCTTGCTTGAACTTGAGCCAGATCTGCTGCGCTTTACGACAATAACGTGTCGTGATTCGTTATTATTGAGCAGACTTCTAATATTTATTTGGAATCGTAAGTCTGAAATATAAAGCGCTCATAATAATAATAATAATAAATTAAATAACAGATACAGATTTTTTTTCTAACTTTATTGACAAACAGCATAATACAATGACAGTGAATGTCTCACAGGGAACTGAAAGGTGTACAAACTGCAGAAGAAAACAACAACTATAAACAATATAATATATTAGTAAAAAGAAATGACAGCATTTGATACAATCAACTAAAAATGTTTCTAATCATAATTAAAAAATTCTGGGAACGCTTTGACAACGGATCAAAAAGTGATCAGGGTGAGACTTTAACAAAGGGGGTCCTGTGTTAATGTTCTTTGATTTACTGCAACTTGTTTAAGATTTTGTGTTTAAGCATCACCGCAGACGGCTCAGGTGTTAAAGGGTTAAATGTCTAGTTTTTTAACGTTACTTGTTTACTGCTAACTCAATCTAAGTAGATATTTCCATATCCAGCAGTAGGTCAGACTCCTTTCTTCCCACATTAATGGACAGCGCCTGAAAGCACAGCGACTGATGAGATGTAAAATATAATTTCTCATGTCAACATTTTGCAGATGATACGCGTGTTTTTCTTTTAGGCCGTGAGGTTTGATGTTCCTGTTAGAACCGACTGGAAGATGAGGCCATGATTTCCGGGAGGCGGGTTTAATATCTGGCAGACGTAGATGGGAACCAGTGAAGGGCGGACCATCAGCTCGACCAACCAATCTGAAGGTGAGCCCATGTGTTGGGGATCCACCCATTGACTGTGAAAACACTGGACAAAACAAGCAATGAGGTCTCCCATTGGAAATGCATTACCTCCTCTCCTCTGAAAGTAGGCCGCCGCTTTCACCGTCACTTCCTGAAATGGCTATCGCCATTTTAAACCATCATCAGCGATTGGTCCGAGTCTCTGTGAGTCACGGAATCTATAGGAAGTACCTTCCACCAATCTGAAGAGAGTTTATTGTGAGTCTCCGCCTCTTTCCACGCCTCTACCACGAGACAGCGAGATGTAAACAGCTTCCACTTTAATAACGGCGACTCGAGAGAATCGTACAAGTCATTGTTCAAGGAGGGAGAACCATTCCAACATTTGATTCTGCTGTTAACCTTTCCTGCTTCCTCGTCCTGACCGTGGTCGGGGGGGACAGGGGAGCCGCTGCAGCTCCTCGGACGAACGTCCTCGTGGTTAAACCCGCGGGTGTTTGGTTCTGCAGGCAGATACTCTCTCTGTCTGGTTGGAGGCTGGAATCCACCATTTATTTTCACTTTTGTTTTACAGCACATTGCTTTACTCCAACTTTCCCCGAACGCCCGCTCCTTTTCTTTCATCTCTCATCCTCTCTCTCTCTCTTGCACACATGCGCGCGTGCACGTACAATCACACTCGCGCCGCCCCGTCCCTTTCTCTCTCCGTAGCTTTCCAGCAACACTGCAAATGTTGTATTTACTTACATATTTTCATTTTTGTCGAGCTAAATGATGTGTCGCCACACATATTCCGGAAACATAAAAATTCTCAGTTCTAATCATCTAGTGACTGTATACGCTGGCCTTTCTGAACGCACGTCCGCGTTAACTTTCAACTTCTTCTGTTTGCAAAGCGAGCGTGTTTTTTACACCCGGTTTAACCGCGTTGAGCCTCTAAATCTATTTCTACAGAGTAAAAGATGGAGACAGCATGTCCTCTTGTTTTAAACTGCTGCATTCCATTGAGGAAAACAATAGAAGGACAATGACTGGAACATTGTTGAATTGTAAAGTAGGTGTTAAAACAGGGGTGGGCAAACTACGGCCCGGGGGCCACATGCGGCCCCTTAAGCTACTTAATGTGGCCCTCCAAATTAAAATACATTGAATCAAAAATCCTAATTATTGTTTTATTTTCATTGTATTTCTGGTTTCTTCCCATGAATGGTGTTGTTTCTCTGACGTTCGTGTGTTCCTTTCTGAGTCAGATGATGATCTTTCGGATTATTCCTACACCACATAAATGCAGCATTTCTTTGAGTTCACATTTTCCTCTGAAGAACATGAACCCATTGGATCACCCAAAAGAGAACAAAAATCAAAATTTAGAAATTAAAACTCCCAAATTTTCTGTTTTTAAATTAATATATGTGAATTTTAATCCAAATTAAAGCATGTTTTTCTCTATTCCATATTATTTTTTTTAGTTTATGAGGTTCATTACCAAATCACTCCTTCCATCTGCTCCTTGTCCGGCCCTTATGCCAAATTTTAGAACCCTTTGTGGCCCACGAGTCAAAACAATTGCCCAGCCCTGTGTTAAAAGGTCTTCACGGACGCATTGATGAAGTCTGTTTATGGCTTTAAAAGTCATAGGCTAGATTTATGACGTTTTTCTTTTGAATTTATTTGTTTTAAATTTGTAAATTTGATGTTAAAAGTTGTAAATCGACAACTGTAATACGTGTGAATTTAGGATAAATCAAATGATACATACACAAGAAAAAATGTCAAGTTTTAGGGAAAAGTCAAATTTTAGAGAAAAGTAATACATTTAAGAGAAAATGTCATAAATCTAAGAAAAAAGTCACAAAAAAGTCACAAATTTAGGAGAAAAAATAATGAATTTAAGAGAAAATTTTATGAATTTAGGAGAGAAAGTCACAAATAAAAAAAAGTCATAAATCTAAGAGAAAAAAATAATACATGTAAGAGAAAAAATTCATAAATTTAGGAGAAAAAAAAACGTTTTTTAAAGGGGAAAAAAAATGTAAGCGAAAAAAGTCATACATTTAGGGGAAAATACCATAAATCTAGGAGAAAAATTTCATTAAATTTTAGAGAAAAAATTCATAAATTTAGGAGAAAAGAATTCACAAATTTAAGAGGAAATAAAAATCTTAAATTTAAGAGAAAAAAGTTAAAAAGTTTTAAGAGAAAAATATCACAAATTTAGGAAAAAGTCCTAAATGAATGAGAAACAGAACCTGGGTTTTCTTTATCAGAGCCGTGCTTGAAGATGAAACACATGGACCATTTTCTTTTGCTTTTATTTCTGGATTGGTTTTAAAAACAAAGAAATTCTGAAACAAAATCAAATCATTCTTAGGGTAGCCACTTTTCCAGGGTTCGGTGTCGGTAACGCTGAGTTTCATATGTGAGAGAAGGAGCTCAGAGAGACACGTTTCCAGAACCTTCGTCATTCAGATACGCAGAAGTCCATTTGTCTCCTTACGTCATGTAACTGTCATGGAACACCAAAGAGGAATGAGAAGTGTTTGACACGTCCCTTCCTGGTGTAAACTCTGAGTCATAAGCTGACCATCTCATGATTCTTGAACTCTAATGTTTATTTTTAAGTATTTTAAACCAAGTTTCTAATGGTTCAGTAATCCAAGCAGGTTTTCTGATAATCCCCCATAATGATTGGAGAGGAATCTCAAAGAAGGACTGGCGAATTATTTTCTATTTGGATTTCCAGCCAATCAACCATCTTAACTGTGCGGCTTTATAATAGTTCTCAAGACATGGTACGTTTAATCCGCCCTCTTCTTTTCTAGTTTGTAAAGTTTGAAACTTCCTTCTTGGTTTTAGTTTTCCCCAAATAAGTTTCGATAGCAGTTTATTCAATCATTAAATTGTTTTTGTGGTATGTGTTGTAGAGGCCTGAAACATGTGTAAGAGTCTTGGTTCATCTTTATTATATCTATACAATTATAAGGACTTATTGGCAGGAAGTATGTCAATTTTAATCTGTGATGTCAATGGGTTATAATTCAGTTGAAATAATTTTTAAAGATCTTTCGGGATATAAATACCTAAGTATCTATTAGTACTCTTTCTCCAGTTAAACTGGGACATTTCTTGAGTGTCTGATGGATGATAATTAAACGAAATAATTGGTGTTTTTTGAAGATTCAGTTTATATCCAGAATATGTACCGTATAATTGGAGCAGGGTTGGGAGGTTGTGGAGACTGACATTAGGATTGGACGGTGTCAGGAGGATGTCATCTGCGTACAGTCGTATCTTATTGGTGATACCTGAAATATTTTGATGTTCTCTAACTGCTTGGGTTAACTGCAAAGGTTCGATAAAGATTGCAAAAAGAGTGGGCGACAACCTCTTTCTATTATTACTGTATCTGATAAATCACTGTTGATTTTTATTCTGGTGGATGGTTGTTTGTATAAAGATTTTAAACATAAATGGAGGATTTAAACAATGGCTTCATAAAGGTATTACGAGTTACTGGAATATTTCTGAAAGAGAAAAGACCTTAAGAGTCATGAACAGCTACAAAGATTACATGACATGGGAAAACAAGAGTTTTTTTTAAATTTTAGGCAATACTTTAATAGACACATCAAACTCTCTTTGGAGGAAAGGGAAGAAAGAGGGTTTCTCTGAATATTCACTGACTCGTGGACAGGTAAAACCATAAAAAATCTAAACTGTACCAAGCCTTCAATTAATTAGAAAAAACTTTACATTATACATTAAGGCCAGATGGGAAAAAGAAGAATGTTTTTTTTATTACACCTAAAATATTAAGTATACCAAACAATTGCTGGCGGAATTGTGGATCATTTTCATATTTTTTGGAACTGCACAAAGATTAAACCAAATTGGTCAGAAGTTATTGACAAAATGAAAAGTATTACTGGAGTGGACTTATCAACTGACTTTACAGTGATATATCTGGGTAACTCATCCTGAAACCTACAGAAATCACAGAAATATCTTATGTTGATTATGTTGGTGGGGACAGAGGAAGCCATTACCCGTACGTGGGACCTGGAATGGAGCTCCATCATCAGAGACATTCACGATATGGAAAGACTGACTTTCTCTTGAAGACTGGCATCAAACAAAATATTGGAAGACCTGGATTTTAAACATGGAACAAAATAACTAGAAAAAGAATACATGCTGTACTCACTATGATAATAAATACTGGGAATACTCAGGATGACTGCATTCAGATGATGGATGCTTCTTGGACATTTTTCTTGGACATTTTCTTGGACACAAAAACAAACATCCCTTCCTCTGAATAAAAACGTCCCGTTTCAGCACAAAACAACAAACCATAAAAAAAGAACATTGAAAACTCAGAAAACTGAACCTGTGAGATCTCGTCTTCTGAGAGGATTGGAAGTGGAAACGGATGGTTTCATCACTGCAGAGATCCTGCAAGCTGCCCATGAATGAATAAAACTTTAATAAACATCAAAGATTCCAAACATTTTTAACGTTTTAAAAATTCTTTGGGGCCTTAAAACTTCATCGTACAAGATAAGAAACTGCTGTCTACACAAGAAGATAATCAAATGTAAATGTTTGTTCCTTCAGATTTTCATACTGAAGAACTCGACTTCACTCAACATTAAGACGCTAACCTGATGGAGAACTTTAACCTTCACAAATTTGCAGTTTTCATATGAGGACCACACCATGACACTGCCACCACCGTGCAGAACAAATGCTCCTCAGCAGCGTCTTTCTTCTGGAACTGGATCCACGTTTGTCTGTTTCGGGCTGTTGGATCATGAACTCTGACCTTGTACATCTTCTTCTGCTTCTTTGATGATTATTTTAAATTCTTTATTGTTCTTGGACTCGATTTGGTCAGAAAGTTTTTCTACAGTTATTTTAAAGTAGAAGTTGCTTCTTTGGTGTTTTTGTAAAACTCTAATTAGTTTAATAAAACTCAAATATTTTGAATAATCTTTCTCTCATTTTAAATTGCAGAAAAATACATTTTTGGTTTAATTTACCCTTAAAAACGATTTAGACTCTGAGGCTGGAAAGGGCAGAACCTTCTTCATGTGGACGGACTCTGCAGTCAGAACCGGGCCCCTCTCTCTCTCTCTCTCTCCCCGCGGCGTCCTTCCCTCGCTCTGTCCTCCAAAGCGCTGAGCTCCTTCCCAACTTTCTTGTGACTTTGAAGCCTTCTTTGTGCCACTTTGGAGCCAGAAGCCTCCTGGTCACGGATCCCTTCATCCGATCCATCTCAAGAACTGATCGGGTTCTGGCAGCTCCTCCCTGAAATCTCCGTCCCCAATTCTCCCAGCTTAAGTTTCCAATCTGAACTCCTCTCCGTTTGTATTTATTTAACTTCTGACCACATTTGCGTACTTTAGATTGACCTCTTTGATTCCCGCCTTTGTGCCCTCATGCATTCCCTACTTGAGTGACGCCCGCTCTTGTGCCTCAGCCTGCGATTACCTTCCAGTCCGGCATTCGAGCTGAGAAGCCGTTCCGACCTTTGGCTGCCGCCATTACCTCGAGTGCTTTTCTGCAGCCTGAAACCTTCCCCACTTCGGCCTGAGCCAGTCTATATGACTTATGGAGTTTGGGCCCCTCCACTGCCAATCCCACTTAGAGTGCAGTTTTCTGATAAACAAAAGCACATTCAGGCTTTAGCTTCTCATTTCACACTATGTGCTTTGGCTGGAGGCAGTGCTTTCCTGGAGCCCCTGGCCTACAGTCCAAAGAATGGCTCCAGTTGGCTTTGCCTTAAAAAAACAGGGAGGGGGGGGGCACCACATGTGGAGGATTAGGCTCCATCTTTCATCCTCCACGCTCTCTGCTCGCCCTCTGCGACTGGAGCCATCGCTGCTGCCCCGTGGACACGTGCCGCCTCCACCTGAACCCCCGCGACGAACCGCTGAGCCACTCGGTTTGGGCCTCGCGGGTCGCCGTTGGAGCGAGTCTTACGGACCCTTTTCACGTGACGTCACGCATCACCGCTCAAGTGCAGTCGCTTCCGGTTTATGTGGTTTAGAACGCTGTTTGAAGCAGTTTTAATTAAATAATTTGTACAAATGTCCGACCTGGCTGGATTTGTTTCCTCCTCTTTGATCGTTCACAAATCAAAGTACAAATTTCTCTGGAGGATTTTAAACGAGGATTATTTCTCTCTGACAGCCTGTTAAAGTCAGACGAAGGTTACAAGTACTTCAGTGAATGCTGCTCGTTTGATTATGAAGGTAATTAGGATTTTAGTCTTTTAATCTGTGCTCATGCTAACGCTAGCATTAGCTTCAGGTTCGAGGGTTAGGGTTAGAGTTAAAGTCAAACTTATTCCTGTTGTAATGTTTTCAGTGAGCTGCTGTCAGCTCAGCCGTGGTTCTGACGTCGCTCCTCTTTGTTTTTGTTGTTTTATCTGCGGGAAAATAAAGGTGAAAAATGATCAAATTAATTGAAAGCTTCTGGCAAAAATATGAAAGTGGCTATTTCCACTTTATAAAATACATATAAATTTTTTTTTTTTTTTAACTTGGCCGCTCTTATTTTGAAAGCTGAAAATACGTGGCTCCATAGCTGCCTGAATAGTTTTGCTGAACCAAATCATTTCTGTTTTTACAATTATTCTCTAAAAAAAAATCCTCTATAGCAACAAGTAAATGTATCCTGAGAAGCCACTAAGATGCATATGGACAATGCTGAAGGTATTAAATGTGGACAACATGAATTTCCATCGTCTTATGCGCTGATCGCACTTAAAACACATGAAAATAACATCAGCCAAAACAGAACATGTTTCAAAAATATCTGCTCAAATGAAATGTCCATATTTTCAATAAAACATCCAATATTGGAATATTATTCAAATTTTTATTTAGATTTGTGAACCGTCTAAGACAGGAAATGAAAATACAGTTCAGCAAGACTTTTATAAAAGAAATATTGTACATTTTTTAGTTGAAATCTGTCAATTATTTATGTAAAATTGTGTTAAACAGCATTCAGTTCTTTGGTTTCCTGATCTAAATCCATTAACAGGAAGTTGCGTATCACACTCACGACCATGTCGCCATTTTGTTTGACGTCACCGTGAAAAGACTTCATTAGTCATGTGAGAAAGTTTAGTGGCTTAAGCTTTAATATCCTTACATATTCATATCTTCATTTAAAATTCTTAAAAATTATTTATGACTTTATGCACAAATGTGAGTATTTATGACTGATGTCATTAGATAGGTAGATAGCTTTATTCTGGACTCGTAGTCCAATAGGTGAACAGGATCATAATGAATAAATTAGTACACGCACAGTGCCAAGACAACACACCAGATATAAGATGATAATAAATAAAAAAAATACAATAGTAAAAAAAAAACCCAGAGAATATTAAACATACTTAAGAATACATTTCTTAAAAACACACTAGCTAATAAAACAGTAAGAAATGAATTAAAATGAAAGGATAAAAAGACATCTCCTCCAGTGTTTCCAAATACTGGATCTAAAGCGAATAGCACTAAACCTGATGTTGTGTAAGGACACAATAAGAGTTTTTAGTAGAGTTTGAGTTTTTCATTAGAACAATTTTATTATTTTTTTTGTTTTTTTTCCTTTTGGGATTATTGGATTATTTTTTACTCATTTAATTTTACTTCTTAAGACGTCACATTGTCGCTTTTATTACCACAGTAGTTAATTTTACTGCATTTTTATTTCTCTGACAGACAACAAGGCATATCGAAGAACAGCTCGGGTCCTCAGCAGTTAAATCACGGAGCTAGCGCTTAGCAGTTAGCATCAAATTAATTAGCATAAAATAAATTACTCTACATTTTCTGTTGAAATTGGTAAAGTTACCTTTTATCATTTATGTAAAATTGTGTCAAACAGCGTTCAGCTTTAATACTGAAAGTAACTAGTTACTTTTTCGGCCATTTTGTCTGACATCACATGACCTTTAGTTGTCTATTGATGCTAAAGAGTTAGTCGTTGAAACTGTCGTCTCCTCCAAACGAAAAAGTCTGCCAGCCAGGAACACCTCGCCGTGCATATGGCGCTTCAATCGCCCACAAATGTATTCCGCGCCTCACACGCACTTAACCTGCGAGCGCGGCGTCAGGCGGGCGCACTTACGAGGAGCGCCGGCTCATCAGAAACGCGGAGGCTCGCATCTGAAGGGGGGGGCGCCGCCCGTCACGGCCTTTTGTGTCCGCGCGAGTAGCAGCAGAGCGGTTATTAGCGACGCACGTGAAACGCTAGCCGAGGCGTGCGATGACCCCACCCCCACCCCAGGGGGGAGGCGGGGGGAACAGCTGTGCCGCCCACTCGCAACAGTTGTACTCGGCCTTGTGGGAGACGCCGCGGACTGAAGATGATACCTCACTTAACTGGCGCTCGCGCCGGCTTCAGGTGGGGGGGGGGGGCGGTTTAAGGCGGCGTTCTTCAAAAGGAGGGTGGGGGGGGGGGTATTTACAGGATCAATATTTACCCAAATTGTGCTCGGGAGCCAACACCTGCTACATCTTTGCAAAGTTGGTGGCTGCTTTCTCATGGAGATTTTCATTAACACCCCCCCCCCCCCCCCCCCACAATAACATGTTTATGATCCAGATATATGTTGTGATTATGTATTAAAACTGAAAGTCAGATTCTCCTCCTCTGCCTGCTTTTTCTTCCTTTTTTTTTTTCCTCCGACGGCTCATTAAAACAAATAATGAAGATTTTAAAGGCTTGGCAGTGCAGACCAATTTTCTTTATTATTCTCTAATCCTTGATGAAGAGTTTCATTTACATGTGGAGAAAACATGCATTTCAATGCCTACAGAGTTAATTCATTTCCTTGTAATGCAATAGTTCGTTTTAATTGCTTTTTAATGTAGTCGCTTGGCTGTATTATTGCGGAAAACAAACTTTGTGTTGTTTGGAATTCAGGCTCTATTTATGAAACATTAATAAAAGGATGTTTGAACTCACAGCTTGCCGTCAGATCAAGATGGAGACGTGCGCTGTGAGCGTTGGCACCGCCGCCCGTGAACTGTGACACCTAAATCAACAACTCGCAGAAGGACTTTGCCCCAAAATTCATTTGTCAATAGAGCGAGTCAATACCGGCTGATCTGCGCGCAGCTCCAGAGCCGTCTGTCTTCCCGCCGACACACGCAGGACACTGTCTGGCGAGACGTCTGGCCATCAACCCGCGTTATCCGCGCGTCTGCCGCACGCAGCGCCGGACGCGGCTCCGCGCTCGGGACGCGGCCCTCTTTGTTTCTCTGAAGGAAACCCGACACCACGCAAATGGAGTCCAAATTCAGTCTTTAGGAGTCGGATCCCGCCTGATTTAATCACGCTGAGTGGTGGGAAGTCTCCACTCTGAGGGGTTTGGGGTTTTATCTCAGAGTCAAACATTTAAGTTTTGGGGAAATTTTCAATAAACTGGGAGGAAATCTTTACAATCTCCCGAAAAATCAAAGGAATAAACTTGTTAAATGTCACATGACGACCGTAACGGCAAACATTGGGATGCTGCGATGCTGACGTCATCAGGCACCGCCGCAGAAATCTACTACAAGTTACTATCTGTAAAGTAACTTTAATAAAAATACTGTCCGGATCAGGTTTTTTTTTTTTGGGCCCAATCTGATACTTTAGTTACACATTTTAAAAATAAAAACATGGAATAATCAAATTCAGCTTTTTCCACATTTTTACTTCATTATTTTAGACTTAAACAGAGAACTTCTGTCAAGTAGCTTTAACAAAAACATAAAAATAGTGTTATTACCTTTAAAAAAGAACTATTAATTAGTAAATGTAGGTGATAATTAGTTAAGTTTAGTGACTCTTAAAAAAAATATGACTGTTATAGCATAAATATGATGAGTATTTATGATTGATATCATGAGAAGAAGTTAACACTATATTTCTTTTTAAGATTTTAAGATCCTTTTTTGCATTTTTTTAAGACTTTAACCTCTTAAGAAATCATATTTTTGGATTTAATACCAAAGTAGTTAATTGTTCCTAACTTTAATATCTCTGTCAGAAAAAAAAAGAAAATATCAAAGAACAACTCGAGTCCTAAGTGGTTAAATCTCTGAGCTAGCATTTAGCCGTTAGCATGTGACGTGTAGCCGTTTGTCTGTTGGCAGTACAGAGAATGCTTGATATTTAAGAGATTCTGTTGAAATGCTTTTGTAGATAATTGTTTGCATTAAGACAATACTAAAAATAAATATTTTAGTTTAAAGCTTCTTCAAAAGCGTTATTGAACCTCTTGCTAGCTTGACTGAACTGTTTTTGTTAGCTTCCTACTTGAAATGCTGCTGTGTTCCGCTGCGCTTTACGGCAATAACATGTGGTGATCCGTTCATGATATGAAGACTTCTGGACTTCTGGATAATACACTTGAAAGAATAAATGAAATACTGATGGAGTCATCAACCACGTGATCGGAAGTTGGAGACATTCCCTGAAAGAAAGTTCTCTTTGTGCTGAACACGATTCACGGGTCTAATTTCACGGCTGCTGCTTCTCTTTTGTGTCAGATAAACGTTTGTTTGTAAACGTGACATGTATGGGAGGAGTTACTGTCCAAAGTTTTTAGCCTCCTTGCTTTTGAAGACTTTTACAAAAGCATTGAATCTGGTCTCCATGTCTGGGTTCATGAGATCATTCAGAGCCTCAACACATTGGAAATGATTGGTGTTTGAGATCACAGATGTGCTTCCCTAACATTTTACACAGATTACGAGAAATCCACTGTAAAACAGATTTTTTATTTCAATATATTGTTATTTTTATTCCAATTTAAAAAAAAAAACTTACTTTTTTTAGGATTACAGACGTTTTAGAGGGAGTAGAAATCCTCACGACTCATTTTCTATATGTTTCTCAGACAGACATGAACATTTTCACGTTTGTCTCAAAGTTCAACCTGTCATTAAGAATAAAAAAGTCCAGGTTTACAGAATAATAAAAGAAATGTGATTGCGATAAAAAAAAAAAAAAAAACATGTAGATTTGGCAAAAAGTTCTTCAGGAGATGACATCAACTGAGAAAGTCTCCAGCTAATCAGAACATTAATTAATGATAGAATGATGTGACAAAGTTGCTCGAAACCCTAACATAAAGTCCGGGGGTAAAACCACGGTCCTTGCTTTCTTTATCGATCCCACCTTGAAAAACACCTGATCCAGGTCACCTGCAGCAGGTGAGGCAGGGCAGTGACCGTCCTGGACTGTGTTCTGTTCTGACCACAAGTGAGGAAACATCTCTGGAAGACTTCCTTCTCTTCTATAGACCTGAAAACCCTCTTTCTTTATAAAGGGGACTCATCAGGATTTTCTTTGGATGATCATGTGTTATACATGTGTCAAAGTCAAGGCCCGGGGGCCGTATCCGGCCCTCCAGATCATTTTATTTTATTGTTATTAATGGCCTGATGTTATCTTGCGCTCATTTCTAACTTGTATAATTTTGAGAAAATATATTTTTGTGAGGAGTGAAATATTGAAAGTTATTTAAGGTTTAAATTGATTTATTCTGGAATAATATTCCTGCCTTTTTATTATTCATAATTATGTCAAAAAGTTACAGTTTTAAAGTATTAAAAATTGGTATTCTGCTAGCTTTTTGTTTAGCTAATATTTCAGCTACATGCTAGCTGTTTTGAATAATTTAAGCTTTTTTCAGTTTTTTAAGCTCTTTTGAAGTTCAACTATTTTTTAAACCACATGCTAGCTGTTTTGGCTAACCTAAATCTGATTTTTTTTTTTTTTTAGCTTTTTAGGCTAATTTGGCATTTAGCTATCATTTTAGCTGGCTGTGAGCTTTAGCATTTTCATCTATTAACTTTAGCGATTTCAGCTACTTTACTTAAGTGTTTTTAGCTATTAGCTTTAGAGTTTTCCGCTATTAGCTGCCGAGTTTTCAGCTATTAGCTTCAGGGGTTTCAGCTATTAGCTTTAAAGTTTTCAATTGTCAGCTTCTACATTTTCTGCTATTAGCTTTCGAGTTTTCAGCTATTAGCTTCAGAAATTTCAGCTATTAGTTTCAGGGTTTTCAGCTATCAATTTCAGCGTCTTTAGCTATCAGCACTAGCATCTTCCGCAGCCAAATTCATCTTCCAGCATTCACTCTAGCATTATCACAGGTAATGCTGTATATCTGGTTCATAATTATGTTCAAAAATTACAGTTGTAAAGTTTTAAAAATGTATTTTTAGAGTGTTTAATAAATGTTTATCCTGTCCTGATCTAAGGTCTGTTCTGGATTTTGGCCCTTTGTGTGATTGAGTTTGACACTCCTGATATATTACCTTCAGAACACTAAAAAACAATTTATTTATGAAATACGAGTCATTTTTGTGGACCATTTTGAAGTAAAACGACCTGATCTCTGAGGCTCCGCCTTTCATTTCGTGTCGGTCCCGCCCATTTCACAGAATACTCCAGTGAGATTGAGAATGTTGTCTGATTAAAAGTTCTATTATAGAAGAACTGTGATTTATTCATACTTCCTATTCAATAAATGTAATGCTTTTTCCTCGTAAAAATTATCTACAATTATTTAAAATTTAAATATGATTTCAGCTTTTCTATTATTATTTTGATTCTTAAAATCGATGCTGCCTAAAAATGGATTTTATCCTCAATAAGGATTTAAAAAATATTTTCACTGACATCAAAGTGCAAAAATTGTATTTATTAAGTAAAAAAAACTGACTTTTGTGATGTTAAACGTTATTTAAGGATACCTTTTGTTAAAAAAGTTTGTGTCTGACGTAGAAATCAGAAAAGTCTTTGCTGGACAAACCGTTAATGTGAACCTAAAGTGTGTTTGAGTAAAGTTTTGGACTCCCAGAAGCATTTTTTTTTCTTTTTTTGTCTCTTTATGAATTTACTGGCACAAAATCAAGAGTCAGATTAAAAGAAAACAGTAAAACCACGAAGATGTGCAGAATGTTTGGAGCCCCCCCACCACCACACCGTTCACATTTCAGACAATAAATCATTAGTAACAACCGTGGCATCTTCTTCCCTCTCATCTCCTCCGCGCCCCCACCCTCTTAATGCCAACCAGAGCAAGATGGGAAGATTCCATCCAACTCTCCAGATCCGGCATGTTGTTTCTCCCAGAGGGGAAAAATTAATTCCTCCTCCTCCTCCTCAGCATCCTCCTCCTCCTCCCTTTTCTCCGCCAAGGTGCAGTGTGCTCCTTCTCCTTTTCTCTCCTCGTCTGAAAGAATACAAGAGAATGAGAACCTCTCCTGAGGGGATCCAGCTTATATACTATTTCATCCGCATTTAAATCCTCTGATAAATGCCGATGTGAATGCCTTAGCGGGGAACTTGCAAAATAAAGAGAGATTATTTTCTGGAGATACTAATATTAGTCTTTTGGCACGGAGCGGAGTGAATACGACACCGAGCGTGGGGAAGTCTATTGATGCTGATATTTAATCTACTGTAAGCGTCGCCGCTCATTGTCAAAGGAGTGGAAGAAAGGGAAGAAGGAATACGGCTTGTGTTTTTATTTACGTACCTGTGAGAATGGAGATTCATTCAAATAGATGACTTATCAGTCCAGAACAGAACCTCCCTCTTCCCACAGGCAACGAAGAGGCAGATAAACAAGTTAAGGCGGGCTTTATTCTGACGGGGAGCGCTTTCTGGGCCGGATCTGCTTTCCTCAACTTTTAACCACTTCAAGTTTCGGGAAGTCCTGATCGGCCGGGCCTTTTTCTTTATTTCATGTCTCCGTTTAGGACCCGGCGGGCCGTGTTTGTCACCCGAATGGAAAAAAAAAAAGAGCGGCGGGGGTTTCTGTGCTTGCCCTTAATCTCCCTAACTGATGCTGGGAGTGCAGATCCAATCCAATTACAGGCGGTGTGGGCCTTCTGCCTCTTTGAGGAAAGATACTGGAGACTCCGATGGTTATCTGACGCTTAGTTTTCCTGCTTTTCAAAGCAGCTGCAGTCGGGGAGGTCACTCGGGATGCCCGGCGTCCGGATCATGAGGCCTGACCGGGCAAAAACCGTCATCATTTCATAAGATCTGATGGAATGAATCCTAGTAACTTATTTTGTCTGGAAGTTTGTGATTTGGGAGAAAGTGGAGAATTAATGCTGATTTCTGATTGGACGGGAAGTCGGATCAGCTCCCGGAGTTCAGAGAAGGAAGATGA
Organism: Oryzias javanicus; assembly: GCA_003999625.1. NCBI lineage: Eukaryota > Metazoa > Chordata > Actinopteri > Beloniformes > Adrianichthyidae > Oryzias > Oryzias javanicus. Next base: position 32,884,862 of record CM012452.1, on the reverse strand, counting down.
AGTCCGGAAGCAGAATCATGAAACGGCGCTCCAGCGGATATGTGAACTCTAAACTTTACTTCTGTTGTCTAAGAAAAGGATCGAGATCAAAGGTTGATGTCAGAATCTCGTCTTTTGCCAAAAAAATATCTTTATTTGTAATAAAAACCTGAAAAATGTAGCCAGAAACTCCAAAACTTTACAAGAAATGGAGTTTGAATCAGAAAACTTGCATTTCCTGTGGAGATGAATCTAAATGATGAAGCAGAAAAATGTGATCCAACTGCAGAAACCTGAAGAACCAAATAAAAGAAAAGATATAAAAAAGGCCAAGAGAAGAAAACGCACATTCATATATTCACATTTTGTACATATAAACTAATATCCTTCAGTTTTTACTGATTCATCTTCAACAGTGACATTCATTGTTTTAAATCCTTCAAAACATCTTGTTCATCTGGTCGTGTTCAAAGGATCAGCGACGCGTAAACTATGAAAATGACATTTTCTAGTTATTTTCAGGTTTAATAAAAAAAACTTTAAAAAATTAACAAGAAATAATTTAAAAAAATTGACTACTTCATCTTAAAAAAATCAGAATTGCAACAAAAGTTCTTTTTGTCTCAAATAATTACAAAACAATATTTACAAATTTATAAAAATTTTACTGAAAAAGGTAAAAAGAACTCAGGATTACCAAAAGAAATGCTTTTCTTTACTATTTTATTTAACCAGATAAACTCCCTGAGAAAAAATAATCTTTTTTCTAAAAAACAATCTAGCAAAGAGAGATAATTGACATAATATTTATGTTTAATTTCCTTTAAATTGTCGCTCTGTTCATCTATTTTCAAATCGTTCCTAGTCGACTTTTAATTGATTTGCCATTTTTAGCCAAAATCAAAAAGCTGCTTGATTTGTAGGAGATCCCGCCCCCTTTCCCCTCTCCGATACTAATGGTAAAAAACTATATCTATAAATCTCAGATTCCAGCTCAGACGAGGAAAACAAAGACATTCATGGATCTATTTGTCTGTAATTGGATGCATCAGAAGGGGGCGGAGCTTATTTTTTGCCACATTTTCATAGTATTTTTCCATCTGCTCCGCGTTCACACAGATTTAAATAAAGATATATTCAGAAATGCCATTTTAAGTTTAGTTTTTCTTTATATATGTCCTCCATTATCAGAAAAATGCCACAAAAACACATTAAAAACACAAAAAAAACAATGCTTGTAGGAGAAAAAGGTGTTTTTTTGTTTCTATAAATTTGCATGCAACAAATTGACACTTGGATGTTATAAACTCACGACTAACAAACTCATAAACCCAATATGTAAGTTGTGTAGCTGAAGAAGGTCTTTGACTTTAGTGTCCAGTATCACTCACTCCTTCATGCTCTGATTCTCTTTTTTTATCTCCAAACTTTCACAGTTTGGTCACAAACTCAAAGTTTTCTCACATTTCTCAAAGTTTGAGACAATTGTGTTGATATTTACAGAGAACATTTGGTGATAAGTCATTTAATAAACCTTTAGACCTTTAATGAAAATTCTTTAATCTGATTAGATGATTGTGATTCTCTTTTCGTTTGCAGTTTGGTCCAAATGCAGCAAAGCTTTGAACTGGAGTCTGTAAACAGACGGCCGTTACTCCACTGTTCTCTTTATGTCAGGTTCTAGTTAAATGCAGAGACAAACTCATTTATTACTAACCTTTTAACCAAAACCTTTAATATATCTGGACTTTCAATCAGCTGCTTCTCGTCTTTGGATTTGCCGTCGTTTGCCGCTACGTCAGATCAGTGTTTCAAAACTCGGATCTTTCTGTTCAGCTTTTTGTAGACTTTAGTCAACTTGTATCTAGACTTTTAGTGGGTCCAGTCTTTTAATCTGTTTTTGCTAAATACTGTTATTGTGTGAAAAGTGTTAAATAAATAAAATATGACTTTCCTACTGTACTAATTTAGAAAAACTGAAAACGCACAAAAAAGAGAATTTTACAAACATTTTGTGACATTCTTCCCAATATGCAGCAGTCAGATATTCATTCTAATCAATAATAACATTTCCATCAGTTTATGTGTCACATTTATTGATTATTAGATAAGAATAGCTGTAATTTTGATTAAAAAAGCATTTTTCTGGGGGCTCAGAGGTTCATGTTTTTGTCTACCGTCGACCAGTTTCATTTTTTAATGTCAATTTTTTCACTAAATTGACATTTTTCTCACGTTTTGACTGTTTTATTCATCTACACAACAAGTACTGGTTAATTTTCATATGGAATTTCAGCAAGAAATTAGAAAAAGGAACATAAAAACACAAGAATAGTTAGTAAAAAATGTCATTTATATGTCTGATGGGAAAAAAAATAGAATTTCATATATTAAAATTCTGCATCAAAACACAAATAGTTTAAAAAACAGATTTTTTTTGTAAAATTACAAAATCCCTAAAAAGTACATTTGAAAAGCAACTTTAAATTCAAATTTCGCCAAAAATATTTAATAAAACTAAATATATTTACTACTTTTTAAAACATTGAGATTACAATCAGTATAGATGATGCATATTAAAACCCATCTGCAATTAAAAGTATCAATACATTTAAAAAACGTCTTTATTTCTTCTTTTGCTGCTTAATTTAGTTTCTGCATCGATTTAAATCTTTGAAATCTTCACTTTTCTCCAACGTTCTTTCTAATCTGACATTGTTTGTGATCGTTCTTTTAAATAAAGCTTGAAATGCGTGTTTTGAATTCTGACACAAACTCCTGACATGTTTAATCCTCGCTCTGGAGAGCACGGCTATTCAAACTAATCTACGATTACAAAATATTTCAAACTCCAACTGCGATTATTCAAATCCCCCCGCGGTGTAATCGCGCCCGCCGCTCGCCGCCGTGTAATCTCGACCCGGCCACTTTCTTCTTCCTGAGCTTTTTTTTTTTTAGTGAAAAACTTAAGACGGCGCTGCTTATTTTGTATCATTAAAATATTAATCGCAGATTAAGCTCCTTAATACCCCACGGATTGCCATTTTAGAAAACAAATACAATGCCTCCCCCGCTCCTTTCTCCGCAGAAACCTCCTGGCATCTCAGGAATCAGCCGCATGTTTGTGCGCTGAAAGAAAGAAAGAAAAAGACAGGAAAGGATAGAACTGTAATCCCCATCAATGCACTTTACAAACCACCTTCTTGCTAAAATGTGTGACTAATGGGCACAAATCTGCAGCTTTAGAAGCTGTCAGCAAAGACTGTTGTTCCAGCATTCACGCACAAACCTAATAAACCCTTTGCTGTTTGTTTTTCTGCAGCAAACGTACCTTCAGGTCTTCTTCCTCCTTTCAGGCCTCTATCTGTGCTGCGTTCCTCCTCCTGCCTGGTCTGTGTGCCGTAATGACATTAAAACACCAACACTTAAAGGGCTTTTGATGCGAGCCGCTTTGTCTCTTCTGAAGGCTTCCAAAAGGAGGCTTTTCATTTTGTCGTGGGATTTTACGCTAGTGTGTGTTACCTGATAACACGGCGGCAGAGCGGGGAAGCGGGACGGCGCCGGTTGCTGGCGGCGCTTCAGCCACGCTGACCACCAATGGGATTGCGGCTGACGCCGGCCACGTACGCTCGTTCGCGGCGGCCGGATTGCGGAGGAACTTCATCCGTGTGCGGCTCTATTTGCACGGAGATGACTGGAAAGAAGAGATGTGAGGGAAACGTCTTTTCACGCTTTTCCTCGCCGTAAATGAGCTCAACGTTTTTCAAGATGAATCAGGTTTTGTCCTCTACATTCAGATTTGATTCGACTTTGAAGACCATTTCTGATGGAAATGATGTTTTTCACCTGTTCTACTGGCATATTTTAAGATAATTAAGCTTTGGGTCAGACTATTCACACATCTGAATGACATTTTTCACACTTTGACTTGTAGAAACCAGATTAAACTTTAATAAAAATGTGGTTTCTTTTTATGGAATTTCAGCAAGAATTAAAAAAAACAGAATAGGTGGTTTAAAAAACAGTCATTTATACATCTGATAAAATGAAAAAATAAAATAAAAACAGAACAGAAGCATCAAAATACAAAGAAAATAGAAAAAAAAACCTGAATTTATGACAAAACTCAGATTTTGTTCTCTACATTCAGATTTGATTCGACTTTGAAGACCATTTCTGATGGAAATTATGTTTTTCACCTGTTCTACTGGCATATTTTAAGATAATTAAGCTTTGGGTCAGACTATTGACACGTCTGAATGACATTTTTCACACTTTGACTTGTAGAAACCAGATTAAACTTATCTGGTTTCATTTCATGGAATTTCAGCAAGAAATAAAAAAAAAAACAGAATAGGTGGTTAAAAAACAGTCATTTATACATCTTATAAAATGAAAAAATAAAATAAAAACAGAACAGAAGCATCAAAATACAAAGAAAGTAGAAAAAAAAACCCTGAATTTTTGACAAAACTCAGATTTTGTTCTCTACATTCAGATTTGATTCGACTTTGAAGACCATTTCTGATGGAAATGATGTTTTTCACCTGTTCTTACTGGCATATTTTAAGATAATTAAGCTTTGGGTCAGACTATTCACAAATCTGAATGACATTTTCTTACTTTGACTTGTAGATACTAGATTAAACTTAAATAAAAATATGGTTTCATTTCATGGAATTTCAGCAAGGAATTAAAAAAAAACCCAGAAAGGTGGTTAAAAAACAGTCATTTATACATCTGATAAAATGAAAAAATAAAATAAAAACAGAACAGAAGCATCAAAATACAAAGAAAGTAAAACAAAACTCAGATTTTGTCCTCTACATTCAGATTGAATAAACTTTTAAGTTCCACTCCAACAAAAAAAAGGTTGTTTTTGTGTTTTTAACCTGATTTTGAGGACATATTTGAAGAAAGTTAAGCTAAATTTGCATTTCTGAGTATTTCTTTGTTCAAACTGCTGTAAATCAAGAGCAGTTGGTATAAAGTACAGTCACTTAATATACTGTGTGATAATAATAATATATACTGACAGGACTGAAAGTAGAATATCTGATGTTTTTCCTGTAAAGCATTCTGATGCATCCACTAGCAGACAAATAGATCCATGAACGTCTTTGTTTTCCTCGTCTGACTTACTATTGTCCGATGTCTGGAAGGAGCGACGCCATGTTGGAATGGTATGAAAACCATGAGACGTGGTTTATCAAATACAGTAAAATGACCGTAAAATTATTAATTTTAGTTCGATTTTAAAAAGAAAAAAAATCTCTGATCATCAGAAAAATGAAAAATTGCAGAAAGTGCAACAATTGAACAACATTTCAAACTTTTTTTTGGTCTCAAATTCAACTGTAATACCTGGTTTCAACCTGTAGGGGGCAGCACCCTTTGACATGGAGCTCCAGTGTTAATGTTTGTTGATTTACTGTAACTTTTTAATTGCTAACAGGAAAAGTCCAGCCGCTTTTCTCCCTCAGATAAAAGTTACAGCGCGTTAAAGATTTTGTGTTTAAGCGTCGCCGGCGACGCCTCACATGTTAAAAGGTTCAACAAGTTTATTTTAAAATGTCAAAAAAATTTGGCAACAGCTAAAAAAAACTAAGTTGATTCAATGTTTGGCTTCCATGTAATGAGAGGGGATGGGAAGTGGGGGCGGGGTTGCTCCACACCAAGATGACCAAATTTTGTGATGGAATGACTTCTGCAGCTCTGGGAAAATCACAACGATGATCATCAAACACATAGAGAAAAACAAACCTGAAGAAGATTCCAGAAATCTACACTTGGACTCAGAGAAGCAGAAGAAGATCAAAAAAGTTTCATGTCTCGTTCAAACTAAACAGTCTGGATTTACAGAATTTTTAAACACACTTTGCAAACTATTGAGACAAATGATCTAAAAGCTGGAAAACTTCAACAGTGTGATGGTTAGTGTCCAGATCACTCGTTGGAACAAACGTCACTAACTTTTTACTTAAATTCATGTCTAAATATATCAGAATAAATTAAAGTTTACGCTGGGAAATGGATTTCCTCGCAATTTTACAAAAAATAAGATCCTGCATTAAATATAAACGCTCTAAATCAGGGGTCACCGACCTTTTTGAACCCGAGGGCGACCTCATGGGTACGGAGTCCTACGGACCGGTTTGAATTAACAAAATTTGTTTAATAGTTAGGTATACATTATTAACAATTATGCTCCTTTATGTAAAGACACTGAATTCTCACCATAATCATCAACGATGACAACAAGCTTGGAAACATATATTAATTAATTAATTAATTAATTAATCTCAGTAAATGTTACATTTTATTGCTGAACATTTTGTAGAAAAATGTCCCATTTTTCTGTTGTTCCATGTTAATTGATTCTGTAATGTTAAAGAAAAATCAACTTCCACATTTTGAAACAAATGTCGTCACATTTTTGATCTAATGACTAAATCTGAAGCATTTTAACTAAATTAATGATCATTTGAACTGAGTAGTGATTGAACTGGAGTAGGTGAGAGATGAATCACATATTTTTAAGACGTTTTTATTTTAAATCTATGTAAATTCAAGTGTAATTGAGGGAAAAAATAGCAACATTTTAGATGCAGCTCGCCACGTTGGTGACCCCTGCTCTAAATTATTTATCCTGACAATTATAAAATAAAATGATTAATAAAGCAGGTAAACAGTTGTTTACATCTCTGCAAGGAGAGTTTGTTTACATGTAAACGTGAAGGAATCCCTGCACGTCTGGATGCTTTAACCTCCAGTGTGTAATTCATTCTCGAGTACAAATGAAATCCAAACAAAAAGTTGTTTCTTTTTCACAGCAGGTGAGATTTTTTAACTGATTTATGCCGCTGGATATTTCTCTTTTTTTTTTTTTTTTAATTCGACAGCGGTTAAATACACTTTGGGAAATGAGGTGAACGAAAACTATAAAACCAAGTTTGCTTCCAGCTGAATAGTTAATTCGGTTTTTTTTAACCCCCCCCTCTCTCTGCTGCAGTTGAGGGAGAAATAATGACAGTGTTTTGGCGTTGTTTGATCATCCTTAGCACATTTGAATGCCAAATTTGTTTTGCAGGTGTTGCTCATGGAATAATTGAGCCGCATAATGCGGCTAAGGTGTTGCTACCATACTACACTTAATACGCATTTTAGGCACCAAAACAGCTCCGGTCGCGGCGGCAGCCTGAAATCGGGACGAGTTTCCTCTTTCACTTCAAAATTGGATTTTTTATGGACACACTTAATCACTGTGAGAAAAAAAAAAAAAACATGTTTATGTGGAAAAAATGACATAAATAGGAATGCAGGTTAATTAGACAAAGTTCTTAGCAGGTATCACCTGCTGCAGGATGTGGAAGACGAGATTCTGAAGAGACTTCTGAAGATCCAGACGCTCTGAAATCCAGTTTCATGTTTTTCACCAAATGTTGTTTCTTGTGTGTGTAGATCTATAACCGAAGCTGCTCTTTTTATGACCAAAAATTCAGGGGGAATTAATTACTATTGCAAAAACTTTCAGTTTATTGGAGTTTCTTTTATGAAAAAAGTACAACTTTAGTTTGAGATTCCTGTGCATAAACTTATTAAAATTAAAACTGTTTGGGAGTTTAGTTTAAATCAACAGTTACCATCATTTGAATTTTAATAAATCTAAAAAAGTAGAAAACTTAGAACATTTCTACACGTTTTAGATTTCATTTAAGAGTTTATGATCTCTGGAGAAATGAAATGAACTAAAGAAGCTTTTTTTTTTTAAAGCACAAACATCCTCATTTATGGAGCATTTGGCCTTAATTTAAACAGACGCGTTTGCATCCCAAAAAACGGCCAAAGCTGCTTTTATTTTGAGCAAATTAAGGTTGAAGAACCAAAAGAGGATTTTCATGCTTCAAACTTTTCCTCCGAGTCAAAACAATTGTGTCGGATACGAAGTTTCTAAAAGGTAAAAGTTATATATTTTGTCTGGTTTTCTCTTTGTTTCATGTCTTTTTTGGACTAATATTTTTATATGATCCTAATAGCACTAATTCTTCTGCTTTTTTTTCCATATAAACATAAAGATATACACTTGAAATATAAAATCTTAAAGTAAAAAGACCCTTATTTTTTATTTTCTTCTCTTATATTCTTAATTTTTTTAATAGCAAAATCATGGTTTGAAAAAACATGTCTTTGTGACAGAGTTAAAAGAAATAAAAGTTCTTAGACTATTTCTCTTCCACTGACAAATTTTTTTTTGCTTAAACAATTTTTTTACACATTTTAAGACTTTTTTAACTAGTGAAAACTTTTTTAGACTGAGAACACGTCTGGGACTAGAAGTTAAAACAATGTATAAAATCTGATAAGTCTTAGACCATTTTTCTTGCTTTAACATTTTTTTTTTTTTACTATTTAAAATTCTATTTTCTTTAAATTTTAAAGCATTTTTGACTTGGGGGGGCTGTTTCTGCAGTTTACATTTTAAAATGAATTTATATAAAAAGACAAAAGTATTTTTCTATTAACAAAATCTAATCGACTCGAGTCAAAGAAACAAAACACAAACATTCGACACGCTCCCATCTCAGCAAAATCATTGTGAGAAAAACAAAAATGAGAAAGAAAATTCTAAAAAAAATAATAAAAAGTTCATCATAAAACGCAAACTAAGACGGGTATAAGCTCAAATTAAAAAGAAAATCTATTAAATGCATTAATTTTTTTGAAATATTGTTTATAAACCTTCTTGAAGTCACAATCCAATCATCTTTTGATGTATTTCAAAGCGTTCCCAATGTTTTTTTTTGTTTAACTGTTTTTAGCTAAAATCTAAAAACTGTCGTTTTCTAGGACTACATTTCTGCAGAGCGGCAGAAACTTCAGTAGAAATTCACTTCTGAGTTGGGGGCAGGACCGCCCCACACTCCCCATCATCCTTTTGTTTACACTATTTGCTAGCTTACAGCCCCTCACTCTCCCAACCTAACAACAAAAGCAGTGATCAATATCGGTTCTGATCCAGATTCCTGCTCAGACGAGGAAAACAAAGACGTTCATTGATCTATTTGTTCTGCATCAGAATGGCCCCCCCAGCCTATGATCTGCGACACAAATAGGATTTTTTTCAATCTTTTCATCTGTCCAGATTCAGAACAATTAAAAAAATACTCAAAGAAGCGATTTTAACCCAAAATTTCTTCCTAAATGTCATCAGAAAAATGCCACAAGAAGATGTTAGAAACAACAAAAACAATTTTTTTCGCAGAATACATCTTTATTGTATATTTAAATTTTCAAATTTAAGTCAAATTTCAACATTTTAAGTAGATTAGCGACAAAAGCTTTAAATATATTCATGGAATATGTTTTCATAGTTTAAAGTAATTTTCACAAAATTTGAAGTTTACCTAATATTTTATACCAATTTATACCTAGCTATTTTTTGTTGCTAATTTGGCATCTATTGAGGTTTTATAGGCTAATTTAGAGTTTAGCTTCTATTTTAGCAACATGCTAACGTTTTTTAATACTTTAGTTTACTGAGGAATTTTAGGCTATTTTGGAGTTTAGCTAGTATTTAAGCAGCAAGCTAGCTTTTTTGGCTAATTTGGCATCTACTGTGATTTCTTTATGCTAATTGGGAGTTTAGTTAGTAATTTAGCAACATGATAAAGTTTTTGGCAAATTTATTGACAACTGAGGTTTTAATAGGCTAATTTGGAGTTTAGCTAATATTTTAGTAACATGCTAACTTTTTTAATACTTTAGTTTACTGAGGAATTTAAGGCTATTTTGGAGTTTAGCTAGTATTTCAGCAGCAAGCTAGCTTTTTGGCTAATTTGGCTTCTACTGTGGTTTTTTATGCTTATTGGGAGTTTAGCTAGTAATTTAGCAACATGCTAACGTTTTTGGCAAATCTGTTGACAGCTGAGGTTTTAATAGGCTAATTTGGAGTTTAGCTAATATTTTAGTAACATGCTAACTTTTTTAATACTTTAGTTTACTGAGGAATTTAAGGCTATTTTGGAGTTTAGCTAGTATTTCAGCAGCAAGCTAGCTTTTTTGGCTAATTTGGCTTCTACTGTGGTTTTTTATGCTTATTGGGAGTTTAGCTAGTAATTTAGCAACATGCTAACGTTTTTGGCAAATTTATTGACAACTGAGGTTTTAATAGGCTAATTTGGAGTTTAGCTAATATTTTAGTAACATGCTAACTTTTTTAATACTTTAGTTTACTGAGGAATTTTAGGCTATTTTGGAGTTTAGCTAGTATTTAAGCAGCAAGCTAGCTTTTTTGGCTAATTTGGCTTCTACTGTGGTTTTTTTATGCTAATCGGGAGTTTAGCTAGTAATTTAGCAACATGCTAACGTTTTTGGCAAATCTGTTGACAACTGAGGTTTTAATAGGCTAATTTAGAGTTTAGCTAATATTTTAGTAACATGCTAACGTTTTTAATACTTTAGTTTACTGAGGAATTTAAGGCTATTTTGGAGTTTAGCTAGTATTTCAGCAGCAAGCTAGCTTTTTTGGCTAATTTGGCATCTGCTGTGATTTCTTTATGCTAATTGGGAGTTTAGTTAGTAATTTAGCAACATGCTAACGTTTTTGGCAAATCTGTTGACAACTGAGGTTTTAATAGGCTAATTTGGAGTTTAGCTAATATTTTAGTAACATGCTAACGTTTTTTAATATTTTAGTTTACTGAGGAATTTTAGGCTATTTTGGAGTTTAGCTAGTATTTAAGCAGCAAGCTAGCTTTTTTGGCTAATTTGGCTTCTACTGTGGTTTTTTTATGCTAATCGGGAGTTTAGCTAGTAATTTAGCAACATGCTAACGTTTTTGGCAAATCTGTTGACAACTGAGGTTTTAATAGGCTAATTTAGAGTTTAGCTAATATTTTAGTAACATGCTAACGTTTTTAATACTTTAGTTTACTGAGGAATTTAAGGCTATTTTGGAGTTTAGCTAGTATTTCAGCAGCAAGCTAGCTTTTTTGGCTAATTTGGCATCTGCTGTGATTTCTTTATGCTAATTGGGAGTTTAGTTAGTAATTTAGCAACATGCTAACGTTTTTGGCAAATCTGTTGACAACTGAGGTTTTAATAGGCTAATTTGGAGTTTAGCTAATATTTTAGTAACATGCTAACGTTTTTTAATATTTTAGTTTACTGAGGAATTTTAGGCTATTTTGGAGTTTAGCTAGTATTTAAGCAGCAAGCTAGCTTTTTTGGCTAATTTGGCTTCTACTGTGGTTTTTTTATGCTTATTGGGAGTTTAGCTAGTAATTTAGCAACATGCTAACGTTTTTGGCAAATCTGTTGACAACTGAGGTCTTAATAGGCTAATTTGGAGTTTAGCTAATATTTTAGTAACATGCTAACTTTTTTAATACTTTAGTTTACTGAGGAATTTAAGGCTATTTTGGAGTTTAGCGAGTATTTAAGCAGCAAGCTAGCTTTTTTGGCTAATTTGGCATCTACTGTGATTTCTTTATGCTAATTGGGAGTTTAGTTAGTAATTTAGCAACATGCTAACGTTTTTGGCAAATCTGTTGACAACTGAGGTTTTAATAGGCTAATTTGGAGTTTAGCTATATTTTTAGTAACATGCTAACTTTTTTAATACTTTAGTTTACTGAGGAATTTAAGGCTATTTTGGAGTTTAGCTAGTATTTAAGCAGCAAGCTAGCTTTTTGGCTAATTTGGCTTCTACTGTGGTTTTTTTATGCTTATTGGGAGTTTAGCTAGTAATTTAGCAACATGCTAACGTTTTTGGCAAATCTGTTGACAACTGAGGTCTTAATAGGGTAATTTGGAGTTTAGCTAATATTTTAGTAACATGCTAACTTTTTTAATACTTTAGTTTACTGAGGAATTTAAGGCTATTTTGGAGTTTAGCGAGTATTTAAGCAGCAAGCTAGCTTTTTTGGCTAATTTGGCATCTACTGTGATTTCTTTATGCTAATTGGGAGTTTAGTTAGTAATTTAGCAACATGCTAATGTTTTTGGCAAATCTGTTGACAACTGAGGTTTTAATAGGCTAATTTGGAGTTTAGCTAATATTTTAGTAACATGCTAACTTTTTTAATACTTTAGTTTACTGAGGAATTTAAGGCTATTTTGGAGTTTAGCTAGTATTTCAGCAGCAAGCTAGCTTTTTTGGCTAATTTGGCTTCTACTGTGGTTTTTTATGCTTATTGGGAGTTTAGCTAGTAATTTAGCAACATGCTAACGTTTTTGGCAAATCTGACAACTGAGGTTTTAATAGGCTAATTTGAAGTTTAGCTAATGTTTTAGCAACATGCTAATGAATTGGGCGAATTTGTTATCTACTGGGATACTTTTGAGTTTACCTAATATTTTAGCTTTTTAGACGATCTACTGCATTCTTTGGACTAATTTAGAGTTTAGCTAATAATTGAACAACACACTACATCTATTAGAAGAATTTAAATGTATTGAGGATTTTACAGCAAACTTACAACAAAATTTTTCAGAAATCTCAGCCAACTTCAGCGGTGTTTCATAGTGCTTTTAGCCACTTTAGGGTTTTGTAAATATTTTTGGGATTTTCAGCAAACGGCTTCATCAAAAAGCATTCACACCATCACATTATCGCAGGTACTGCAGCTTTTCTAGTTTCTATTGATATTAAAAACCTCTTTTGTAATAAGGCGGATTCACAGTCCAAAACGCGCAGACACAATTTTAAACATGAATTAAATTAATACAAATTCAAAAGCATAAAACAGTAAATTATTTTAGGCTGAACTGTCATTTTATTTCCCTCCACCTCACTGGACCTCCACGAGAGTTCCCCTGCTGACCTTCTGTAAGCCCCGCCCATCCAGACCGAACTGTCTGGGAAAAGCTGCAGGTGAGTGCAGCCTGAGCTACGTGCACACACCCACGTGCACACCCACTCAAAACAATGCTTATTAGCATGCACACCTGGGTTCCCGCCTGCACCATCCTCCTAATATCCTTTAAATCTCCACATAAGGTATGTCTTCCATAGGGCTTACAATACCATTTGCTCTAATAAATTCTTTTGGCAGCGCTGAGCGCAAGCTGCTCCTCTGAGGCCCCAGGAGGCGCTCGGAGGGGAGCGGGAAGGGAGCAGCAGCCCAAAATATGAGGATAAATAGTGGGGAATCCTCCAGGACCCCAGCCCCAGTAATCAACGTTCTTCCAACTGGAAACATTTTCCAATTCTTCATCTTCATTTAGCTCCCTTACCTAGTAATTCCTAACAGCGGGCCGGCGTAATTTGCACCGACGTTTGAATAGAAATGAAAAAAAGAGAGAAAAGGTGCAGGTTTTTTTTTTTTTTGAGAGGCGTGGAATTAATGACGGCCGGTGTTTGCTCAGCGCAGACAGGAAGGAGCACGGAGTTAAACACTCCACGCGCCGTGAAGTAGCTAATCCCAGCTCCCTCCATCTCAAGCCTCTGCGTGATTACAGCCTCCTCACCGCGAGCGCCGCAGAGCAGAGCGGCGGCGGCCTGCGTTACCGCGCCAACAAGAGGCTCATTAAGACCGAGAGAGAGGGGGAGAAAAAAACAATTTCTAAGTGTCGACTAATAGAGAAGCTCCGAGGTATTTATTTCTTATTGTTTCCCTGAAAAGTCATTATGCCGCGCTGGAGGTTCTCCCCGGCAGCAGAGCCTTCTTCATGTGTGTTCTCCTCCTCCTCCTCCTCCTCGAGGCGGCTCTCCTGCTCCGACGTTTGCTGGACGGTCAAATTAAAGATGGCCGCCCGAGCAGGTGGACGCTTTCCTTTCCCGCCTCCTCCGACGGAACTTCTTGAAAATATTCTCTGCTCCAAAAAAACACACTTAATTTTTATATATTTTTTTACCCAGCAACTTTGACATTTAATAAATCCTTAAGTTTTCCTCCAGCTGCCAGCTGAGCTCCCGCTGCTGAAAATATTTTAAAGGTTAAACGGCTTAATAGTAATTAGAGCTGGCAGCATGTGAATATCACAGTTTGATCAGCTCTCAATCGCTTCAACAATAGTTTAATTGTCGGCTCGGACGCCCACTCAGCAGCAAAGACAAAAACCGCTGATGGCTCCGAGAGGAGATGAATGGAATCAAAAACCACCTGCTAACCTCGTCTGCTGCGCCTGTAGTTTGTCCTTCCTGGAAAAACTACAGAGTTAAAAAAAAAAAGAAGAAGAAGATCCAGCCGTTTCTACCGAATGATGGAAAAATCCCCAAATGATCCTGAATATGTTAATCAGTGTGTGATAATTGTTGAGGGCTGAATAATCACTTTGACTTTTCACAGCCAAAGGTCGAAGGTGCTCATGCAGATAAACACTTCAGAGAGAGAACGGCGTCGCAGCAAAGCATGATGGGACGTCAAACCCTTTTTTCAGAATAAGAGGATCCGAGTTAAAGCTTTAAAATAATTTAATCTTCTTTAAAAGTGTGGAAAAATGACTAAAACAGAATCAAATTCTTTACAGGATGGAGTTCAGACGTTGTGAACGATCCTTTAGAAGAATTTTTAGTTTTCAGTTCAGAGGTCAGCAACTACGGTGGCCCTGAAGTCCAAATGCAAAACAAAATGAAATAAAAATTACAAGGAAAATCAAAAAAACTAAACAAATGTAAAATATCTATCGATCTAGATCTAGATATATAATTTAATATATATATATATATATATATTAGAAATCAAAACAAAATTACTGAAATGTAAAAAGTAATTTAAGAAAAATGCCATAAAACGTAAACTCTTCAGAAAACAAAATACATTTCCGGAAATCAAACTAAAATTATAAAAAATGAAACAAAAGATCAAAGCATAGAAGACAATATTATTATAATATCTTAATCTTAACAACATAAATAATATTAAAAACTAAATTTTCCAGTTTCTCATTTTGTTTAATATTTCAGTTTGATTTCTTCTTTTTTAATGTTTTGGTTTAAGGATTAAAAAAAAAAAATGTGTTGATTTGAACTTCAGGGCCACCGTAGTTTGCAATCTTTCCTCTTCCCTGTTTGTCTGTGTTAGTTTGAGCCACTCATTCCAGAAAGTTCCTCTTGTGTCTCATCAGACGTGAGTCCAGACGTGTCTCTTCAGAAGTGTCTTTCTGCATTTCTTCACGTCTCTGACCTGAACTGAGTCCAGAGAAGTCGAACCTTCGCTCCGTCTTCTTCTGCTTCTCTGTTTCTTTTGGTCAGTCGGTTCCGCCTGGAAAGTTTTTTTTATGTTTCAGGCTTTGAAAGGGGAAGTACCGTGACCGAGTCTTTCAGAGTAAACTATATCCACGTATACGATTATATTGTACCTTTGGAACACTAAAAAACAAAATATGAGTCATATTTACGGACTCTTCTCATAGCCGGAAGTTAACAACTCGATCTCTGAGGGTCCGCCTTTCAATCCCTGAGGGTGCCGCCCACTTCATGATGTCACCCAAGAAAAAAGTAGAAAAAAAATGCTTTGAGCTCAGGCATTTATCCTGAAAATTTGGCACGGACAGAATGGGGTGATGGACAGAGGGGGCGGTTCTCACGTTGTGACATCAGCACGGGAGGAGCCGCTTGTTTTCATGGGTAATAGAGGAGTTGGTACTGAGAGTTCAGGTTTTTACAGGATTACTCAGAAATACGTGAATGGATCAAAATACAGCTTTGGGGTTCTTTATAGTGAAGGATTAACAGTATAATAATCTTAAAAGCTGAAAAAGTAGATTTTTTTTATTTATGGGATGGTTCCTTAAAGGTTGAGGATCTCTAAAGTTTTAATGTCTGAAGCATCTCAGAGACTTTATTTTTGATCAACTCAGTATATTTAGTGATTAAAAAGCTGGAGGCCTTAAACCACATGTGTCAGTCAAGGCCCGGGGGCCGGATCTGGCCCTCCTGGTAATTCTATCCGGCCCTCCAGATCATTTTATTTTATTGTTATTATTGATCCGTTGTTATTTTACGCTTTTTTCTAACTTGTATATTTTTGACAAAATATATTTTTATGGAGAGTAAAATATTGAAAGTTATTTAAAGTTTAATTTGATTTAATCTGGAATAATGTTCCTGCATTTAATTATTTATAATTATGTAAAAAAATTACATTTTAAAGTTTTAAAAATTGGCATTCTACTAGTCTTTTGGACAATTTGGACATTTACTGAGATATTTTAGGTTATTTTGGAGTTTAGCTATTCTTTTCAGCTACATGCTAGCTATTTTGGCTAACCTAAGTTTTCTTTTTTATTATTATTTTTTAGGCTAACTTGGCCTTTAGCTAATATTTTAGCTTGCTAATAGCTTCAGTGATTTTTAGTTATCAATTTCAGCATCTTCAGTGGCCAAATTCAGCTTACAGCATTCACACTAGCATTATCACAAGTAATGCTATGGATCTATTTCATAATTATGTTAAGTTGTGGTTTTAAAGTATTAAAAATATAGTTTTAGAGAGTTCAATAAATGTTTCTCCTGCTCGGCCCGCGACCTACGGTGTGTTTTGGATTTTGTCCCCTCGTGTGATTGAGTTTGATTCCTGAACTCAAACTCTTAAAAAGAAAAACGTCTTTAAGTTCAGATGCAAACCAAACATCACCTGGATAAGAATTTTTTTCGATGGAAAAACTCTGTTGGGGAAAAAAAAATCACTTTTTCTCAGCAAACATCTTTGGAAACGGGCAGAGTTTGTTTGATGGAATCTGTGTGATCTCAAAGTGAAACTTCTCTTCAAATCGTGGCTGGAAAAAGCAGCGGGCGCAGCCAGCAGCTCTGCAGGCGCGTTAAGCAGAATGGATGAGTGGGAAGGCTGGGTGACGGCATGAATAACTTACATGCATGGATTGATTTGCTGTTGCTGTTACAGATGGCACGACGCTTAAAACTCGCCGGAGATAAACCTGAAGACTCGCTGGAGACGCAACTTTATTTACAGCTCGTTTGTGCGTTTGCTACCTGCAGGTCAAACGCAGGTTTCATCAGCTGTGAAGGCGTTCTGTGAGGAGCTAACAAGGTGGAGGCAGGCGGACATACCCCCACTCACAGGAGCCAGCCTCTCCCATGGGGGGGGTGATAGAAGCCAGAATTCCTCCACGTGTCCATGCGTCAGACAAAAGAGATGCACTTGCCAGCAGCTGTGCAGAAGACGGCGGCATTCCCACCGAATGCGCCCCCGCCCCCTCTTTATTGGTTCCTCCGTCAGCCTCCCAGGGTCCGGCGAGGAGACCGGAGGGAAGAAAAGGCCCTTTGGGAGTCCTGGAAAGTGAATAAAGGAACGCAGGGAAAGAGCAAATAAGCATTTTTCATGCTTTTTGTGCTTAATGTCATTTCCAAAAATAATGTGGGCCTCAGAAAACAGTAGCGATTCATAAGGAACCAACAAACACACACGCTGCAGAAATGCCAGTTTGGGGAGGATTGCTGTGAATACCTTATTCTTCCCCTCTTTTTTTTTTTTTCTCCTCATCTCCCTTTAAAAATCTGCAAATCCATTTGCTAAACAGCTGCACCTCTGTAGTGCACAGATAACAACCTGGGCCAGACTGGCTTTGCGACAGAGAGTGGAGGCAGATAGGCCCAAATCTCTGGCCCTCTTTTCAAAAATGCTAATGACGAAAGAAACACTTCCCTGGCCAAAAAAAAAAAAAAAAAAGGAAAAGAGGGAGAACGAAGGCTCTTGTAGATCTGTCAATTGCAATTCTGACAGATATTTTCTTGTAAGTACACACAACACTTGTTCCTCGTGTCTTATCTGCCGCTGTGCAGAACACTGACCTACATTGCATCAAGCACAATATGATGCACAAACATACTCCTGCTGTTTTCCTCTTCCCCACCTTAAAAACAGATGGATTTAAATGAAATGGCTGCAAATCCCGCCAACAGAAGGTATTCTTTCTCAAATAAAACCTCGTGGCTTAAAGGGAGAATCTCTCGACCATCTCCGGATGTTTTGATGGCTCCTCAAAGGCACCGGCGTTCAGAGGAGGAGAGTAAATATTAGAGAGGATTGCCACAGCTGCTGCCGGTTCACTTCCTCTCTTTGCCTCCGAACATGACTTTTTCCCACAACGGCGCAGAAGAAATGCAGAGTTTTAGACTCTTTTAACCCTTTAACATCGAAGCTGCAGTGTTTTTTTTTCTACTGTAACTTTTCAACCAGAAACACTTAATTCCAGTGAATTCTGAAGGAGAAAAGCACGACGGAGCTCCAGAATCTACAGTTACACTATGCAAAAAATGTTTACTTTAGGCGTCACCTGAACTGATGATTTCCAGCACAGAGTTGACGTGTAAACAGCAATACAAGGACTTAAGGACATTGAAATCTCAATGGGAACTCAGAACAGGAGCACGGACGATCCACCAGGAATCTTTAGATGCTAGACAACGAGCCAGAGGCGTGGTCCACGGCCAAGAACAGGAGCACAGACGATCCATGAGGAATCACTACAAATCTAAGATCCGAGATGACGAGCCAGAGGCGTGGTCCACTGCCAAAAACAGGAACACAGATGATCCATGAGGAATCACTACCAATCTAAGATCTAAAATGACGAGCCAGAGGCGTGGTCCACGGCCAAAAACAGGAACACAGATCCGAGATGACGAGCCAGAGGCGTGGTCCACGGCCAAAAACAGGAACACAGATCCGAGATGACGAGCCAGAGGCGTGGTCCACGGTCATGAAAAGAGGCCCAGACAATCCACCAGGATTCATTTCCACTCGGACATGGGAGATGACGAGCCAGAGGCATGGTCTATGGTATTGAACAGGAGCACAGACAATCCACCCGGGATCACTACCAAACTAAGATCCAAGATTACGAGCCACAGACGTGGTCCACGGCCAAAAACTGAAGTACAGACGATTCAGCTGGAATCTGGAATCCCTCCCGCTTTATTCATATCATTATTTATTTATTTTGTCCACTGGATACCTTTGACCTGACCTGACCCCAGACTAAGTTGCCCGGCAGAAAGTGCCGCCACTCCTCTACGGTCCAGACCACCACAAGCACTCCTTTTCAGAGGTGGAATAGTTTCTCTCTGGACCTCGGAGGTTCTGGAAGCATATGCAATGACCCGCTCGAAAGGTCTGGTTGAGCAAGCACGGTTGGAGATTTTAGAGCTTCTTTAAAGTGTCCATGCTAGCCTGACATTCATCAGACCATTTCCACTCCACTCCTCTCTTCTTTAGGATGTTGAGGGGAGCAACAATTTCAGAGAAGTGAGGAATAAACTTGTGATACCGTTGAAGAGCTTTTACATCAGTTGGTGTTGGGAAATCTGAAACAGTTCGAGTCTTCTCAGGGTCCACTTCCATCTTTTCCAGAGACAATGTGGCCTAGAAACTTAAGTTGTCTTTTGAAGAAGTTACATTTTGTCATGTTCTGGGTTAGGTTAGCAGCGTGCAGGCGTTGGAACACACTGGACAAGTCTCTCAGGTGGTCTTTTGGGGTTTTTGAGTAAACAATGATGTCATCTATATAGACGAAACATGTCTTTCCTCTCAGCTCCCCTAAGACTTTCTCCATGAGACGTTGAAAAGTCCAAACTGCATACATTTAAATTGGAAGAGCCCAAGAGATGCGATGAAAGCGGTTTGTGGCTTGCTTTGTTCTGCCAAGGCCACCTTCCAATAACCTGACTGTATATCTAAGGAGCTAAACCAGGAGATGCCATCCATGGACTCCAAGATGTCATGGATTATAGGCATAGGATATGCATCAGGCAAGGTGTTGGCCTTCACTCGTCTGTAGTCAACGTAGAACCAATAGGATCCATCTGGTCTATCTACGAGGACCACATGAGAAGACCAGGCTGACTGGGATGGTTCGATTATCTTATCCTTTAGCATTTTGGCCACATGCTCTTTAATTATTTTCTTTTTCACAGGAAACACTCGATAGGTTCTGGATCTCACTGGAAGATTGTCTTGTAAGAAGATGGTGTTCTTCTCAACATTGGTCTTTCCCAGAACACCAGAGGTGACTGTGGGCCAGTCATTCACAAGTTGTTGGAGCATTTCAGGGGAATCTGTGTCGTAGTTGGAAACTGGGTCAGTGGTCGCAACAGTCCTAACAGGAGGAATCTCACCAGGGGCACAGGGCATAGTGAATATGAGCAGGAGAAAGAATAGATGGTATTGCTGCTTTGTTCCACTTTTTTGGAACTTTGGCTGGAGGAATGAATGAATGGTAGATGTGTCTTTGGTCTCTCTCCAGACCATAAGTATTTACGGCCAGATTGAGAACGGCCCTGAACTTTGAAAGAACCAACAAGACTAACAGAAAAACCAGATGGTCATACTTCATTCACATGCACTGTCGGGCCACTGTTCTCCGTGTCATTCCAACAGTTTTCTTGCCCAAATCCTGGTGAACCGTTCGATCTGCCATTACAGAACGCTGTTTTTCTAAAGTTTGAAAATTCTCTTCTTCTCTGGAAACTTGCTTCCACGAGGTTTCTTGCATAAATGTACAGTAAATGAGCTACCTGTGTCAACTACAGCTTCACCCTCGAATCAACCTGACAGAACATCAACAGAACAAATACAATATTTTTCACGTCATGAAATAAAACGAGAAAACAAAAAATATGGTTTAACATGTTTATTTTGAGTCTGTATTCATTAAGGTAACACAAATCAGCAGTGTTGGGACTAACGCCGTTTAAGTATAACGGCGTTACTAACGGCGTTATAAATCAAGTAATTTAGTAATCTAACTAATTACTTTCATCCTCGCTGTAACGCCGTTATAGTTACTTCGTGTAAATCGCGGCGCGTTACTTCAAAGTTTGATGATCTTGCTGGAGCTGGGCGCTTCGCACCCGAAAGTTGCTTGTGTAATGCGGAGGGAGATCTCGAATGCGAGATCGTGATTGGTTAAAGTGTCAAGTGGGCGATACTAGCTCGCGCGCATGAGCCAGTAACCACTGGACGCGGAAGCGCTGCGAAGCGGAGAGCGGAGTCCGCGCCGCTTCCGCTCCGCTCTATAGTTCACACCAGACGTGCATTTTTCCGCGGCGGTCCACAGGCGCTTCTGCTAGAGATTTTTTAGTTTTTTCCATCATGGTTGATAATTTCATAGCCTAAAGACATTAACCCATGTTCCTGCTACGAAAAACTGCTCCCTGCCTCCCCGCAGTTGCTTTACACCCAAAACCCCCGCCCACGCTCTGTCGGCACACTGTATTGATCTGTGTGCGCGCGCGTGCGTCTCTGTTTTGTGTGTGTCTGTGCGCACACGCTCGCAGGTGTGTGTGTGTGTAGGTAAATTAATAAACTAAAATTATTAACCCATATTTCTGCTAAAAGCAGCTGCTCTCTGCATCTCTTTTTCTCTCCCAAAAACCAGCAACCCCGCTCCAGAGTCTGCTCACTGCGTTGATCTGTGCGCGCTCGTGTCTGTCTGTGTTGTGTGTGTTTTATAAATATGACCCCCTGTTTCTGCTAAGATGAGCTGCTCTCTGCCCCTGTTGTAGTTTTTTTAACTCCCGAAACTCCTCACACCCGCACCGGAGTCTATCCACGTTGATCTGTGTGTGCATGTCTGTCCAAAAACTTGTCTTTTCACCAAAGAGGAACAGGCTCTCAGACCAAAGATTTGAGAAGTTGCTACTTTTGCACTACAATCAGTGGTTCAAAAATTAAAGCATTGAAACCATTCAACTGGCTGCTTATGCTGGTGGCATTGTTAAAGTTCAGGTTAAGGTGGAATAAAAGAATGTTTAAATGATCAGACATAAAGTATTGTTACTGTGCTCCTAAATATTCTTGTTAGGATACTTGTGTTATGTTGATACTTGGAACCTTTACTTTTATTTTTATACAAAGTTTGGTTTTATCTAAGTTTATTATTGTTGATATTTATAGTTTGCGTGTATTGTTGTAAAATTTTATAAAGACAATGTTAAAGCTGTGGTGTGATATAAATAAAGACAGCAGAGATTTTGTTACTTGACAGTTATTTATAATTATTTATTGTTTTGCACTTTCAGTTTTTTAAGCCATTTTGTTTAATTATAGTTGTAGGTAAGATACTTGAAGTATGTTAATAGTTGAAACGTTTACCTTTTTTGTGTGAAGTTACATTTTTTATATACCACTTGTTGCAGTGTTTTGTGGGATAATTCTGACAAATAAATATTGAAAATTCTTTCCCTAAACCCTCTCTCATGTGTATCCTAAACTTAGACAATATGACTCCATTGGAAAACTATACCAGTATACTATTGTCGGTTATCATCTATTATTGAATGTAAATTATTTTTTTTATTTGTAACGCAGGAAAAAATACAAAATATTACCATATTTAAAGAGAAATTTAAAACGAGTTACTTTGCCAAGTAACTAATTACTTTGAAGATGCAGTAATTGAGTTACTAACTCAATTACTTTTTGGGAGAAGTAACTAGTAACTATAACTAATTACTTTTTTGAAGTGAGATGCCAAACACTGCAAATCAGTAAGAATAAAAAGTAAGTTACATTTTGTCTTTGACATTTTTAAGTATATTACAACCGTAGAGATTTGGAAAACCATAGAGGAGGAATGAGAAACGGGTAAGGAGTTTTAACTCTAACACAAAATGTCTGCCTGGACTTTTTTTGCTCATTTTGACAATAAAAGGGTCTAAAAATGTCCTATAATTATGTGCTTTTGCTCCTTTTTCAAGAAGACACTGAATTTTCAAAATCTGTCATCATTTTCCAATGTTTTCTATTTTATAATAGTGTTGGACCCATTCAAATAGTACAAAAAACAAAAAATGAATGTGATTTTTAGAATTTTTATTGAGAAAAACAGTGCAAATGTATATGAACAACAGATTTTGTTTGTTAAAAGTTCAAATTTGTCCAGTATCAAACAATTTACAATAACATTTCTGTATGTTTCTCTCTAAATGTGCAAAAAACGGTCCATAAAATGTCAAATATCTCCAGGCGTTTTTGGTCACAGAGGGCAGTTCTGTCCTCTTGGTGATGCTGTCAGTGACAGTCAGAAGTCCCAAACTTCCAGGGAGAGTTCTTGGAGCAGATTCTGCAGCACCGGTGGGAAAAGATTTCACCTGCTGATGGTTTTTCTGCATTTAGAGGTGTTTAGACACCTGGGATGTGTCTGGGGTTGAACCTCAGTGGATGAGGGTCTCCGTCATCAGGTTCTGCATCTTTGTTGATGTAGTGAGCAGCTTTGGTCCCTGAACACATCACCAGAACCTCCATCATTCTCCTCTTTGGTCGTCCAGCATCAGCCCACAGGAAACTTAAAGAAAAATAGCTTTCATTTTGATGTTGATTTCCTGAACTAACGTAAATATATGCTTATTTTATAATTTCTCTCACACAGTTTGTGTTTCAGAGTAGAAACTAGTTACTGTTTGATTCCTACAGAAAAAAAACAGAAATGAAGCTTCACAAACGTTACCTTTTCTCTCTAAAAATGACTCCCTCCGTTGCTCCTTTAGTCTCAAAATCTTCTCTGAACCTCCATGATGGTTATATTTCCCAAGATGGTCGTCTTCCAGACATTTTTCTCA
This sequence comes from Oryzias javanicus, assembly GCA_003999625.1. Taxonomy (NCBI): domain Eukaryota; kingdom Metazoa; phylum Chordata; class Actinopteri; order Beloniformes; family Adrianichthyidae; genus Oryzias; species Oryzias javanicus. The sequence goes on along the minus strand of CM012452.1, from coordinate 32,861,359 downwards.
TTGTTTCACTGTTATAAAAACTAGGGCTGCCATAAACGATTATTTTAATAGTCGACTAATCACCGATTATTTTTCCCGATTAGTCGACTAATCGGGTCATGCGCAAACTGGATGTAAAGATGATGAAGTTGATAACCAGATAAAATATTAGTTAAATGCCAAATTAGCCTAAAAAATAAAAAGAGCCAAAGTTAGCCAAAATAGCTAGCATACTGCTGAAAGAATAGCTAAACTCCAAATTAGCGTAAAAAACAAAAAGAAAAAAATTTGCCAAAATAGCTATCATACTGCTGAAATATTAGCTAAACTCAATATTAGCTTAAAAAAAATTCCTAAATTACCCAAAACAGCTAGCACGTAGCTGAAATATTAGTTAAATTCAAAAATAGCCTAAAAAAAAAAAAAAAAAAACGCTTAAGTTAGCCAAAAACAGCTAGCATGTATATTAAATATTAGCTAAACTCCAAAATAGCCTAAAAAAACTTGATAAATGCCAAAGTAGTCCAAAAAGCTAGCAAAATCCTATTATAACTTTCAACTTTACTACACTCTGACTTCATACAATATAAAGTAACGATTAATCGACTATTAAATTAGTCGTCGACTATTTTAATAGTCGATTAGTCATCGATTAGTCGACTAATCGTGGCAGCCCTAATAAAAACTCTTTTTGACCGCTCCGCTCTGCATCTCGCCACCGCTCCATCTGTCTCACCAGTAAACAAAGCAGTTCCGCACAGACTTCTGGGTAAAATTACAGTAATGTTCAGATATTGAAAAGAAAGCGCAACGTCTCAGCTTTAAGAAACTGTTGGAGTTTTTCAAATAGAGCAAACCGCTCAGGTAAATAGCGTTCGGTAGCTGAACACACACTGTTTCCACAGCCACTCTCGGCGGGCCAAAAGATAACCGTCGCTGTGAAGTATAACTCCGCCTTTACGCTGATGTACAAAACTTTACGTTTGGAGCGCCTCAGTGAAAGGGTTCGGACGGTATGTCACCGGCAACAGCTCCGATGTTGACCGCTCCAGATGCAGCCAACCCTGCAGTACCCGTCAGGCTTTAGATTCTGCCAGAAATTCTTAAAACTAAAGTGCAAAAAAGGAGAAACAAAGGTGCTGATGGCCCCAAAATAACCGGACAAACCAGAACCAAACCTAAAAAACGAACCAGATCTTTGGGTTTTCCTCTCACAGCTGAACCCTGAGATCTTCTTCATCCTCGGCCGCCTTGTTTTGCTTGATTTCCCTCTCCAGAATCGACACAAAAGCATCAAAGCTAGTGGCTCCTTCAAGATAAGATCATGTTTCCTCATTAATGAAGCGGCGCCGAGTGGAAAAGTTTCATAAAATGCGTGAAATGCATTTCTGATCCCGCTGTGAACGTCTTCGTCACCCCGTGGATTCTCTTTGAGGGAAATGAAGCGTTCACTGATTAAAAACAACAACAAAGTGACTGACATGAAGCCACTAATTTACTATTTATAAGTTTGGAGCTGATCAAACTATCTTGACAGACAAACATAATTCTGACCACATTATCCTCCATAACCAGCTATTAACTTCCCATCAGCTGAAGTCCTCCTTGTTCAACTGGAGGTAATTACAGGCTCTGCCTTCCCTGTAATTATCAGTTCATATAATTGTATTTGGACATATTAGAACGTATAGTTCTTCCCTCCTCCAGTCCATCATGCAGACATCATCATGCAGACATGCGGCTGGTATCTGGAGGAGGCTTTAGAGTCCACGCCCTTTTGGGTTAGAAGAATCTGCTGTTTTGAGCTTCAGTGAGTTTCTGTATGGATCTATGTGTTTGATGTAAATGAGGAATGTCGTTCAATTACAGTTTTAAATGTCTGTCTTTTAGTTTTTAGTCTGCATGTTGGAATGACATCTTAATAGAGGTTGTTTCTCCACAGACTGGCAGAAGAAAGTAAACAATTTCAGCTTCTATGGTTTTTTTTTAGACGCTTTTGTCATAAAAACGTTGCTGCAGTTCTTCATTCTGCAGAACCAAAGAAGACCCAACTCTTTATAAGAAGCTCATCAGATCCTTCTGATCATACATTATTCTGCCGTATCTTCAACAGTCCTCCTGTACCGGGATCCTCTACACCAGAGGTGTCAAACTCAATCACACAAGGGGCCAAAATCCAAAATACACCGTAGGTCGCGGGCCGAACAGGATAAATATTTATTGAACACATTAAAGCTAAATTTTTTTTTAAAAAGTAACTTTTTAAAACAATTATGAACTAGATATATAGCATTCCCTGCGATAATTCTAGGAATGCTGTAAGCTGAATTTAGTCGCTGAAGACGATAATGCTGATAGCTGAAGATGCTGAAATTGATAGCTAAAAACACTGAAGCTGAAAGCTGAAAACGCTGAAGTTTATGGCCTTCTAAAATTTTAGCTGAATTCCAAATTACCTAAAAAAAAAAACAAAAAAAATAGGTTGTCCAAAACAGCTAGCATGTAGCTGAAAATGAAAAATAGCTGAACTTCAAAATATCCTAAAAAAATTAAGAAAAAGCCTAAATTAGCCAGAACATCAAGAGTGTAGCTGAAATATTGGCTAAACTCCAAAATAGCCTTACAAAATTAAAAAAGAAAGGCCTACATTAGCCAAAACAGCTAGAACATACCTGAAAAAAATAGCCAAACTTCAAAATATCCTAAAAAAAGTGAGAAAAAGACTAAATTAACCAAAACAGCTAGCGTATAAATATTTGCTTAACTCCAAAACAGCCTAAAAAAAGCTTAAAAAGAAAAGCCTAAGTTAGGCAAAACCGCTAGCATGTTGTTCAAATATTAGCCAAACTCCAAAATAGCCTAAAATATCTTATAAAGGCCATAATAGTCCAAAAAGCAAGTAGAATGTCCATTTTTAAAACTTTCAAACGTTAACTTTTTAAAATAATTATGAATAATAAAGACAGAAATATTATTCCAGAATAAATAAACTTAAATCTTAAATAACTTTAATATTTTACTCTTCATATAAATATATTTTGTCAAAATCATACAAATTAGAAATAATAACCAAAGAAGAACCACTCTTTATAAGAGCTCATCAGATACTTCCGATCATTCATTATTCTGCTTTAACTTCAACAGTCCTCCTGTACCGGGATCCTCTACACTTTAAACTTTGCAGTACAGCACATTTAAACTGTAATGTTGCCCCAAATTATGGATAAAATTAAATATAAAAAAATTCATAAGTGTGCCCACTGTACTGACAGAAGAACAAATTTCAGAACTTTTTTTTTATTTGTCAAGATGATCGGGAAATATTTTTGGTTATGATGAGTGAATCTTATCTGTATCAAAAGGAAATTCTTTTCAGGCAGCAGTGGATGCAGTTTATTATTTTTCTTAGCAGCATGTGGTTGTGAAGATTGTGTTGGTTTGCAGTTTAGAAACATTTTAACTTTATTTATAGAACAATTCAATTGTCTGTGCAGACCCAAAGTGCTGTACGATCATGTAAACAAATAAGACAATACAATACATTTGGGTTGTGAATGCTGACGCGTTAACGAGCGCGATTAATAAAACATAATTAATTTGTTCATATTTATTAATCGCTCTCAGGCGTTTTAAGTTCATAGAATGAAATTAAAACTTGCATTCTCTTAAACATTTTTACGGGGTTTCCACTGCAAAATGAATCCAACAGAATTTTCTGTTCTTGCATAATTTTATGTCTAGTGTGTAAATATAACATGGAAAAATGATGAAATAAAGGTCGTGCCACATAGGACTGGTTGTGATTAAGATGATACCAAATAAGGAGATAGTCTTTCAAATTTAAAATTGAGGTAAATTTAAAAGTTGACAAAAACGGAGTTTTAGACACTAAAGGTTTCCAAAGGGTTAAAAATAAACATTCTAAATGTACAATTTTTAGGGGTGTAGGAAAAAATCGATTCGGCAATATATCGCGATATTTTGGTTGGCGATATTTGCATCGATTTAAAATGTTGCCATGACGATATTTATTTAATAATTAATGAGCGTTCTTCACCGTTTTGCTTCTGTTTCCACTTCCGTCCACTAGTTGGCAGCAGAGCGCTCTGAACCTCTTTCAGCTCCTATCCAACAAGATCTGTTAAATATTCAGTCAGCCTCATGGTTTTGGTTGTAATGAGACATGTACTACTTCGTTTTGACTTCTGTACACGTTGCCGCCAGTATCATAAAAACGTGGATTGCGGAGCTTCTTAGCGGCTCAGATGAGAACGAGTGAAGTTGTGGAGCTGCAGCGGGTCATGGGCGGAGCCTCCATCAAAATGTTGGCAAAGCGAGCAGAAGTTCTGCTGAACTTCACAGCAATAGACTCTAGATCAGAGATCAGATGGATCAGAGTGAAGAGTACAACTCTGAAAAAAGGACAATGTCGTAGCGATTAGCAGTGAAATACACATTTGAAAAAACTTGAACTGCAGCGCTGACTGTCATGTAAATAAAGCAACTTATCCACATTCATCACACTGAAATGTTTCTGGAAAGAATTGACATTTTTATTCACTTTTAAATCACCCTTAAGGTTAATGAACTGTTTGAATGCTAAATTCAAGCAATCTTACAATCACACTTTAGAAATGTATTAGTTAAAGCACATTCATTCTGTTTTTCGTATACAGAAAAATATTTTGTTTCGGGGATCAGACAATATTGATTGATCCCTTAAAAGAACAAATGTTTTGTAATATACCATAAGAAAAGCAGCATGGATTTCTGGGTAAAAGCAACTTGTAAATGAGATACTGTGTTTAATTGTTCTTGTGCAGTATTGGAATATATCACGATAAATATTGTATCGTGAGACATGTATCGGGATACGTATCATCAGACTCTTGCTAATACACACCCCTAATAATTTTTCATCTAATTTCATATTATGACTATTTGCAGATAATAGGTGGCTGGCAAATACCGTTATTAAAAAAAAAGAAAGGAATGTCGATTAATCGCAAATTTTTTTTTCCAGATTTGCAATGAATGACTTAATTTTTTTATATCGACTCCCGGCTCTATGATAAATGCAGAAGATCTACATGCAAATGTTTACAAGTTACTTTAATGTATTTTTATTTCCTTTTTTTTTTTTTTTTTAAACAGCATTTTTTTAGGTTTTAAAAAATTTTTCAAGGGATTTTTTAAAAACAATAACAGACAATTTTACGTCTTTGAATAAAAGCAGGAAAACTTCTTTACTGTCAAAAAGTGGGTTTTTAAGAAGACTTAAAAACTGATGATGAGGAAGATTCTCTAACATGAAATGGAGGATTGTTCCAAAGCCTTCTTACCTTTAAACTCCAACTATATCTCGTCGCCGGCGACACTTAAACAATACAGAATTTATAACACGCCGTAACTTTTTAAATCTTGAAGAGATCAATGTAATTCCAGCAGATTCTGAAGGAGAAAAGAGGCTCGAGTTGAAAATGGCTACTTAATCAAATACCATAAACACTGGAGTTCTGGTGTTAAAAGGTTCATAGTAATTATACTATTTTTAGCCATAATAATAATAAAACAACAAACCTGTGTTGTTTTTCAAGACCTATTTTCTGCAGAGCAGCAATAGTTCATTAGAAATCTGCCTCTTGAGCCGCTAATGCTGAAGTTATCTTCAATTTCCCATCAGCCCTTTGTTTACACTCTCTCCTAGCTTATAGCGCTTTACAAACCTAAGCTAACATTAGCATAACAACAAATTAATGAAAAATCTGTGAGAATATCATTTCTATCCAGCCGTAGAGTTTGAGATTCCTTCTCAGCGTGGAAAATGAAGACGTTCATGGATCTATTCGTCTGAAGCTGGAAGTTTCAAAATTGTAGCTAATTATTGGGATGGGAAATGCTGGGAATGAGGGTATCGATCCAATGCCCAGTAAATACAGGGTCAGTATCACTTTTTTCTTGAATTGCTGTTACAGAGTAATTTTAGAAATGCACTTTGTCAATTAGATGTATAATAAAAGACAGGACAGAGACTTTCAGCAAATAAAAATGTTTATTACAACAATCTATACTGAACATACATCAAATATAGAACATCTGTATTCATAATGGCGTTAAACCTGTGTCATGAACCAGAGTTTTTTCGAACCGCTGGTTTTCATCTGATCCAACATAATTTGAGTAAAAAAAATATTAAAAATAGCTATTTTTATCTTAATTTTAAGATTATAAGAAAAACGCCACAAAAACATACTGAGAAACCATTTTTATTGTAGTGGGTCTTTAAGGTAGCACTTTGTTTTTGGTATTTTAGAAGCAGCTGGTAGGAGAGGGTGAGGAGGAGCAAAGGCAGCATAGATCTGTGTGTAAACGGTTGTTTCATACTATGTGCTAATGTAGTAAACATGAACAATATGACTATATTTATATTAATAAATAAATTATTAATTTATATTAATAAACGTTTAGAAATATGTGACCAGAATCTCTATGAAAAATATTCACCTTTGCAGCAGAACGATTTGTAAAAATGTTTTTTTTTTTTTTTTGGAATGCTGTAAGCTGAATTTGGCTGCTGAAGATGCTAGTGCTGATAGCTGAAAATGCTGAAACTAATAGTTGAAAATGTTGAAGCTGAGAGCAGCTAAAATACTAGTTAAATGCCAAATCAGCCAATAAACTATAAAAAAAAAAATTAAAATAGCAAGGTTATCCAAAACAGCTAGCTTGTAGCTGAAAAAAATAGCTAAATTTTAAAATAGCCTAAAAATACTGAGAGAAGCCTAAATTAGCTAATGCAACTATAAGAGCCTAACTACAAAATAATCTAAAAACGTATTTAAAAAAAAGCCTAAAATAACTGACACAGCTAGCATGTAGCAGAAAATTAGCTAAACTCCAAAATAGCCTAAAAAATCTTTGTAAATGCTAAAATAGTCCAAAAAGCTATTAGAATGCTAATTTTTAAAACTTTAAACCGTAACTTTTTAATTATGAAAAATAAAAATGTAGGAATATTATTCCAGAATAAATTAACTAAAACCTTAAATAAATTTCAATATTTTACTCTCGATACAAATATATTTTTATATATAAATTATACAAGTTAGAAATGAGCACAAGATAACATCGGATCATTAATAATAATAAAATAAAATGATCTGGAGGGCCGTATCCGGCCCCCGGGCCTCGACTTTGACACGTGATGTATAACCTTGCCTACATGTGGGCGGAGCTTCAGGTGTTAGAAAAAAAGAGATGTGAGAAAAACAAGTCAGACAAACAAAAATGTAGACGTGTGTAAACTGCCTGATTTGTCTCGTTTCTGCCTTTCTGTGTTCAGGTAAATGTATATATATGTGTATATATATATTTAAACAAAATCCTGAAAGATTTTTGAATAAGGATTCATGGTTGAGTGTTTTATGGAGCACTGAACAAAACATTAAAATTCTTTCCAAACTTTCTACCTGCAAATAGAAATAATAAAGCGATTTTGAGCTTTTGTTCCGTCCGATCCTCCGACCTGCCGGTAAAAACACCTCCCGATACGCGCCTCCTTCCCTCGAGGACGCGCCCGCGTGAATAAACCTGATCACAAAGTCCACAAAAGAACATCAGACGCGCGGCGTTGCCTCTGTTCGCCACAATAGGCCTTAATGCCGCATTGAGTGATGCTGCCGCCACATGCAGCCAAAGAAAGCAGACAAGACAGAGTAAACAGTTTGTTCCTGCGAGCAGCTCGATGCCAATCAGCAATTAATGAGGCGACGCTGCATCCAGCGGCTGGGAGAAGTTAAACTGAGCTGAATTAAGGAGCAATATCATCCCTCATGCAGGTGCTGCCGAACGAATAACTGCTTTAATTACAGTTATTCAATCATTTGCCTTTTTTCCCGCCTCGTCCCAACACCCCCACCCCCGCCCCTCTTTCCTGTCAGTCAGCAAACTCCCATCAGACACCTCACCTGAGTGTTTTGCTCCGGGCTGTAAAGCATCTGTGACCCTGACGGAGGAGGGAGATAAAGAACGGCTTCCCGTCTGAAAGACGGCGTGATGAAGGCAGAGCGAGCGGGCGGGCGGGCGAGGGAGCGAGCGGCTCCTCGTCTGGGTTTGCAAACTCAGACGCTGGAAGTTTGCAGGAGTCTTTGATGGGGAACATCTGCGAGTGAGGTGGGGGGAGATTCGTGGATGGGGGAGGACTGGATGCACCTGCTTTCACGCGCAGACTTCCAGTTCTCGTTGAGTCGCGGCGGTTGTTTACGGCGCGGCATACTGTCAGACGGAGCCATGCAGATTGCAGATGACAGTCTGGAGCGAGCAGGCAAATATTGAATGTTTGACAACCTCTGATTTTGTCATCTGATGCTAAATGAGTTTACAGATAAACTGTCGCTTCCAACTTCACTCTCATGCTAACTTTTAAACTCAAATCTCCTTTAAAAATTACATTCTAGCTGATCAAACATCAGAATTAAAACATAAAAGAGTTACTTTTAAATATTATACCTCCAATTCATAAATATTTGTTCCTTTAGATTCTAAAAGATTAAACCTGGTCTTTTATTTACAAAATATGATTCATGCCAAAGCAAATTTATAAAAGAAAATATTGTTTACTTAATTAATTTCATTATTTATTGATTTTGTCTTTTACCCTCTTTAATTCAACTTAAATAACTTTATTGATATCAGTGTGGCACAGGAAATGAATCGTTTCTGTCCAGAGCGTTTGACAAATAAAGTTTTATTTGATCTTTGAGACTCGATTTTGATATTATTCCCTATGTAGTTAGTTCAATAATTGTACATAGTGCCAGTTACTTTAATTTTCTGATTTTCTCTTTAACTTTATTGATACCGGTCTGGAACAGGAAGTAAAGAAAAAAAAATCTTTTTTTGTTGTTCCCAACGTTGAACAAATAAAAGTTTATTTTATTTTTAGGATTCGATTTCAAATTAACCTCTTTATGGTTACCTGAACAATGAACTTGATGCCAGGTACTTTTTAACGCGCTTCATAACTTTATTGACACCAGTCTGGAACAGGAAGTGAAGGAATCGTTTGTTTGTCCCCAGTGAAGGACCAATAAAGTTTGATTTGATCTTTGAGATTGGATTTTGAAATTATTCCTTATGTGATCATTAGAAAAAAATGTACTTGTTTTCAGTTACTTTAATTTTTTACTTTTTAACTTTATTGATACCTGTCTGGAACAGGAAATAAAAAGAAACACTTTTTTTTTTTTCTTCAATGTGGAACAAATGAAGCTTTATCTTTGTGATTGGATTTCAACAACTTCTTAATGGTGCTTGACCAACTGCATTTGATCCCAGTTACTTTTTGAAGCGCTTTATAACTTTATTAATACCAATCTAGAACAGGTTAGTGGAGGAAATGTTTGTTTGTCCCTAGCATTAGACAGTTTGTAAAGTTTTATTCTTTGTATTGAATATTCAAAAGATTTCCTAGTGGTTACTGGGAGAACTGCAGTTGATGTCAATTACTTTTGTTATTAAACAGACTTTTTAATAGGCTTTTTCACTTTATTAATGTCATTGTGGAACAGGAAGTGGATTAATTGTTTGAGTGTCCTTGGCGTAGGACCAATAAAGTTTTATTTAGTGGTTACTCTGTGTTAGTTACTTTAAATTTCAAACATGCTTTTTTTAACGTTATTTATAACTTTATTGAGACAAGTCTGGAACAGGAAGTGAAGGAATTGTTTTTGTCCCTTGCATAAGTTAAATAAAGTTACATTTTATTTGTTTTACTGAGTTTTCCAAATATTTCTTAGTGGTTAGCAGAAGTACGTAGTTACCTGAACAATGCACTTGATGCCAGTTACTCTTTAACGTGCTTTATAACTTTATTGACATCAGTCTGGAACAGGAAGTGAAGGAATCGTTTGTCCCTGGTGAAGGACCAATAAAGTTTGAGACTTGATTTTGAAATGATTTCATCATAGTAACTAGAAAACCTGTACTTGTTACCAGTTACTTTCCTTTTTTTCTACTTTTAACTTTATTGATACCTGAACAGGAAGTGAAAGAAAAGTTTGTTTGTCCTTAGAATCGGACCGATAAAGTTTAAAGTATTCAATTTTGGAACAATTTCCTAGTGGGCACCTAAAGAACTGCACCTTCTTTTTTGTTTTTAGTAATACTTTTATTGACAATATTCAAGCACAATACAATGACAGACAAACCCAAACAAAAGATGCACATGTGACAAAAAAAATAAAAAATGTATCCAAATAAAATGTAGAGTCCAACATTTTTTAGATTCATTATAAATATTCACAACAATTTTAGTTCCTAGTTGTTTTAGAAAAGATAAACACAATTCCATACAAAAAAAAATTGGTGTGGATTTCTGAAATTTGTAACATGTATAAAATATTTTATACATATTATGTATACAAAATACGATTATTTTTGTGATAATTATTATGAAATGCAATTTTTATAAAATAATCAAACCAAGCAAAAAGTTTTCTTAAAAAGGTTCAGGATTTTGTAGAAATTTAGTGAATCAGTTCAATTTACTGTTGGTCTGGAACAGGAAGTGGAAATATTGTTTGTTGTCAGCGTTGGACAAATAAAGGTTTATTTGATCTTTGGGATTTGTTTTTGAAAAACATTTCCCTAGTGGTTATTTAAAACTGCATTTGGACCCAGTGAACTTCATTTTTTAAAAGTGCTTTAATTTTGAAGGGTTTGGCACAGTTGTGTTTTTTTTTAATCAAAACAAACCATAAAATGAGATTCCCAAAATGCAGAAGCAAAAATGACAGAATTTGATCCCAAATTAATTTTCTCTGATTTTTATTTCAATATTGATTTTTTTTTTTCCTTCAACATTTTGATTTAAAAAAAGAGCTAATTTGTGTGTAGAATAATGAAGGTTGAGGAGCTTTTATTTTGTGATGATGTCAGAGCGACGTTTCAATATTTTATTCACGGCTCTCCGGTGGCCAATAAACAGTTTAAACAGCTTTTAGGAAAATTAAGATTTAGCCACAAAAGGTATGTTTAATAACAAAAGAAAAAGTCTTCTGTTTTGTTTAATTACACATTAAATCACAAAATAAAGAATTACATTTAAATCAAATTTTAAAGCTTTATTTAAAAGATTTACAGAAAAATTGTTTAACATTCACAATGTTTTTGTAGCCAATCACGTCAGCGCGGGCGGATCAAACGTGGCCTGTATTCACCGGGGACGGCCCAGGCGGCAGGAGCACAATAGCGCCGCAGGATTTGAGAGGATTGACTCGGAACAAACGAGGTGATTTTCCTGCGAGTCGGAGGAGGATCCGTCTCCGCGGAGCTGACAAGCGCCGGTCCGCGGGGACGCCCAATAGAGACGTTAGAGCCGGCAGCTTCCCGCCAAACATATGGAGAGGAGGACGGACGCCGAGGTGTGATGATATGGGCTGCGAGTCACTGCAGTCACGCGTGTGTAGGAAGCATGATCAGTATTTACAGAGAGAACGTCTTGTAGGGAGAAAAATTCAGGTACAAAAAGCCCCGAAAACAGAAATGACAGTAAAACACAACCTGAGGCTTCAACCACCTTCAGATTGTTTTTCATGGAGACGAATCAGTTTAAAGTCAAACTGATTGAAAATTTAAAAAAATTAAAATTTGAAAAAAGATTTAAATGTGAAAATATTGAAATAATCTTAGAATATGGGAAAATTTGATAAGACATGTACAGGAAACGGTAAAGTCAAGGCGGGGCGGGATTATATAAGTTCGCTTCCTCCCATTCCCCTTTCAGTCAAATCTCTTGATTGCTTGAAATAAATCATTTCTAATCTAATAATAGTTACACACACTACAAAGTTAAGTTTGCAACCACAACCAATGTCTCGATCTCAGGAGGAGGCCGTCATCTGGAATAAAAAAATAAAAAAAAAGACCCAATTTTTATCAGTTGAAAATGTTATGTAAAGCGGAGCTGCTTAGGACCAGTTTAGATTTAGAATTTTTTTTTTTTTTTGTTTTGTTTTTTCATTTTTATTCATTAAAAAGCATACAATATAAACTTGAGTTATATACTAAATCATGATAGGAAATGAAGGAAAAAAAATGAAAAGGGGACAGAAAGAAGAAAAACTTATTTTGTCTGCCCCTTTTTACAATCAATACATTAATCTATCAATAAAAAAAGAAAGATACAGATACACAAGCATTTGGCGGATTCATTACACAGTAAGAGAAAATTGGGAAAGAAAGAAACAAAAAAAACCAAAATCTTATAATTACAACATAAACCAGTGTGAAGGGAAAATAATACTTCTGGGATGAGTCATTGTTATTTGTTTTAGATAGTTTTATAGTCATTGATAACACTGTTTTTAATGTAGTTTTTAAAACTTGTTATTGTTGTAGTATTTTTAATTTCTAAGCTCAATTTATTCCATTTATTAACTCAATATACTGATTCAGCAGAATTCTGTGTTTTGGTTTGACAAATATTTCATGTCCTTTTAGATTAAATTTACTTTTTCTTTTCATGTATCTTTTCATTAAATTAGGAGGAAGGCTTTCCATCTTTACTTTATACATACATTTCAAAATATTAAAGTTTATAAGATCATTAAGTTTTAATAGTTTTAATTTAATAAATAATGGATTTGACGGGTCCCTATAATTACTTTTTGTAATGATTCTTATTGCTTTTTTTTGCAATATGTAAATTGGATGAATATATGTTTTATAAGTTGTACCCTAAATTTCTATACAGTAGTTCAGGTATGGCATAATCAAGGAATTATATAATAGATATAATGAATTACTGTCAAAGAACCATTTTACTTTGTGTAATACTGCAATTGCTTTTGATATTTTGGATTTGACGGTGTTAACCTGTGATTTCCAAGATAGCTTTTCATCTATAATAACTCCTAAAAATTTTACTTCTTTCACTCTTCTAATATTAATATTAATATTATCTATGTTTAATTGTGTTTAACCTGTTCTAGATTGGAATTGTGTTAGTTTCCTCTCTGACTGAAAATGTAACATGAATCTCTGACTCAGCGTTAAGGAAACAATATTACATTCAATGTAAGGGATGTGGGCGTGGTTACTCAGTTGACCTTTGACCCCCAGAAATGTGACATTGATTTATTAAAAAAGAATCCTGAACGTTTACCTACAGCTACCGACATTCACACTCTCCAAGCTTTTGCTTGACCTTTGACCTTTGAGTACTAGACGCTGCTCGCTGCTTTGAATCTCCATATTTTATCCTAGAAACTACAAGATATTTGTCATTAATTGCATTTTCATGGATTTATGTCTAATAGTTTTTGTTTGAATCATCTGAAAGTTTCAGAATAGTATTTGTATGAATGTTTTGTCTTCATTCACACTGTAGTGATTCATGATTCTCATGAAATCAAAACTTTCAGCACATTCATGCTTATACTTTTGATATTTGCACATTTTATGCATTTTAAAATTTTACGCAATTTCTGTGAAATGTATTTATTTTTATTTAGTTTTATTGAAAATGAATGGACATTTTTTTCAAATCCTTCATAAATTTTATGTTCTTTACAAACTGAAGCAGTCATTATAGCAAAACTTTCAGCATTTTCATGCTTATAATTTTGGTATTTGCAAACTTTACACATTTTAAAATTGTACGCAATTTCTTTGATTTTTTTTTTTTTAATTAATTACATTTTTTTTAAATCCTTTATAAATCTTCAACCTTCAAACTTATGCATTCATATCAAATGTTCAGCACATCCATGCTTATATTTTTTGTATTCACACATTTTACGGAATTTAAAATTTTATGCAATTATTCCATTTTTTGCTTTTTCTTTCTTTGTTTTTAGCCCCATAGGAAATGAATGGAAAAATGTTTGTAATCCATCATAAACTTTATGCTCTTTTTAAATCTATTCAATCATAATATCAAAACGTTCAGCACATTCATGCTTAAACTTTTGGTATTCACACATTTTACACAGTTTTAATATTTCATGCATTCTTTTTTTTTTTCGCTCCATAGGAAATGAATGGCAATTTTTTTCAAATCTCTTATCAACTTTATGCTCTTCTTAAACTCATGCAATTGTGAAATAAAATTGTTCAGTACATTCATGCTTAAACTTTTGGTATTTGCAAATTTTACGCATTTAAATTTTTTTTCTGAATTTTTTTTTTTTTTTTTTCACACAATTCTTCAAGTTATGCATGTTTGGTATCAAAACATTCATCACGTTCAGACATTTTTCAGCAACTGCAGCATTCCCTCTAGGATCATCTCAGGTCATGGACGTTTCCTTTTTGTTTTTAATCCTAATCTGAGCCATAAATCCCTGAATCATGGATCACGTTGAGCTGGTCGGAGGCGTGATCTCAGGTAAACTGCCGCCAGGATTTGGTTTGTCTTGCGCTCAGCTGTGAGCGAACCCTGGCGGCAGGGCGGCGGGGCGGTGGGGGTCTCCCTGCTTGGCTTCCTGCCTGACAACAGAGCCTCCCCGCTGGGCTGGAGGACCTGCCCAGCTCTGACCTCAGCTCTGAACTCAGCTCTGTCAAACATGCTCCTCTGACTCCTTCACCCCCCCAGAGAGGGGGGAGTGAGGAAGACGCGCCTGCCTCTTCATCCACAGACAATGAGTCACAATTGCTGTCAGCGTCTTCACTCCTGCGTGTTTCTCTCTTTGTTTGGGGTTTTTCTATTGTTTATGGTCGGTTTCATAAATAGATTTTTTTTGTTCTCTTTAATGAAATTTGAAAGAAAAGTAAAAGCAAATCTATGTATTTGCTTTTGTTTGGTAACTTCTCCTGTGATGATGGGCTTGTTTAGTCAAACATCATTTCAGATGCACAATAAGGAATCGCAGTTTTTAATTTTCCTCCAGCGATAAATGTTTTTCAGAAAGTGTCATCTTTTGTTTAATGCTTGGCTGCATGTTTTGATGGCCGCGCTTTTCATTTCCAATCGGAATCTTGACAACTTCCATCAAAAGCTGGAGGTTCGTTTCAGCAACAATGAAAGTTTGCCAGCAAGACAATTCCACTTCTAACAGAAGTTTATTTTTTTTAAATCTCTTATTGATGAACATTTTCTGTTTTTTCTGAAGTAAATCGGTGAAACTTGAAGGTGTTTTGTGGAAAAGTTACTTTAATTATTTGACTTTTCTTGTAAGTTGCGTCTAATGTTCACAATAATCTGCACAAGTTATTTATTTTGGAATTTACCAATGAAATCTTAAATTCTCGTGTGGAGCTGCTCCCTGATTATGACGATGTGTATAATAGATACCTGAAAACATGTAAAAGGTTAAAAAAACTAATGTTCATCCAAAGCCTGACGCTATGTTGCCCTCGGCAACATGCGTTTAAGCGACTACTAACAATGAAAAGTCTTTGGAAACCCAATTTTATGCTAATTTCAAGTTTTCGTGTTCAAAACTCTCACATGCTAAAAATCTTTATTACGTTTTCAGGATCTATTTACAAAATGTGTATCATGATAGTTGAACTTTGGTTTGAACTGAGATTTGTTAGTGACGAATGGGTAGCGTCCTTTTCAATACACCCCAAATGTATTGATAATTGTGTGAAAGTTAGTAAACATTAATAACATAAATATTCCCCATAGGATATAAATGAGAGAATCTTCAAATTTCAAAATCTTACGTTGATTAAAAACAAACCTTTAAGTAAATTCATTTTTTCATATTTTATAGAAATTTTCAAAAAATTTGGATTTTTACCTAATATTTTAGCAACATATGCTAACTTTTTTGACTGATTTTTCATCTACTGAGGTTCTTTTAGGGCTAATTTAGAGTTTAGCTTCTAGTTTAGCAACATGTTAAAATTTTTGACTAATTTAGTTTAGTTTTAGGCTATTTTGAGTTTAGCTCTTTAGGAAATATGCTAGCTTGTTGGCTAATATGTTATCGACTGAGGTTTTTTGTTATAATTTAGAGTTTAGCTTAACTTTAGCAACATGCTAATGTTTTTAACTAATTGAGTTTACTTAAGAAGTTTGGGCTATTTTGGAATTTAGCTAGTATTTAAGCAACAAGCTAACGTTTTGGGCTAATTTGGCTTCTACTGAAGTTCTTTTTAGGGCTAATTTAGAGTTTAGCCTTCTTTTTTGGCAACCTGCTAACATTTTTGACTAATTTAGTTTACTGAGAAATTTTAGGCTATTTTGGAGTTTAGCTATTTAGGAAATATGCTAGCTTGTTGGCTAATATGTTATCTACTGAGGTTTTTTGTAATAATTTGGAGTTTAGCTTAACTTTAGCAACATGCTAATGTTTTTAACTAATTGAGTTTACTGAGGAAGTTTAGGCTATTTTGGAATTTAGCTAGTATTTAAGCAACAAGCTAACTTTTTGGGCTAATTTGGCTTCTACTGAAGTTTTTTTAGGGCTAATTTAGAGTTTAGCCTTCTTTTTTTGGCAACCTGCGAACATTTTTGACTAATTTAGTTTACTGAGAAATTTTAGGCTATTTTGGAGTTTAGCTATTTAGGAAATATGCTAGCTTGTTGGCTAATATGTTATCTACTGAGGTTTTTTGTTATAATTTGGAGATTAGCTTAACTTTAGCAACATGCTAATGTTCTTAACTAATTGAGTTTACTGAGGAAGTTTAGGCTATTTTGGAATTTAGCTAGTATTTAAGCAACAAGCTAACTTTTTGGGCTAATTTGAGTTTAGCTAATATTTGATCAAAATGCTAATGTTTTTGGCTAATTCATTACCTACTAAGGTTTTTATAAGTTCATTTAGAGTTTAGCTTCTATTTAGCAACAGGCTAATAGTTTTGACTAATTTAGTTTACTGAAAAATTTTAGACTATTTTGGAGTTTAGCTAGTATTTAAGCAACATGCTAGCTTTTTTTTTTTTAGCTAAATTGGCATCCACTAAGATTTTTTGGGCTAATTTGGAGTTAAGCTAATATTTGAGCAACAATTTTACAACATTGTCATTTATTAGGGATTTTTAAGCAATTTTTTCTTCAGTGTTCTTTCTTAGTTTCCGACCATTTCCTGTTTTAGTAAATTCAACATTTAGCAAATAGCTTTTGTATTTCCAGTAAATCCCTGTAGCAATTAAAGTTCATTGCATCATAATTTTCATCAAGACACACTTGCACTTCCCTGAGGATACAGCCGCTCCACTCCACGACCCTTCATGGACCCAGATAACCCAGAAAGTGGGGTGCGTTACATGATTAGGGCTTCACATGTACAATGCTAACTCAACTATAACTAAAAACAGTAAAAGTTAGGCCGAATCCAAATTCTTCTCTTGTCCCTACCGTCATATTTAGCCCTCCAAACAGAGTGTTATGAAAAAAATGTCTCTTCGAATTAAGATGTCACTCCCACTCGATGATGTCATCCATAGCTGCCGGTCAGCTAGTGTTAGCACAGAACTTTGTTGCGCTTTATATATAACAGCAGTTTTATAAATTTAAAAAGTTCAGGCTAAAAACGAAAAGTCATTACTTTCATTTAAATGTAAACTTCTGTGCTACGGAGAACACCCACGAGAAGAAAAGTTTCTCTTCCCCGCCACCATGTGCCGCGAGGGTTGGCCCTTTAAAAAAAAAAAAAAAGATTTCAGACACGCCTTTCCCTTCAAAAGCCCCTACAATTGGAGGGATAGGGAAGAGCTGTGGGGGAAGAATTCACATTCTGCCTTTGATAATCTATACTAAACAAATATCACACTTTCAATGATTTCTGTTTAGAATCTGAACTCAGTTCTGTTCTACAGGTTTATTTTTGTTCACTAGAGAAAATTTAAAATAAGCCTTTTATTCTGTAGTTTCTGTCTCAGAACCTCTAGAACACGTGTCAAAGTCAAGGCCCAGGGGCCGGATCTGGCCCTCTGGGTAATTCTATCCGGCCCTCCAGGTCATTTTATTTTATTGTTATTAATGGCCCGATGTCATCTTTCACTCATTTTTAACTTGTATAATTTTGAAAGAATATATTTTTATGGAAAGTAAAATATTGAAAGTTATTTAAAGTTCAAGTTTTTTTATTTTTTTATTTTTTTATGGTTTTAAAGTTTTAAACATTAGCATTCTGCTATCTTTTAGGACTATTTACTAAGATTTTTAGGTCATTTTTGAGTTTTTCTAATATTTCAGCTACATGCTAGCTGCTTGGCTAATTTAGACTTTTCATTTTAGTTTTTTTAGGCTATTTAGGAGTTTAGCTAATATTTCAGCTACACACCATCTGTTTTGGCTAATTTACACTTTTTTCGCATTTTTAGGATGCTTTAAAGTTTAGGTAATATAGTTTATTACATGCTAGCTGTTTTTTGCTAATCTAATTTTTTTTTTTTGGTTAGTTTGGCATTTAGTTAATACTTAAGCTACATGCTAGCTGTTTTGGCTAATTAATGCTTTTTCCCTTTTTTAGGGTGCTTTGAAGTTTAGCTACTTTTTCCGCTACATCCTAGATGTTTTGGCTAATTTAGACTTTTCTTTTTGAAGTATTTAAGGCTTTTTCTGCATATAGCTAATATTTTTAGCTGGCTATCAGTTTCAGTGTTTTTAGCTTTCAAATTCAGCATCTTCAGCTACCAAGTCTAGGCATTTTAGCGACCAAATTCAGCTTCCAGCATTCACACGAGCATTATCACAGGTAATGCTATATATCTTGTTCATACATTATGTTAAAAGTTACGGTTTTAAAGTTTTAAAAAATGTATTCAATAAATGTTTGTCCTGTTCGGCCCGCAACCTAAGTTTTTTTTTTTGTTTTTTTTTTTTTTTGTCCCCTTGTGCTCTAGAGTAAAGTCTTTCTGATATCATTATAGTTAATGCTTTTTTTTCCAGCAGCGTAAAACCAACAACATTTAAAAGATGTTTCAGTTTCATGAAGATGCAGATCAGAATCATGTCAACCTCATCCTGCTGCTGAAACTCCTCACGGAGACGTTCGAGACTTTAGCTCGTCATCCTCACTTTCAGCTTCACTCCTATCGTGTAACGACGATAAAACGGCTGAGGCGGTAATCCTGGAAAACATTCAGGTCATATGGTTAGCAGATTACAATGAGGCTAAGCAGGTTAGCTAAAGATGTCATTCATTCCTGAGTCAACAGAGATCACAGGGCACGGCATGAAAGGGGCTTAGCCACTGCACACAACGGGACTTGGCGTGCCGTTCATGCATCGCTTCATAAAGCTGAGGGGCTTAATATGTCAGCAATTATCAGATTGATCTTCCTGTACAATCATTCAGAGGTCAAAGGTTAATGTTGGTGGAGGCTTGGACGGAGACGTTTCACGTCTTTTGGCTAAATGTAACTTTTTGAAGTTCTTAAGCAACTGTTGAGTTTTGCTAAAATGTTAGCATTATGCTAGCTGTTTTGGCTAAATGTAACTTTTTTGAAGTTTTTTAGGCAAATTTGGAGTGTAGCTAATATTTTAGCTTTATGCTAGCTGTTTTGGCTAAATCACTAAATGCTGCTAAACAAGAGCATACAAACCCAGAGGGTTTCTGTATTCGAGAACTGGACAGAGTGGGACATTTATTCTGTTCTTAATTTGTTTTTTTTTTTTAACTTTCTTCTGTCTTTTAACGTGAAGCACTTTGGAACACTCCAACTAGTTGTGAAGTGCTATATAACTAAAGTTTATTCATCATCCATAGAAATGGTTCACTTCTAGCTCCAACCAAATGAAGTCAATTCAATCATTGAAAAATACTGCTCATTAACATAACAATTCACTGTCGAACACATTAAAAATGCATATAAACTAGAGTTGGGAATCTTTTTTTTTTTAATGAAATATTTGGAAAAAATTTTTATTAGTTTTTGCTGACTACTTATTGTCTGGGAATAATCAAAAAAGGAAATCACACTCAAACTATACATTTGAGAATACAAAATACAAAAAATGTATTTTTAATTTAAGGCTGTCAGTCGAATAAAATATGTAGTCCGATCAATCACACGTTTGATTATTCACGATTAATCACATTGTTTTACGAGGTAAATTTAACGACAAATTCCTCAGTAAACTGAATTATTCATAAATGTTAGCATGTTGATAAAATTGAAGCTAAACTCCAAATTAGCATTAAAAAACTTGGTAGTTAACAAATTAGCAACGAAAAAAGTTAGTTAGCACGTTGCTAGGATATTACCTAAACTCTATAAATCAGCACAAAAAGGCCTCAGTAACAGCTAATTATCCTAAAAAGAAGATAGGTTGTTGCTTAAATGCTAGCTAAACTCCAAAATAGCCAACAATTCCTCATTAAACTAAATTAGTCAAAAAGCGTTAGCATGTGGCTAAAATAGAAGCTAAATTCAAAATTAGCCCAAAAAACCCATTAGACATTACAAATTAGCCAAAAAAACATTAGCCTGTTGCTAAAATTCTTGCTAAACTTGAAGTTAACCTGCGCCATTTTTTCACAATAATTTTCACAATTTTATGTTGGAGCCAGACGTCAATAAGCAGCTATCGGTTCGAGTCCAGTTGAGTTTCTGAGGCAACGACTTTTATCAATCAGGAGTGAGCGTGTTGGTAGGCCACACCCCTTACATTTGAAATTATGCTACCTGATATCTAAGCGTGATGATGCCACTCATTCGTCGTACAGACATGTTGAATGTTAAGGCCAGCAGGCTCCGCCCACTTTTACTGAAGGATCTGATTGTTCAGTTTCTAATCAACTACAGAAAAATTATTGATTGTCAAGAAAACATAAAAAAAGTATCCAAGCAAGCAAGAATGGTTATTCTAGCCAATAGAATGACTGAGAAACGGCTGTTTATTTTTCTATAGAAATGAATGGGATTTTGGCTTTTTGGAATCACTTCCTGTTTTGAACGCCAAAAGGGCGGAGTCCAGTTCTTACATGCAGTCAGAGGTTCTTTTACCTGAAAGTTTTTTTTATATATGCATAAATCAGCTGTTGTATTTTCATTGGTGCTCAATTAGGGGTGTGGTTTTTGATTGGCATATGGGTGGAGCTTTAACCTTCTTCTTTGTCTTTTCTCAGAACTTTTATCGAGTTAGGTGGAGAAACTCTGATCTCATCCCACTTCCAACTTGGTTTTCATAGTTCTGAGAGATTCTTCTTGCAGTTCTGTATGTCTATGTTTCAAAGCTCTTGCTGTGCGTCATTGCATCTGTGTGGCTGAGAATTGTGTGTTTTTTAACTAAATCTGTGCATAAAGACTCATTGTGACTAAATGCTGTGACTCTTCATGGCTACTCTGTCCGTGTTTAATTTGTGGCTCTTTTACCTCTTCATCACGGCTCTCTGATTACAAAAAAATACAATATATTATTTTTTTTATTTTAAAAAGTAGCTTTAAGGTAAAAAAAAGTAAGTAGTAGTAAGTTATTTACAAACAGCTGAAATACAGGAAGTATCCCTGCACCGGGATGCTGATCCTCCAACAATCCATCGAGCGTTTCAGCTTCGCCGTGTCCCAGAATCAAACTGAAACATATTGATAAAACAAAAAATCACGATGAGGTCAATAAGCTTAGATTAGATTTAGACATTTTTGACTGAGATGCACCACAAACTGTAAAATATAGCTTTTTATTTAACAACTGCTGACATTAACGTATGAGACGATCCCATGTGACACAAGATGAACCTCTGTCAACAGTTATAATCTATTATATATTACATATGTGCTTTTGGAAAAATTATATTTTCTCTTTATAAATGGGTTTAATTTTTGCCCTAAAACAATAGTTAATTTATATGCATCACAATAGTAATAATAACATAAATACAATTTATTCGTCCAAAGGGTAAAAGTTTGATTTTGTGGCTCAATTTAAAGATTAAAGGAACAGAACTCTTCAGTTTTGTTTCACATATAGGAAATTACAAATTATTTTAAGAGACAGAAAACTTTATTCTTACAAAAAATAGATTTTATATTAAATAAAATTTAAGGATAAGAATTTGTGGTGAATCAAGTTTAAAAGTAGCAAAAATGTGTGTTCTTTTATCTTTATGTAAAGTTTTTGTGTTTTACTTGTGTATAAAAATGTCAAATATGAATATAGAAGCTGCTTTTTTTACTGCACTTCATTCAAATCACAATTAATTTAGATACTTCTTTAAGTGACACATTTTCAATTAAAAAAGGAATATTTTGCACTTTTTAATGTTTTTTATTTTGTAATAATGTTAAAAAGATTTGAAATCTTCTTTGGATTCTTCCCCGTCTCCGTGACGACCTTCTCAGTCGTCCAAATTAGCGTTTCGGTCCAATGGAAGGATAACAATAACTGATCATTTCAGGGTTTGTGTTCATGATTGACCTCATTTCATTCAAAGTAAAAAAAAAAAAACACTCGTGTTCAGACAGATTTTGAATTTGAAGTTGCATTCTTTTATAAATCTTTTTAATATACATTTAAATTGAAAAGAATCCAAATTGATCATTTATCATCTGGATTTTAATGTTTATTTGTTCTAAAGGAGCTTTTTTTATTTCTTCCCAAAACAAATTCTATTTTCTTTTGTCGTTTTTTTGTCACTTTGATTGATTATCTTTAGCTTTTTCTGTATGACAGCATAAATCAAAGTACCAAAGAGTTAAAAGCAGACCTGAAAACCACCGAAATGAAGGAACTTCACTTTTAGTTTGCTGCAAAATATAAAAAAGCTTAAATTCCCAGAGTAGTTCTGGTCAAAACACTCCGTTCTGCGGAACGCGGCTCCGCTTCCATCCCCTCTCCGGCTGCCCATACACAGCCTGCTAATGGAAAGAGGCGCTGCAGCTGCTGGAGCATCCGCCCGGAGCAGAGTAATGAGTCGGAGGCAGGACAGGAATCATCCAGGACTGCGGCGCGCTGGAGGCCCAGCGGTCTCCCTCTTTAACCGGCGCATTGCCGCACCGGCCTGCTGAGAGCGCGGCGTCATTACGGCGCTCGCAAACATGTGGAGACAGAGGCTCCTCATTTAGCCAAACGATCACTTAACTACAAAGCTGCAATGAGATGCTGAAGCCCGTGGAGAGCAGGAGGTGTTTGAGGAGTTATTCAAACATTTGCAAAGCCAGTAAGTCCGCTAAATCTGCCAGGATGTTTCCTATTTACTGTTGGTTTCACAAACCCTCCCACTCATAAAGACAATAACACGGCGTCTGGAAAAATGAGCTCTCGATGGCGTGATGACATCCTCTTTGGATCTCAGCTGGCGTCAGGTGTAGACATTAACCGCAGAGGCCTTTAGATGGAACTTTATTAAACCTAATTGTGCTGATCAAGCAGTTCTGCCGACGTCGGAGGAAAACAAAGAAACTTTGGAGCACAGAGACAATACGCAGTTATTTAATTATCTTTCATGTTAGTGACCACAACACAGCTTTTACATTTAACAGTTACTGGAAGTAAAAATAATCTACAAGTTTGATTATTAAAAATGTTTTTTTTTTTTAAATTTTTATGTTTAACATGCTGTCAAACGCATTAAAAAAAATTATAAAAAGTAAGGCTACGAATTGATTTTTTAAAAATTAACTAAATAATCAAAATCCTGGAAAAAAAATAATTGTTTTTTTCTTTTTATTCTCTTAATCAATCGATACGTTTATTTAAAAAGCACATTTCATTAACGTGCTATACTACACAATAAAAAAAATATAATTAAACTAATGCAGAGAATCGATTTGAAAAAAATTAACTAATTAATCGCACACCTAGGGGAAAAAAATTAATTACAACCTTTCTTTTAGTTTATTTTGTCGATCAATCATTTAAAAAGCACTTCTCATTAACATGCTGTAAAACACATTAAAAAACTTATATAAACTGGGGCTGGGAATCATTTTTAAAAAATGAAATAATCACTTTTTTTTAAGGCTGTCAATCGAATAAAATATTTAATCCGATCAATCACACGTTTGATTATTTACGATTGATCACATTGTTTTACGAGGTAACTTTGATGACAAATTCCTCAGTAAACTGA
Organism: Oryzias javanicus; assembly: GCA_003999625.1. Lineage (NCBI taxonomy): Eukaryota > Metazoa > Chordata > Actinopteri > Beloniformes > Adrianichthyidae > Oryzias > Oryzias javanicus. The sequence goes on along the minus strand of CM012452.1, from coordinate 32,837,405 downwards.
ATTATATATAAACGTTAGCATGTTGATAAAGTTGAAGCTAAACTCCAAATTAGCTTAAAAACCTTGGTAGTTAACAAATTAGTAACAAAAAAAAGGTTAGTTAGCATGTTGCTAAGGTATTATGTAAACTCGGCACAAAAAACCCTCAGTAAATGCAAATTAGCCTTAAAGACGATATTTTGTTCCTAAATGCTAGCTAAACTCCAAAATAGCCCACAATTCCTCATTAAACTAAATTGGTCAAAAAGCATTAGCATGTGGCTAAAATAGAAACTAAATTCGAAATTAGTCCAAAACCCCCAGTAGATAAAAAATTAGCCAAAAACGCTAGCCTGTTGCTAAAATATTAGCTAAAGTCGAAGTTAGCCTAAAAAACCCATTAGATATTACAAATTAGCCCAAAAAAACATTAGCCTGTTGCTAAAATTCTTGCTAAACTCGAAGTTATGATTAAAACCCGAGTAAAAAATTAGCCAAAAACGTTAGCCTGTTGCTAAAATATTAGCTAAACTCGAAGTTAGCCTAAAAAAAACCCGGTAGATAATAAATTAGCCAAAAACGTTAGCCTGTTGCTAAAATATTAGCTTAACTCGAAGTTACCTCAGTAGATATTACAAATTAACCAAAAACTTTTTTGCTAGTATGATTTTGTTAATATTTTGCTAATTTATTATATAAGCTCCAAAAAAGCATAAAGAAACCTTCCCAAATGAGCTAGCATAATGCTAATAAACCAAGTCAATTCCAAAATTTTTGAAAATTACTATAAAAGATTAAAACAGCCCATTACTATTTTTAAATTCTTGTTGCTAATCTACTTATACATATTCCTGGTGAAAGCAAAATGTAATTTAAACTTAAAGACGTTTTTTTTCATATATTTCTTTTGTAGAAAACTTGAAGGAATAATTTTTCTAGTTAAAACCATAAAAATTAAATCTGAGAAAGTTTTAGGGCCCAAAAAAAAGAAGAAAAATTCAGATTTTCCATTAAAAGTTTGATTTTTCTGACAGAAAAATGCCGCTTTTCTCCTTCACAATCGACTGGAATTACCTTGATCGTGTTAGTAATTAAAAAATGACAATAAATCAAAGAACATGAATGTAAAGGAACTTTTGTGTTGATGAGTGACAGTCTGCAGTGCAAACAGCCTGCAGAGCATCAGCGTCTCTCCGCTGTCCTCCTGAGCTGTAGGTTTGAATGTCAACGCTCGCTCTAAAACACATGGTGGGTGCACAGTGTGGGACCCTTTTAGGAATTTTTATATGCAAATAATCTCCGCGGTGTTGTGAGTGTCGACCACATAAAGGTCAGAAAACTCGCCGGCTGAAACTTTCTTCTTCGGTTCCTTAAAAATCAGCGCAGCCCTCTGTGGGTGGGCGGGAGTGGGCCGGCGTGACCTCTAAAAACACGGGGGTGACCTCGGCGCTCCTGACATATAGGAGTTTGGGATAATACTGCCTTCATTAGAAATGTTGACATTTTTCATCCACTTTCTGCTGTTGATGAGGTTGGGGGGTTGGAGGGGGGGCAGCTCTTTTCTGCTGCTTTAAAATCGGAAAAAATAAAACTTTTTTAAAAAAAAGTTTTAACAACAAGATCAACTTAGACATAAATAAAAAAAAGTTCTCCTCCAGTGTTTCATTACAGGGTTAAACCACTAAATAAGAGGTTAAATAATAATAATTTTAACTGGAGTTCTCATGGAATCAAATTTATTTAACTTTTTCAAATAAATATTAGAACCTCTGTATGCTCCTTTAAATGAGCAAAAGTTAATATTGAAAACCAAAAATGTCTAAAAACAAAAAAAATGATGGAAAATCTCTACATTATTTAAAGTCTCTCTCCAATAAAAATGTTGTTTTAAGATGTTTTTGTCATATTTTTCCCATGATGGAAGAAATAAACAAAATTATGATGAAAATTGAGTTTTTGAGCATTTCTTCGAATCAGGATCAGATGAAAGAATTCAGTTTGAAAAGAATGTGACTTCAACTGAAATGGGCGTGGCCACAAGCTCCCTGCTCCGCCCCATTCTGATGCATCCACCTGCAGACGAACGGATCCAGGAACGTCTTTGTTTTCCTGGTCTGAGCTGGAATCTGGATGGCGCCGATGTTGCTCGCCCGTTTTTGTTGAACCGCTAATGTTAGCTTAGGATTGTGAGGGGCTGTAAGCTAGTGGGAGAGAGTGATGACAAAGGAATGATGGGAAATCCTCCCAGGCCAACAACTCTGGTGAATTTGTGATGAACTCCTGCTGCTCTGCAGAAACTACGTCCTAGAAAACGACAATCGGTATTATCATAAATAAAAGACGATTAAAATGATTTAATTCGACTTTTAAGTGTTTTTAACAAATTATTGAAACATTTATTGAATCGTATTCCTCCAGAACTTTACATCTTAAATCTAAATGTTGGAGTGTTAAATTATCACGTTTTTTTTCTTCTTGAAGCCGTTTATGTCTGATAATGCACGCCAGGAAGAGCATTATCCCGTTCATACCATAATTCTTAAAAAAAAATAAATAAATACTCAAGATTACATCCATGATTAAAACTTAAACCCTGCTATATTTTTTTTACTTGAGCTCATTTTTTACAAAAATGGTTTTCAGTTTTTCAAGAATCTAAAGTTGAAAGTCTGTTATGAAAAAAAACTTTATAAATCCACTTTTTTAGAAGTATTTTGGTCTTTTAATGCACAACAATGTTACAAATTTACTTGAAAATGAGTTTTTTTTGTTAATTATTAAGTTACAAATATTTGCGATTAAAATCGATTAATGAGATTAATTACAGTTCACGATTAATAAATCGCAAAGACAGCACTAGGTTGGCTTTTAATACTCATCTGATCTTTGTTTTATTTAAGTCTATGGAGGTTTGGCTTCTGGTAACCAGTGGACACTTCCTGTTTGGAACGCCTGTCCAGTTCTTTTGTACTGTCAATGCATAAAACTGAGCCTATATCTGAATTCCCTCCCTAAACCCTAGCTACTATAAAACTATACGGATTTTAAAGGCAATTGGGACACGATCGGACTACTTTTTTTTTTTAAAGTTTTTCTAAACGACAAATATTCACAGATTTCGCAAACTAAAAATGAAATAAATACGAACATTTCACGACGCTTCTTTATGACTCCACTGTGTTCTGATGGTGAATGTTTTATTCAAAGATTACATTTAAACACTTTTTTTGTTCGACTGCAATGCATTGTGGTCTATATCCACAGCGATTTACGCTAGTTCTTCACAAAGACTTCTGGGAAATTTCTAGTGCACTTGATTTTTGAATTAATAGGATTGGACAGAGCAAGAAAATGGTGAATAGATGCAACTGAAATGTTACATATATTTATTTTTTGTTGATATATTTCATTCTGACAGTTGCATCTTCAACTTTCTGTTTCAGTAAATTGTTTTGCAGCTGGACTTGAGTTTAGAGCATTTTCTGTTCTCTGGAAACCTCTCCTGATTTCTTCTTCTCAACATGGCGACAGAGAGAAACAGAATGAACAAAAAAAAAAAAAAAAAAAAAAGCGAGGCATTTATTAGGACAGTAATTGCTGCCCGATTAGCAGACGTGCGGTTTGGCATAGCTTTAGCGGAGTTGGGAAGAAGCGCACCTACTGGAGCCTCCTGATACAATAGAGCTGCCTGGGTGGCCATACATCCTGCACGTCTTCCTCCCCGTACCCCTCTCTGCTCGCCGTCCTCCACCCGCCCCAGCAGGTCTGTCCCTCTATCAATCCTCTGTCCCCCCCTCCCTCCTCCGCCTGCCTGGACCGGGACCAGCTGGCTCCATTAAAGGCCTCCTCCGTTCGGCGCCGCCCGGGTTTGTCTGTCGCACATTTTTCAACTGTTTTATCTTGAGCGCTGTCCGTCCCTGGACCCTCGCGCATATTTTCCTGGCGTTTCCGTAACCACACAACTGGCTTCTAATGAAACAACCCGTGTGTCCATTGTAGCGCCTTTTCTTTTTTTAATTAATCTTTGTGTCTGCCACCTCCGTCTTTTGGAGCCTCATTGTTGGCGATCGCCGGGTGAATTTTAATGATCTGCAGCCGCATTTTCGGACTTTAAACTCCACCTGAGCGGCTCTGAACTTCCTCGCCGAGCAGTTCGGTTCTTCAAATGAGAATAATAGCGGTTTAACGCGGCCTTCTCAGCCCACTAACTTCCTCAAATCCGTCCTAAACCCACGTAATCTTTTAAAAGCCTCCATTATAACTGAGAAGTCAAACAGTATTTTCTGTCACTGTGTTTCTGTTTGACGGAGCTCTCCTGCTGGATGACATCCTCACCAGTGACTTCCTCACCCTTATTTGGTTTGGAGGGAGAACAGGACGGGTGACTAGACCGCAGATGGTTGTGTTGATTGTTTCTTGATAGGGTAAGGTTGATTCGCAGATGGCACCGTGAAAACCGATGTCTTCAGTGGGCAAAAAGCATCCCGGGCTAAGAATTCTCCTCTGTGTAAGCCGTCAGTGTTTCTTTTGGAGCTCCTTCATACAAAGTAAACGTTAACAGAGGTTAAGAGGACTTACAGCAGCGCTTCTGCCCTCACAGCTGAAAAAAAAACAGATTTTCTTATGGATTCATGGTGACACATCGGTGCTCTTTTATTGAAAAAAGATACGATTTACATTTAATCAGGGATAACGGACAATTTTATGGGAAAGGTTTGACATTTCCTTAAATCAAAAAGCTAAGAACCAGAAACTGCAGTTCCTGAAATGACCACTGGGGTCAGAGAAAGGACAGATGTCCCTAAACCAGGGGGGTGTCGAACTCAATCGCTCAAGTGGCCAAAATCTAAAACACATCTTAAGTCGCGGGTCGAACAGGATGAACATTTATTGAACACAATAAAACTGCTTTTTTAAAACAAAAAAAAAACTTTTCAACACAATTATGAACTAGAAATAAAGCATTGCCTGCGATAATGCTAGTGTCAATGCTGTAAGCTGAATTTGGCGGCTGAAGATGCTGAAATTGAGAGCTAAAAACACTGAAGTTAAGAGCTGAAAATGCTGAAACTGATGGCTGAAAATGCTGAAGTTGATAGGCAGTTAAAATATGAGCTAAATTCCAAATCAGCTTTAAAAAACTAAAAAAAATACTAAAAAAAAAAAAAAAAACAGACAAAACAGCTAGCATGTAGCTGAAATATTAGCTAAACTCCAAAATAGCCTGAAAAATCTTAGTAAATGCCAAAATGGTCCCAAAAGCTAGCAGAATTACATTTTTTTAAGCTTAAACTATAACTTTTTAACATAATTATGAATAATAAAAATGCAAGAATATTATTCCAGAATAAATCAACTTAAACCCTAAATAACTTTCAATATTTTACTCTCCATTAACATTTATTTTGTCAAAATTTTACAAGTTAGAAATAAACACAAGTTAACATTGGGCTATTAATAACCATAAAATAGAATGGTCTGGAGGGCCGGATCCGGCCCCCAGCCTTGACTTTGACACATTTGCCCTAAACCATCTTCTTAGCTGTTGATTTTTTCTGGGACTTTTTTGACAAACGTCACCAAGTTCTCCTTGGGGAGAGGGGGGTGGAGGTGGCATGTTCCCCCTATGCATGCTAGTTTGGCTTTTCCCCCCAGATCTCAGGATTTCTCCTTAAATCCAAAAACATGGAATTGATGAGTTCACTCGGTTCCATGACCGCCGAGGCGGTCGCCTTCGACTCTCACCCAAACCGCATTGCACCAACCCCCTCTGAGCTCTCCTGCAGGTGGTGGGCCCACTGGAGAGTAATCCCACTTCATTCCTTTGGGCTTGACCCCACCAGGGCCTACTAACCCCAACCAATGATGCCAATTCAGGCAGCATGACTGGATCTTTGATATAACGTCTCATAAAGAGGTGCTGAACCGCTCTTTGTCTGGCTCGTCATCCAGGACTTGTCTGGCATGCGATACCCAACCAGGGGCAGAAACCCCCAATCTCAGGAATTCAAACCCCTCCACCACGTTAAGGTGGCGATTCATGGAGAACACCTTGAATGTTTCCCTGGGGAGGTGTTGTCCCACTGGACGGAGGCCCCGGGGAAGACCCAGGACATGCTGGAGAGACTACGTCTCTCGGCTGGCCTGGGAACGCCCCGGGGTCCCGCCCAGACGAGCTGAAGGAAGTGAACGGGGAGAGGGAAGTCTGGGAATCTTTGATTAGACTGCTGGCCTGAGACCCAGCTCTGGAGGAGCAGAAGATGGATGGATGGATGGATGGATGGATGGATGGTCAAACGGATGTGATGGAGTGGAAACTGTTCAGGGTGAACCCCACCCCCACAGGACAGGATAGGCTCCAGCATCCCCATGACCCTAACCAGGGACAACGTGAATTTAGAGAGATGGATTGATGGTAAACTTCAACCAAATTTTTTATGACGTACAATAAAATCCTCTTTTCTTAGTAACAGCATTTAAGACAGAAATGTATAGAATCAACTCATCTCCAAAGATGAAAAGAATGTATTTTGATTAAATTTGAGGTTTAAAGAAGTTTTTTTTTTTTTTCTTTTCCGTTTGGTTGAACGAGGTGAAAGCTCTCTGGCTGTATATTCTTTGTTTGTGCTCCTGGCATGCAGCTGCCTGGTGGAACGATTTAATCTGATGCTTTATTTATGGCACGTCATCATTTATTTATTTGATTATTTTGTAAATTATTTATCTATTGAATTATTAATTCTTCTTCATGACTTTTGGCTGCATTATTTATGACTTCATTTTAAATGATTGCATCAAGATGCCGCATTGTTGCAGTGTCGGATCGCCTTTTCACATGCAGTCAGACAAGAATATTAAATCTCCCTCTCAGGCTATTTCTGCTGAAGTGAAGGAAGTGGAAAAATGATCCTGAAAGCTCGCTATTAACATACAAGCTGTCCTCTTGACGGAAGGAAGAAGCAGGATTCCTGTCATGACGAACGTCCAATTAGCCTGTGATGGACTTGATCATCAGAGCTTCAGATGATCTTCTCATGTGTTTTCTGCTGGTAACTATAACAGTGGAAGCAGATCGTGAAGCTCACTCTCCAGAAACATTGTTTTGTTAATGTAATTATAAAAGTTTTGACCAAAATCTGCATCTTCCAGACTTCGATTTATGAGCTCCGGTCTCGAATCTGGGATTTGATCTTCTGTTGAAGGGTTCAGTAACAAACCTATATGTGGTACGGCCACTCCACCACAGCTCTGAGTTCGAATCTGGTGGTCTGATCCGACTGTGACCCTTGATGGGAGCGTTACTCTAAAAAGTAATTACTACTTAATCCAAAAAGTAATGTCATTGGTAAATGAGTTACTTTTTTACTTTAAAAAAGTTACTTTTAGTTACTTTTTAATAAAAGTAACTAGTTTCAAGAAAAATGATTTAAGTAAGTCAAGTAACTCTCATTTTCTTTTCTTTACTGATCAATTTAAATTTAAATGAAACAGACTTAAAACTTATATTTCCATCTTATTTCAATTAACAGCAAAAGTTTTATTCTGTACTTCAAATATTCTCTTTTTAATTGAAACTAAACAGTTAAAATGAGAAAGTGAGATAAGCTCCACTACAAAATAAATCAAACTTCAACAGCCTGGAATACTTGGAAAAGTAAACTACCTTCTACTTCCAAGTATTTATCACAGCAAAAATAAAACATTTAAAAACTAAAAGTTTATTTCACTCTGGAATCTAAATTAATTGAATCAAATTCATAGTCTTGGATAAGTGGTCTAGTTTACATCTGTACGTATTTTCTTAAAAACTGAAACATTAAACATAAAAGCTGCTCTAGCAATAACTTCAATACATTAAACTCTCACAACCGGAGAAAGTATACTGGATATATTTTTTTATTGCTCCGTACTCTCTGTTTCTACAACTTAATCCACCTGTTTGTGTGTTTTTGTTATTGACTGTATGTGAGAACTGGACCGACCAAGTGTGATGTCATCCGTAGTAAATTATTAGCGTCTGTTCAAATAAAAAGTCCTTTTTTTCCAATACGGATGTTGGAGCCAGACGTCGTTCGTGAGCAGGGATTAGTCAGAAATGGTCTGAGTTTCTATGGCAACCACCCTCACCAATCAGGAGTGAGCTTGTTGCAGGTCTACACTCCTACCACTTGAATTTCAGTTCCATTTTATTTATACTGCACACTATCCCAATTCGATTGTCTCATTGGGCTTCATGAAAGAGCGCTGTCTGTCAAACATTTTGAACGTTGGATGAGGGGGCCAGCAGGCTCCACCTCCTTTTATTGAGGCATCTGATTGGTCAACTTATAACTTAAACTACAGAAAATATAGAATGAAAAAGAGGATTATCAAGAATTTCTGAGATCCAGAAAGTTTATTCTGACCAATAGAATGACTGAGTAACAGGTGATTATTTCTCTATAGAAGTCGATGGCTCTCTGGCACCAGCGAGTACTTCCTGTTTGGAGCAACAAACTTGTTTTGATTGAGAATCTAAAACTGATCTAGAAATGTTGATTCTCTTTTATTACATCTTATCTGGAAAATGATAATCCTGCTTTTACTTTTTCTAAAGTTTATTGGCTTTGATTGACTTTTGGTTTAATGTTTTTTAATCCAGGTCTTTCCTTAATTTTGTATTTAATTGTGCTCCCGTTTAGTCAAGGCCCGGGGGCCGGATCCGGCCCTCCGGGTAATTCTATCCGGCCCTCCAGATCATTTTATTTTATTGTTATTAATGGCCCGATGTTATCTTGTGCTTATTTCTAACGAGTACAATTTGGACAAATATATTTTTACGGAGAGTAAAATTTTGAAAGTTATTTAGGGTTTAAGTTAATTTATTCTGAAATAATATTCCTGACTTTTTATTATTCATAATTATGTTAAAAAGTTTTAAGATTTTAAAATTGTCAGCTCTTTGGACTATCTTGGCATTTATTAAGATTTTTGGGGTTTTGCTAATATTTCAGGTATATGCTAGCTGTTTTGGCTAATTTAGGCTTTTTCAGTTTTTTAGGACATTTTGAAGTTGAGCTTTTTTCAGCTATATGCTAGCTGTTTTGGCTAATTTAGGCTTTTTCAGTTTTTGAGGACATTTTGAAGTTGAGCTTTTTTCAGCTATATGCTAGCTGTTTTGGCTAATTAAGGCTTTTTCAGTTTTTGAGGACATTTTGAAGTTGAGCTTTTTTCAGCTATATGCTAGCTGTTTTGGCTAATTTTTATGATTTTTGTAGGCTGTTTTAGAGTTTTCTACATGCTAGCTGTTTTGGCTAACCTTGGTTTTTTTTTGTAGGCTAGTTAACCATTTAGCTAGTATTTTAGCTTGCTATCAGCTCCAGTGTTTTTAGCCATCAACCCTCAGCATCTTCAGTGGCTGAATTCAGCTTACAGCATTAACACTAGCATTATATTGTTCATAATTATGTTAAAAAGTTTCGGTTTTAAAAATGTAGTTTTAGTTTAGAGTGTTTAATAAATGTTTATCCTGTTCGGCCCGCGACCTAAAGTGTGTTTTAGATTTTGGCTCCTCGTGCGATTGACTTTGACTCCCCCGCCATAGACGGATGGTTCTGGATCCCTGGTCCTGCAGGACAAACGCTGCTCTGGTTGGACTTCAATGCACGAGTTGGAGTCTCAAACTGCCTGGTGAAACACGTTGGGTCGGTTGGAGGCCTTAACCCAGATCCCACTGAGAGAACGTGTTTGCATCCGCCGCCCGGGGTTTTCTCCCCAGAGGAAGAAGGGGCGTGGTCTGCACTGGTGCTCCAGATCCATCTCAGATTGGACAACTGCCTCCATCAAAGCAGCTCATTCCACCAGGAGGTCTGTTTGGTGTTGCAACATCTGCCGTCGTTCCAAACAGATTCATCCAAATTTAGGAAACTTGTATAAATGAAGTTCCTCAAACAGCCAGAAGATTAAAAAACAAGTCCTGATGTCATCACTGCGTTCTCCGCTGAGCATCCATTAAAATGTTGGACCTGCTGTTTGTTTTCAAAGCTCTAATCTCCTTTCCTCTCAGCGTCACGCGCCGTATGTTGGCTTTCAGGGACTTCTAATCCAAAACTCAATGACAGAGACTCTTATTATGGGATTTTTAAATTTTATTTTAAAGTCTTCATAATCTGAACGATATAAAAGCTCATATCTCTGGTTGAGGAGAGGAGTTTCCAGTATAAAAGCCTTAAAGATGTAAATATGAGGGAGTGCTGCGTGGAGAGCAAATCAATTTTCTTTACATGTGAATGTAATAATGTAATGCTTCATTATCAATCACTTCCTGAATACAAACCTCCACCACTGATAGCATAATCTCTGTATCAAAGAGCGAGTGAACGAACGCCGCATTCTCCGCGACTTTCTGCATTCTGAAAGGCTGTTTTGTCATGTGTGCATTATTGACAGCTCAATTCATATCAGCCGACATCTCCTAAGCGCTTCACGCTGGATCAGGGCCGCAGTGTTATCTGGATTGGAAGTGGGAAACTAAAGGAAGCTGTCATGTTTGATTCAGAGAGAAGAGGTGTGTGCCGCGGCGTCTGATGTATGCGCTGCGGAGATAACGGTCCCACGGCGGCGTGCTGGGGCAACACAAATATTCCTCTTCATCACTCCGGCGCTGCCACCAGCACTGTGACACAGATAATAACAGTTTTTATGCAGCCCATCTCGGAGCCGCAGCCTCCTCTTAAGAGCTCCCAGGAAGCGATCTGCTCCTCTGCTGCTCGCCGTGACGGGCGTGCACGTGTTAGCGAACGCTGTCACGGCTTTATTTCCTCAGATACACAAATATCAACTTTCATCAAAGTCTTAGATCATGGTAGCTGAAGCTCTCAGGTTTAAAAGAAAGTCATTTTAGTTAAAGTCCGATTAGTGTTCTCTGTATTTGACTCCTCCCCTGTGGGAGGGGTGAGCTGCAGACACAGCTGCACTCTATTTGATGTTTTAACCCCCCAATCCGACCCCTTAAAGCTAAGTGTCAAGCAAGGAGACACAAATTTTCAGATTATTTGATATGACTTGGCCAGGATTTGAACTCACATCCTTCCAGGATCAGGGCGGACACTCTACCACAGGACCACTGAGCTGGTTCGTTGGCATTAAAACAACTAGGAATCTGTCATAACTTAAATGGAAACTCTAAGTTGTTAAAAAGAAAAGTTTGACACTTCCAACTCTTGTCTTGGAATAATAAACTGCATCCACTGCTGCATTCTTGTCAATTTCTTTGTTCCTCTTTATCAGAAGTTCAGAATAAAAACAAGTTTTAGTTTTTAGTCTCTTTTGATTTGCTCCGTACGGCAAATCTTTTGAAATAATCTCTTCTTCATTTGCTTAAATGGTAAATTAAGACGATCTGATCAAAGTTATAACTCTGGATTTGGGCTGAAAGCCTGACATTTAAGGTGCTAGTAATAAAAAATAATGTACAAAATAGCAACATCTTCCCAAATCAACAGGTTTATTCCGAAGTGACAATGCTGATGTGTGGTTAAGACCTCCGCGTCAAAAATGGATGTTTCGGGTGTCGTTGTTTTTTGACGTCCTGTCTGTTAAATCAGCGCAACGACCTCTGAGCCGCAGAACGATGGCCCCTCCCCTCTTTCATTACAAACCTGGGATGCGCCTCTCTTTTGCACAAACCAGCGGTGCACCCTTCTTTCGCCACAGCCCGTTCGCTTCTGGTTCGCTTCTTTAGCGCAAACCGGCGAAGCACGCGTCTTTTCTACAAACTGGCGGTGTGCCGCTCTTTCGTTGCGCGGGGAATTCGCTGCTCGCCGCCTGTCAAACATCTGATCCTGACCTTGTCTGAGGGGTTATCATTGTTTTAATCTCACTCGGGGGTGTGTGCCTGGATGACAGCCGCTTCCACTGTTTCTGTGTCTCTGTGACTGAGTGAAGGTTGTCCCACATTAACCCGAGAGGAGGAAAAATATGGGACCTTTTTCATTATTATTATTATTATTGTCTCAATGAAAATCACTAATCAGGTTTGAGCTTGTTAAAGCCACGCCCCTTCCACTGAAAGCTGCTCGGGAGAATCTGTTAATCAAACGATTCGAAGGTCCGAGGTGGGGCACCACAGCGCTTCCTAAGGTCTCTGATTGGCCGGTTTATAACTTGAATAACTTGCGATAAAGAAAACATGCAATGAAAAAAAATGTAGCTAAGAAAATGTTAAAAAGAGATGCTAGAAATAAAACTGAGATCCGCAAAAATGGAATGACTGAAGGCTGTTTTTTTCTGGGACAAACAGGTACTTCCTGTTTGGATTGTGAGGGAGGTGGAGTCACTCAGTCCAGTTCTCATAGACTGTCAATGCTAAGGAGCCAATACTTGCACCTTAGTATTTAGGGGTACAACAGATCATGGATAATCTGTGATCCGTAGGATCTGTGTACATATTTATGCTTTTAAGCACTTTATACAGATTTTTTCAAATAAATGTTTTCGACCCTTTCAAAAAAGTGATTTTATCTTCTTGTTTTTAACCAGTTTTTTTTTGTTTTTTTTTAACTGATCTGAAAAGTGAACAGAACCCTAAACCTGTGACGCGTTTCAAACCGTGAGTTTCCGTTACACTGCTGTGGTGTAAGGACAACGTACGACAGCATCACTCATACCGCATAAGTGCGTAAAACTTTCATTATCCTTACAAATATTTCAAATACATTTACCACAATAATGGTACGTTCCATTCTGAGGTGGTGGTACGAAACTCAAGGGAACCAAAAGAATAAACGAAACCAAAAAAGAAAAATTACTTCTGCAAAAACATCTTATATTTTGCTTAAGATTATGATTTTGTAAAATCTTTCCAGTACGACATTTATCTTTATAATTTGTAAATATAATCCAAAAATCACTGCACAAATTGACAATTTTTTTCATAATCTTTTCATTTTTATTTTGACCGTCAATGACAAAAATAGCAGTGTGAAGGTTTCTATCCTCACCTTTGGATTTTATTCACAGGTTTTTCAAATAATTCCACTTTTTTTTTTTTGGTAAAAGTGGATTAAAGTGACAATGTGGTAACAAAAAAATGGATCTGGTTCTTTGTAAAACTAGAAAAAGTATCTTTTTTGATTTAGGGTTTTCAAATATTGTCAAAAAAGAACCCTAAAACAAACTGCAAGTTTTACATTCTCTCTTAATTGATTGTATTTTATTTTACGTCTATTATAATTGTTTTAAATGTATTTTATTTTCTTGTGTTGACGCCTTTCGGCCCAGTCTCTCCCTTAAAAAAGGATCAAATCTCAATACGATTTCCCAGTAAAATAAAGGTTCAATAAATAAATACAAGAGAAATCTTTACTATTTCTTGTAATATATTTTTAAACCTGCATCTTTTAACATTTGCCTGTAGGGAATGTCCAAATCACTTTTTATTTGTTTTGTGTAGTTTTACTGTTGTAATTTAATTATATTATCTGATTTTATTGTTTAGTATATTTATTATATATGAATAAAGTATTTTCTCTTTAGGATTTTTAATGGGTTCCTCCAAATAAATGCAGATGAAGCAGATATTTCAGTGAAATAATTGAGTTTAATTTGTATTATTACTCCTCCTCTCCCGCGTGTTTCCTTGCGTTCAGAGCTCCTCTCACATGTTTCAGGCGTGTGCCGTTGGCCTCCTTCCGCTCGTCTTTTCCGCGTATGTTTCAGACAAACGGCCGGTGTTTTACGGCTGCTCTTAAACACTCGTCCTCCGCCGCCGCCGCCGCTCCACCCCCTTCCCGCTAAATCCTCATTGTGCAAACGCCTGTGATTTCACAAACATCTGCCTTAATGACGCCCCCCCACCCCCTCGTCTCTCCCAAACTTGTGATTGACTTGACTATAAAAAGTAGATGAAACTGTAAATCATGAGACGTATTGCAAAATGTACTTCTGCCTCTCCCTGCTCCGTAATGAAGCAGTCATTATGATTATTTTATAGGACTGAAGTTTTTAAAAACTACAAGAATGCATTACTCTGCATAATGAACAGATGTTGTGGCAACAAGCACATACATTATGCATAAAAAATTATTTCAATTTTGATTGTAGACGCTGATTTATTGAGACAAGCCAGGCTTACAGCAGTAATGGATTTAGGATGTGCTTTTGTTGTGTTATTTCCATAATTAATAATAGGAAGGCAGCAAATTATATATGCTTTGTATTCATAAAGATAAGAGGCTTTGAGTTATAACAGATAAAATACCACTTGATGAACTTTAAAACCAAGCGAGATTAATTAGACATAAAGCTTAAACTTGTCTGAATGACAAATAAGACAAATTTTTCTAATGTCTTATTGCCTCTTGTCTGCATTTTGATGTGTCGAAGAAGTTGAAGACGACAGATGAGTTGAAATGAAGGAAGTGGAGGATAATTATCACAGCATGATGAACTGTACAATAACAGGAAGTCATCCTGATCCGAGCACTATATTTATCTCTGTGGTCTACAGAAGCCACATTAGGAAAGACTCAAGTTGGAGAAAAATCTTCTTTTTTTCTGTCATTCTCATCAAAACTTCACATTCAAACCGAAAAATTTACATTTCTGACACCAGAAGATCAGTTTAGTTTAAATTTGTGTTTTTGTGCTTGAAAAAGTAAAATAAATTGTGGATTTTATGTTCTGTCGTACAGTGAAACTGACATTTTCCTGCTAGTAAACATTTGGGTCAATTTATAAGGTTTTATTAAAGTTACAATAAGTCTCTGTAAAGGTTTTTAAATAAGAAATTCAATTAAAACAAAAACTTTTTTTTTTTGTTAAATTAATATTGGAGTTCCTCAAGGCCATGTTTTAGCTCCACTCTGTTTCTGTTATTTTAACTGTTTCTGTTTAATGAATAAAAAAAAACTATCTACATTATATAATACAATTCATAGATAATTTAAAAGAAAAAGTTCATAAAAGATAGTAAAACATAGAACACAGTCATATAGAATAAATTCACTAAAAGTACTATAAAAGTGGTTAAATACTAAGAACAATAAAAGTGATAAAACATGGGAAGTGCAAAAGAGAGAGTACACTATGTGTGTTAAAGTCTGACTACAACCATATTTTTTTTCTATGATAAAATCGTTCCCAGTGATCTTGTAATTAATAATTATGAAGTTTTTGGCCAAAATCCAAAATGTATTGTTATTTTAAACACGTTTTCTGCAGCAGCTCAGTAAAAATACAACTCTGGTTTGTGGGCGGGTCTGTTGACACAGTAACCCTCCCTCTTCATGTCCGTGAACTGTTAGCTAGCTCACACGCAAGCTTGTAGCCTCAAGCTAACATAACGCAGAGCAATATTGAATACAGACTAACAATTTCTAGACAGAACTGCCACAGCAGGGGTCCCCAAATCCGGATCCGGCCCACCACCACAAAAGAGAACATGAAAACCAAAGTACAAAATTCTGACGGAGAAGTTTACATTTAACTTTTTGTTATAAGTTATAAACCGATGGTATGTATTTACGAGCGCTAGCAGCTCCACGCATTAGCGGTGGCTTTTGATGACATCATCGAATGGGAGTGACGTTCAAATATGAAGACACTGGCGTGTTTGAGATCCTGCAGGCGGACGCGGCGCTGCGCAGATCGCCTGGATTACGGTGCATGTTGGGTAGTTTTGACAAAGAGGCGGGTACAGCTAGAAATCTACAAAACAACGACTACAAAACAATGCATTGTGGGAAACTGTGTTCTGACAGCTCTTGTACTTTGACGTGATTCTGATCAGAAATATTTGGCGCTAAATGAAGGAAATCAACGCATAATGTAACTATTTCTGGAAAATAGTGAATCACTGATGTGAAAATGAACAAGATTTCAAATTATCTGCAGTTTTATGTGTTATTGTCGCCTTTCAAAGTGGTACAATAGATATTAAATTAACCCAGCGGATATTTTTCATCTGTTGTCCATGGACAGATGTTGAAAAATATTATTAAAAACAAAATACTAAAGTTCACACTAGGGAGGAATTCAACTGAATGTTGAGGAGAACACCGACTTCCTGTTCTCGGACAGTCTCGCCTTCACCTCAGGCGCCTTTCCCCGCCCCCTCATCTCAAACACGCCTCGTATTTTTCCATAACTGGAAAATTTAGGGGCAGAATTTGGATTCGGCCTAACTGAGCAAGTTTGACCATTTGTTTTACCCCAAAGAGTATTTAGGACAAAGGTTCTAGTCGTCATCGGATGTTGTCCTCAGCTTTGCTGAATAGGATTCTTATTACACGTTTTTGCGGTTTTTCCAAACGATAATTTGAAATTCTTTGATGGTCAACAGCAGCTTCACTTATGAACAATATAAATCTTTCACATGCAAACAAACGTGATGCATACTTTAAAATGTCGCCTTCTTGTTTTTGTTTAGGAAAAAGGAACAGATTATTTAAGAATTGTTTTCTTCACTCTGTTCCAGTTGTTCAAGCCCAAAGTATGTCTAATGTATGTTTTCTTGTAAAAAAGGAAAAAAAAAAAGGGCATGAACAATAAACCATAAACCAATATTCTTTAAAATACATTCCTGTCTTTACTTTGTTTTTAAATTTATACATTTTTATTTTGTCTCTATATGTTGGATTTTTATTCTACAAAACATAAATAATCAGTTTGATTTCATACTAACCTGACAAATTATTTTTCTGTAAGCTGTTGCAGACGTTCTATTTTTCTTTGTTTGGTTGAATATTTCTATTTGACGTTGTGCAGCTCAGGAACTGCACGGCTCCCCTTATAGACTTTGTGGTAAACCTAAAAATATAAAAATAACCATATAATATAAAATGTAATCAAATATTAAAGCCGTTCAAATGAATATTTAAACCACAACCCTAACCGGTGTATCCAGCCAAATGCTAAGAAGAGTTTTAACCTCATTTTTTAAGGTGGAATATCGTATTTTTTTTCCCTGAGATGATGTAAATATCTTTGTTTTGGCTGCGTGTCCCTGGAGGACAGCAGGCAGCCCGGTGCGACCCGCTTTCTGGACAGAAACATCCGACTGCCGCTCGGCTGGACGCTGCCATGCAGATGTCTGCCCAGCAGAGCAGAACCTGGTGGAACAAGTCCAAGGTCTGGTTCAGGAGGAGCTACATGAAGTGGGACAGCGTTTGGCTCCACACAGTAGAATTAATGATTTGAAGACACATAGTTGGTGAATAATTGATTCCAGCCCCGAGGATGGTTAGGAGCTGAGTAAAAGACTAATAAATCATTTGTGATGCTGCCAGTTGTCACTTTCAATTATTTCTGGGTTTGTGATAAACTGCTGCACCTGCCAGCTGCTGGTCTCACCGTTCCTCGGAGCGGAAAGTGACAACTTTAGCCCGGCTTCGCTCTGGGCCATGCCCGACGCGAACAGCTGCCCCTTCGCGGGCGCGCAGAAGCCTCCTCCAGCCTCCCGCGCACCCCCAGAAACGGACCTGCTCTGTTGTTTATTATTGATGCGGCTTGTTTCTCTTTTGCTGTCTGACAGATGCAGCCTGATGGTTGAAAGGGGGCGGAGCAATAAAAAAAGTGATAGCGCGCATAATAATCGAATAAAAGCAAATGCTGTCACATCCTCACACGTCTGACAAATCAAACTGATTAATGCAGTTTTACACACACGTCTTACGTCTTGTTTATTTGAATTTAACAACTGGGATATTGTCAACGTGGCGCCGCTGCGTCTCTAGGTGTAAAGATGCCTTTTTAATGCGGCGCCGCGGCGACACTTTGCAGCCGCTAACATATGTGAGACTTGTCAAAAACTTTGTGTTTTGTCGTCTGTTTGGAGGAGACTTTGTGGAAATGTTCCACAAAGGAAGACCTGGTGAGGAATCGGGTCCAGCCGGCTGTGGCGGGAATAGATGGTGAGGACGCGTTTGGATCCTCACAGCCAGAAGGTTCTGGGGTTCTTCCTCTGCGAGTTTCCTCCAACGATCCAAAAACGTTATCGATTATATCTGGTTGCCTCCATGGAAATCTGTCCAGAGCAAACAGTAGCTGGGATAGGCTCCAGCAGCTCCCCTAAAAGGGGTTCAGCAGGTTCTGGAGATGGATGGAGCATCAGACAGCCCGCGTTCCTCGTAATAAACGTAATAAACGGATTATGACGTGGAGAGAAGATGTTAAACTTCCCCTAAAGACTAACGATTCAGTCAAGTCATGATTCACAGTTTTAAAGTCACGATTTGGATTGATTTTTTTAACACAATGAATTTAATCCAGTGTTTTTTAACCTTTTTTAAGCCAAGGTACACTTTCTCCTTGGCAGGAAAATGTCTGTATGGACGTACAGTTCCTCCACATTCTCACAACAATAGTTTGTAATAACTCAGGCAGAAAAGCTGGAAGTTGCAGCTGTTTTTGTAAAAAAAAAAAAATGTAAAAAAAAAAGTAATAATAAAAAACATTAAAGAACACATTAAATTCATGTTTATATTGTAACAACAAAAAACTGAACATTTTGAAATTTTATTATTTTTCATTTTGTCTTAACTTTATTTTTGGGTGAATAAATCATTGTATTTTAGTAGAATATTGCAAAAGGGCTATCACTTTAACCCAATGCATTATGGGAGATGCAGTGAAAAAACTGATGCTGGACAAACTCGCGTCTCTGAGCGACACCGCTGAAACCAAACTTTAGCTGTTATTTTTGTTGGAACTGTGAGACTGTTACCGACTTCTGATTGGTCAGACTGATTCATTCATTCATTTTATATATTTCATTTTCAAAGCACACAAAAGAAGTTTTACAGTAATCTAGGTTTCTGAAAAAAAAATTAAAATGAAAAGGGACAGAAAGAAGTAAACTTATTAACTCTGCCCCATTTAACCAAGTAAGTAACTAATTTCAGTCAACAAACAAAATTATGCAACAGATATAGCAAGTGGTAAGAAAAAACAAACACCAAAAATAATAGGGAAAAAGTTGTAGTATTTTCTTTTTTTTTTTTTTTTTTATCCTTCCCTTATTCTTTTCCCTCTTTTCCTTTCTCTTTTTCCTTCCTTTCCCATTAAGCATTAAGCCCGTTTTTACCGTTTTTAATGACTGTTTGATTCGTATGATGTGAGCATTTGTTTTTTCAGTTTTTTTAAAAGTAATAATTGAATTAGATTCTTTTATAAATTTTTCTAAGGTATTCCATAATCTAATACCCTGCACTGAAACACTTTTCTCCTTCATTTTGGTTCTAAATTTATTGGTTTTACGTGATTAAGCCTCCAAGAATGATGGGTGGAGACAGTTGGAGGGGCGGGACTTTTCCAAAAACACAGCTAGCTGTGGCTAAACCGCAGGATCGTCATTCTTATCAGAAAGTCTTTGTTTTATCAAATAAACACAAATTTTAAAAAAAAGTATTTTAAGATATTTTATGTTTTTAACTATTCCGTGTTGATCAGGGCCTGTTTGGATGAAAACAGAGCTGATCTCCTGGTAACAAAAAAATGTTTTTTATATCAGTCAAAATGAATAATTTCTCACTGCACACACGTGAAAAAACTCTGATTTAAGGTCAAATATGTTTTCTTTATGCCGCTTGCATCAAACTGTCTGTTTTCATACTAACATAAAGGATTCAAATCACATAATGTTTTTTTTTCATAGTTTGGCCAGGGGTGCGACTTATATTCAGGAGGGACTTATATGTGACTTTTTTTTTTTTTTAGACATAAATACCCTCAACGTCGTCCGTATCTTCCGTGTCTTTTAAGCAAGGTATACAGTCAAAGCTTCCATCTTGTAGCAATGAGGCTAAATGATAGCTTCTCCACACACAATAGAAGTATCTTGTTTGTGAACACGGTAACAACATGGAGATTTAAATTTAACTCACGTCAAAAGAGGCAATTTGACGCATGAATCATGCTTCAATGTCAAATGCAACGTAACGTCGAACTTCTTGAATTTGTTGATAAATGTTGGACTTTTCTCTTAAAAGTGCGACTTATCTACCGGAGCGCGACTTATAGTCCGGAAAATACGGTGACGTAATACTGAAATGATCACAAATCCTTTCATACTCTGTTCATGTTCAGCCAGGTTCAACATTTTTATGCACAATCGCAGTAGAGCAGCACTGCGGTTACTGATTACATCAAAGTTACATGAAATGGGTAGTGCATCAAACAAACAAGCGAAAAATGTATATATAATCACTGCAATCTGGTGCCCCCTCCACCAGATGGCGCCATAGGTAGGCAGCCGCCTAGGTCGCCTATGCTCCTTACGGTAATCAATATCGGAGCCTTCCATTCGGCCCACAGGGTAATTCTTTCCGGCCTTTCAGATCATTTTGTTTATTATTTTTAGTGGCCCAATATTAAATACATTGCTATGAAGAGTAAAATATTGAAAGTTATTTAAGGGATAAGTTCGTTTTTTTTCTGTAAAATTTTCCCGCTTTTTTATAATTCATAGTTATGTAAAAAAGTTACAGTTTTAAAGTTTTAAAAATTGTCATTCTGATAGCTTTTTGAACTGTTTTGCCATTTACTAAGATTTCTTAGGATTTTTTAGAGTTTAGCTAATATTTCAGCTACATGCTAACTGTTTTGGCTAATTTTAGCTTTTTGTTTGTTTTAAAAGCTATTTTGAAGGTTAGCTTGTTTTTTCAAGTACATGCTAGCTGTTTTGACTAACCTAAGTTTTTATTTTATTTTATTTTTTTATTATTATTTTAGCTGTCTGTCAGCTTCAGCGTTTTAAGCTATCAGCGCTAGCATCTTCAGTGGCCAAATTCAGCTTATAGCATTCACACTAGCATCATCACAGGTAATCCTATATATCTAGTTCATAATAATGTTTAAAAAGTTATGGTTTTAGAGTTTTAAAAATGTCGTTTTAAGGTGTTTAATAAATGTTTATCCTGTTCAGCTGCACAGGTGTGTTCTGGATTTTTGCCCCTTCTGTGATTGAGTTTAACCCCCCTGGTTCTGATCCAGATACCAGGAAAACAAAGACTCTCATGGATCTGTCTACATTCTGGTCTATGGTCACCGATTAAGACAGCATAGATGCACGCTGTTTTGCAGAGAATTCTGGGACATTCCCAGGATATTTTAGTTTAGATTTATAGATTCGGACTTCTCAACTGTCATTGGCTGACCTCAGCTGTCAATCATCTCCACCTCTGAACAGTCATTTGTTCTCATTTGATAAACAAACCCGACTTGTTGCTCTCGCTTCAACCACCAGCGTTTGGTCTCTGAACGAACGGAGACGGCGTCCTGACAGGAAGCTGGAGCCTATCACAGCGTTACCTGGAGGTGGACGGCCTGACCCGTCTCATGACTGAACATTTTCTACATTCCTTCCTCAGAGCCAGCGCAGATGTTGTTTATTTCCAGTCAAAGCCCGTGCTGTCCTGCAGCTGAAATACCCTCTAAGGTGAATTAATTCACGGATGAAAATAGTTCCCAGCAGGAATGAGCCGCGGAGAGCAGCGGCTTCAGACGGCGAGCAGCGGCTTCAGACGGCGAGCAGCGGCTTCAGACGGCGAGTCTCACAAGAAATCAACATTTTCCAGGAATTCCATGACAAAAACATTTAAGAATAACCTCTAAGAATATTTATGCAGTCAGAAAATACCTGCTTGTTCTCATTTGTTAACAGTGACGAGGAAAAAGTCAAAACAGAAAAGGAAAAAAAGTCACTAGAAAGTTGTCAATAAGTTTTACTTAGCAAGAAAAAGTTTTAATTAGATATAAAAATCAAGAAAAAGGAATTCCATACGAACATTAAAAAAAAAAAACATTAGAATTTCTTCAAACTGAAAGTTATACTTAGAAATCTTTTTAAGATTTGTATTTTATCCATTTTTATTAACCTAATTGTGGTTTATTTTGATTACTGTAACAAAAAATAGTGTAATAAATGGAAATTATTCATTTTAGAACAAATTGTGAGTCTGACTAAACTTATTAAACCCTCATTAAATCTAAAACTACCACTTATTTTAAGATTATGAATACATATTTTTGTCTCAAAAATAATAATTATGAGTTCCAGTCTAACTTTATTGAACTTCAAATTAAAATTCTTAAAATTAAACCAAAAGTTACAGTAAAATTTGAGTTTTTTTGAGGCTTAAATCAAGTTTTTCTATCATCAAGAGTTTGAAGCAAAATAACTTGAGACTTATTTTACTAATAATTTATTTATTTTGAGATCCTAGAATATGACAAAAAATCTGGACTTTAGCTTGTGGTTTAGAGTAAAGAAAAGTAAAACAACCTCAAACCTCGATTGTCTAAATAAAACTAGATTTGAAATCTTTAAAAGATAGTTTGAAGTTTAGGAGTAAAGTCAATTTGTGGAGGATGAAAGCGGAAACCTCCTTTACAAAACAAGTTAAATATATAGATATAAAATGTTTATTGCATATCTGCCAATAGAAATACGTGTTTTGGTAAAGTTTCTAAAAATAAATTATAATTTAAGACTAAATTAAACTTTGAAATGATCTATAAACGCTCATATTTAGATCTTTTGCTTTGGAACATATAAAAATCATCTTTAAAGTCGGCCTATTTATACACTTTTTCCCCTAAATGTCTCATTTTAAGCAAACTACTGAATCTTTATTTCCAGATTATAATTATCTGTAGAGTTACTCATTTATACACATTTATCTACAGAAAATAAAATGTTCGATTTTCCTTAAATCAAACTCCTCCGTTCCGTCCTCTCCGGACACCGATCCAGTGATCTGATCCCAGATATCGACTCCGGACTCATTCAGACTGGAGCCCCCATGATGCATCAGGATTATTCTGCTCCTCGTCAAAGTGGGAGGACACTCAGGTGGGAACACCTGTCCCGTCTGGTGATTAGAGCGACGGGGATAAGACGGCGCCGCTGGAGGAAGCCGGAGATTTATGAACGGGAGGAATGTGGAGCAAAGTGAATTAAAACACATATTCCTCAATAAATCTGGATTAAATCACATTCTTTAAATGAAAGGGAATACTTTTATCCTTTAATCTGAAAAGTGTTTAATGACTTTAAACATCTCTGTGCTGTTTTTTAACACGTGTTTGTGATTCACGTCTAAAGTTAGGATCTTCTGTTCGACCCGGACGGAGAATAATTATTGTTAGAAATGCACTTTTATGGAAAGTCAAGATGAAGTTCAGAGAGAGAAACGGCTTCCAAAATGATGAATTTAACATGTTTTTGTTGCATTTGTCTGATAAAGGAGGACATTTTTGATGTCAAAATAACTTTAAATTGCATTTCCCATAAATATTTATTGTGTGAATGCATTCAATGCATGAAAAAGTTTGTAACAATGTTATTGTCCATCAGCTCCATTTTGATGTATCAGCTTGAAATTTAATTTAATTTTATTTATTTAGCCCAAAACCAAAACATTCAGTCATAAAATAAAGACAATAGTTGGTTGCTAAACTAAATTAAACTGTGAGTCCCTGCTTTAGATCCTCCTTTTTGGTAAAAATGAAACTCCTTAAAAAAATGAAAAAATCTTAAAGAAATCCACATGAAGTTCTGATTTTTCTCACCATTTTTGCTCCACTGCTAATATAAGGTAGGGGGTGTGAGGGGCTGTAAGCTAGCAGGAGAGCATGTGAACAGATGGATGATGGGGCGTGGGAGCAGGCTTACTCTGACATAGTTTTTGATGAACTCTTGTCGCTTTGCAGAAAGTGTCCTAGAAAATGACACAGATTTTGAGCATTTTGGCTAAAAAAAAAAACAGCCTAATTGTAATAATAATAAAAAAAAAAAAACGGAAAACTAGACCTTTAAAAATAGATCAGAAGAGGATCGGAGTGGGACTTTAAAGGGTCACCAAACAGTAAATCAACTTCTATTGGCTGTTTGGGGCTGTAGAAGTGCTTTCTGTTGGCTGTTGCCAAATTTTTGACAGATTAAAATGAACTTGTTTAATTCCTATGGAGTCTCGAAAGAGCCAAAATGAAATAAATATATATACACCTTTAAATAAATAAATGTGGCATTAAATAAATAAATGTTGAAATAAATAAATAAATGTTGAAATAAATAAATAAATGTTGAAATATATAAATAAATGTTGAAATAAATGTGGCATTAAAATATTAAAATAGCACATTTAAGTATTTCATGACATATTTATTTATTTCATTGCCCAGTGTAGGTCAAAAGAGCCACATTGAAATACATTTAATATGAAATAAATGATTAAATGTGGCATTAATTAAATAAATGTTGAAATAAATAAATAAATGTTGAAATAAATGTGGCATTAAAATATTAAAATAGCCGTCTGTGTGCTGCCCCCTACAGGTTGAAATGAGATATTACAGTTGAATTTTGTGATTGGTCAGCTGGTGTCTCAGAAGTTTGATGTCGTCATGCTCCGCAGCTATAAAAGCCCCACCCATCTTTGCTTCTGTAACAGTTGTTAGCATGTTAGCTTTAGCATGACGGCTGTTAAAAATCTCCTGGCTTACACAGCTTTCCAGTGGACTTTGAAGTTAGTAAATAGAGGTTTAGTGGGATAAATCCAGAGAACTCCGTCCTGGTGATGGATTTGCAATGAGCATTTCACTCTGGAATGTTTGTTTTAATACATTAGCCTTAGTTAGCTATGATGCTAGCTGCATTTTACCACTCTCAGACACGGGTCTCCTTCAGACCTGCAAACCCTCGTCTTAATCCAAACAATAAAGTTCTGGTCCATGAGCGCCGGCCTCGGGGGAAGGGGGAGGGGAAAACTCTCCACATTGAAGACCCAGCGTACGTTACATAAATCTAACCCAACTGTCAATCATAGATCCAAGCCACACCTCCGCCAATCAGTCTGCTTCCACTAGCCCCGCCCCCTTTTTGGCCTGGGAATGGAGTCGGCCTCGAACTGTCCTGTTTGGTTACCCTTTAAAGTTGTTTTAAAGTGATGGTCATCTTGAACTAGAACTTTTCATTCACTTTGTTTTAATTTGTACTTTTTCACTTTATGTTTCTCTGAGATTTATAGTTGAACTTGGATGAATAAGGAAATATTCTGCAATATATGAAGAGTTTTACGGCTCTTCAGAGTCGCTGTATGTGAGATCTTAACCCATCTTCATGGATCCCAGCAGATTGATCATGTTAGAGACGTTATTTAGTGCAGATTTTGGACATTTTTAGTTCAGACTCAACAAAAAAAATCCAGAAACGACTCAATCTGCTTCCTGCTGGAGCTCAGTGAGATTAGAACAGAAACTGCTGTCTATTTTCCATCTTTTTCCTTCAGTTTTGTGTTAGCTCAGAACTCTGAAGCACACCCCCCCCTCCCCTCCGCGGTCCCGTCCAGCGCCGGCTGCTGGCAGGAGATCCGCCGCTCAGCCTGCCAGAGCGGGGAGCCGACAGAGCTGTCGGTTTCCCGGCGAGCGGCGGCTGAGGAGGAGGCTGGGAAATGAAGACGGAGGGGAGGGCCGGGCGGCGGTCGCGGATGCGCGGGGAACAACGGCGTTGCTCCGCTGCGTCTGCTCCCTGACACTTCCCTAATCTGATAACGGATGAGGACAGGTTGCCTTGGATGTACCTGGCACACGCCTTCCCCAACCTGCGCCGGCGGATTTGGGAGGATAAGGCCGGTCTTGGCAAAACACCGGCGTCCTCTGGAGAATAGTTAAAGGGTGATTAATCATTGTTTAGGCACAGAAAGCGGGGGGAAGAATGGGAAAGCGGCGTTCCACACCTCTGAAGCAATTAATCCCTGTGATCTCCACCAGGTTTGTCTTGTAGATAAGTCAGAGTACAAAACTGTTCCCAATTTATCAACCCACTCATGCCACCCAGCATAAAACACACAATTTATTTCCAATCATTTATAGTCAGATTTTAAAAAGAGTGACTTTGCCACATCCGAGTGTGTCTTATATTAGCCGCGTATAAACTAAGTACCCCAGATTACAATGGGAATCTGGTTTTATTGTGCACATCTGGTGGAGTCACAAAGCATTTTCACATTCGCTGTCTGAATTTTTGAGTGATTGTGGCATAAATCATTTTGCTAATCAGACGCATAAGTGACACGAATGCATCTCCCCTCTTGGAACAAAGAAGCAACATATGGCTCTAAAAACACTCGCTCTTTTATTTCCAAGGTATATAACCTGTGCGTAAACCAATATTATTGGGCTGATTTGCATTTTTCCTTCATTCTGGGCTCCTCTCTCGTCTCATATCTTGCAGATGACTCCAATAATGGAGAAAACCAGCGTTTCTCCCTCGTTATAAATCGGATTCCTAACTCCAGTGCAGTTGAGCGAAACTGGAGAGTCGGCTGGTGGTTTGTTGGCGCGCTGAGTTATGGCGGCGGATTTGTGGAGTATGGAGAGAAATGAGCGTCACCCCATTTCTGTGGGCATAATTCTTGATTTGTGCTTAATTTAGGATTTGTGCGTTTGCATTCCTGATTTGTACATATTCTTAATTTTTGCGTGTATTCTTGATTTGCGAGTATTCTTGATTTGCGTGTATTCTTGATTTGTGTTTATTCTTGATTTGTGCGTATGTATTCCAGGTTTTTGCGTATATATTCCTGATTTTTGCATATTCTCGAGTTGTGCGTATTCTTAATTTGTGCGTACTCCTGATTTTTGTGTGTATTCTAGATTTGCGAGTATTCTAGATTTGCGAGTATTCTAGATTTACGAGTATTCTACATTTGCGAGTATTCTAGATTTGCTTGTATTCTAGATTTGCGAGTATTCTAGATTTGCGAGTATTTCTGATTTGCGAGTATTCTAGATTTGCGAGTATTTCTGATTTGCGAGTATTCTAGATTTGTGTGTATTGTAGATTTGCGTGTATTCTAGATTTGTGAGTATTCTAGATTTGCGAGTATTCTAGATTTGCGTGTATTCTTGATTTGCGAGTATTCTAGATTTGTGTGTATTCTAGATTTACGTGTATTCTAGATTTGTGTGTATTCTAGATTTGCGAGTATTCTAGATTTGCGTGTATTCTTGATCTGCGAGTATTCTAGATTTGCGTGTATTGTAGATTTGCGAGTATTCTAGATTTGCGAGTATTCTAGATTTGCGAGTATTGTAGATTTGCGAGTATTCTAGATTTGCGAGTATTGTAGATTTGCGAGTATTGTAGATTTGCGAGTATTCTAGATTTGCATGTATTCTAGATTTGCGAGTATTCTAGATTTGCGAGTATTCTAGATTTGCGAGTATTCTAGATTTACGAGTATTCTACATTTGCGAGTATTCTAGATTTGCTTGTATTCTAGATTTGCGAGTATTCTAGATTTGCGAGTATTTCTGATTTGCGAGTATTCTAGATTTGCGAGTATTTCTGATTTGCGAGTATTCTAGATTTGCGAGTATTTCTGATTTGCGAGTATTTTAGATTTGTGTGTATTGTAGATTTGCGTGTATTCTAGATTTGTGAGTATTCTAGATTTGCGAGTATTCTAGATTTGCGTGTATTCTTGATTTGCGATTATTCTAGATTTGTGTGTATTCTAGATTTACGTGTATTCTAGATTTGTGTGTATTCTAGATTTGCGAGTATTCTAGATTTGCGAGTATTCTAGATTTGCGAGTATTGTAGATTTGCGAGTATTCTAGATTTGCGAGTATTGTAGATTTGCGAGTATTGTAGATTTGCGAGTATTGTAGATTTGCGAGTATTCTAGATTTACGAGTATTGTAGATTTGCGAGTATTGTAGATTTGCATGTATTCTAGATTTGCATGTATTCTAGATTTGCATGTATTCTAGATTTGCGAGTATTCTAGATTTGCGAGTATTCTAGATTTGCGTTTATTCTTAATTGTCTATATTCTTGATTTGTGCGTATTCCTTATTTGTGCATGCTCTTGATTTAAGCGTATTCTGGAGTTGTGTATATTCCTGATATGTGCGTACTCTTAATTTTTGCGTGTATTCTTGATTTGCGTGTATTCTTGATTTCTATGTATTCTAGATTTGTGCGTATATATTCCTGATTTTTTGATATTTTTGATGTGGATATCCTTAATTTGTCCGTATTCCTGATTTTTGCGAGTATTTTAGATTTGCGAGTATTCTAGATTTGTGTGTATTCTAGATTTGTGTGAATTTTTGATTTGTGCGTATGTATGCCTGATTGGTGTGTATGCTTGATTCTTGCGTGTATTCTTAATTTGTGCGTATTCCTTATTTGTGCGTACTCTTGATTTGAGCGTATTCTGGAGTTATGTATATTCCTGGTATGTGTATATTCTTGATTTGTGTGTATTCTTGGTCTGGTCTCCCCGCACAGCTTTTCCGAGGCCCTTCTAAACACCCGCAGGCAGAGAGGCTTGATCCGCCCACCGACCCGCTACGATGTGTGAACGTGACCAGCGCTCGGGACGCTGTCAGGGGACGTGCTAAAGAGAGGATCGCTTAGGGGAAATATTTTATTTTAAGGGATAAATGTTCTTTAAACGCTGGTTTATACGTCTTTATATTCTTCATATCTGTTTCAGAAAATGGGAAAATGTCAAGTTTCACCAGATATTCTTCACAATCTAAGTTCAAAACAGCTGATGAGAAAACTCCAATGACCCAGCATTCTAGTAGTACTCAAACGCATCACACACAGACTCACCTCAGATTTGTGCTTAACTGAAGTTTTCTATGTGCAGAACAAGTGATTTGTGGGTAATATTTTAAGATTTTATGTGAAATTATCAGGTTGATTCTTACTTCTCTTCATACTGGACGAACATGAACAGATTAACAGATGAAAACTGCATTGATGTAAAGATGAATTCCTTTATTACGAGTGGGTTCTCTCTGGATCTCTGAGCTTCCAAATCATATTTGCATCCTAAAATGGGGGGGGTGTTGGAAATTCTTGCCAATAATGGCGAAATGGCTCTGGTTTTAATTGCATCATTACGTACCCAATATCAGCACCGCGCCTGCCAATATCAATATTGCCATAACATGGGTGGAATGTAGATGACCCGGGGTAAGCGTGGGTCTGCCTCCCTGCCAGACACGTCCCGCTGCCCGCTGGGTTGGGAATGGGAATGTGGGCCGGAGAGCAGCTCGTCTTCCTAATGTCCCCCCCTGCTCCCCTAATTGCTGACGGATCTTGTTTGGATTCCGGCGGCGGCGGCGGCGGTTGGGTTTCTGCGTTCGCTCCACGCAGGAGCATATAGAGCTTTGGGGACGCATCACGCTCCGCGAGGCCGCATCACATTCCACGCTGCGTCCGTACGCCGCGGCGATGCAGCATGAAGAGGGATGGCGGCGGTCCGGAGACGTTTCAGCAGACACGGGAGAGACATAGAAGTCTGCTGGAGGTAAAACCTGTTTAGCATTTCGCCTCCACTGAGGACGCACATATGGCACGGCAGCAAACTTAACAATTAGTTACTGCTTTGATGAAGGAAAATTACATCTTGTTGGTCCCACTTTGAATGCTCGTCACATCTTCATATTAATGCATTCAAGACTGCAGAGTGAAAGATAATTTTCCTGCTTAAATATTTCATTCTAGCTTAAATTTTAGCCCATAATTAAAACTTCCTAATGGCAAATGCAGCCAGTTTGTCCGATTTAATTAGATTGTTGTTTAACTATTAATTATGTATCTGTGTGTCATATAGTTTTGATGCTAACAGATGTTGTAAGGGTTGGATGGGGTCATCATTTATTTACCTACATGCTGTTAGCAGGAGCTAAACTCTGACAAATATTCTTTTTCTGTTGTCTTAGAACTTTTTAGCGAATCATCATAAATAAACTACGACAAACCAGCAACACTTTCAAAGTCTTTGTGCGTCCTTTTTGGAAGCAGCTTTTCTTACTTGGACTTGCCAATTCTGGTGTTCTTGAGCAAATGCTAGTGGAGGTCCACGGTGCTGGGCAGTGAGCACAGGGCCCACTACAGGACGTGGGGCCCTCAGGTCACCTTCATGAAGTCTGTTCCTGATTGTTTGGGTAGAGACATTCACACCAGTGGCCCTCTGGAGGTCATTCTGTAGGGCACGAGCAGTGCTCAACCTGTTCCTCCTTGCACAAAGGAGCAGGTATGGGTCCTGCTGAGGGGTTGAGGACCTTCTACGGCCCTGTCCAGCTCTCCCAGAATAACCTCCTGAAATCTCCTCCATGTTCTGGAGATTGTGCTGGGAGACACATTAAACCTTCTTGCTGCAGCATGTGTCGACGTTCCATCCTGGAGAAGTTGGACAACCTGTACAACTTCTGTAGGGTTAAGGAATCTCCTCATACTGCCAGTAGAGAGAATTACACAAGACAAAATCAGCACGAGTGGAAAACCAGCCAAAAAAGATCAAGAGGAGAAACTTGAAATGACCTCCACATGTAACACCAGTCCTGTTTGGAGGGTTTTCTAATTGTTGCCACTGAAGTGCACCTGTTGTTAATTCATGAACACCAATACAGCTGAAATGGATGAACGAGGCCCTCAGCTGCTGAACCAACAAGAACATTATCAGACAGGTTTACTTCAATTCATGCCAGGACCAATAAAAAAAAGTGTTCCTTTTTTTTTTTGTGAGTAGTGTACGTGACGATGCACCTACCACACGGACAGGAATGGTACGTGGTGTGTTCAAGAACGCGCTACAAGCCGTTTCATTTATTTAACCAGGAAGTCCGATTGAGATTGAGGAATCTCTTTTACAAGGGAGTCCTGGCCAAGAGGCTAAAAAATAAAAATCAGTTACAGTTAGAAAATAAAAACATTTGATCTAAAAACAGCTGCAAATAAAAGAATCTTTCTCTTGTGCTTTCAACTTGGATTTAAAATCATTTAACAGGGGAAGTTCTGAAAGTTTCCCGTCCTTTTGTTGGATGTTCCATGTGGTGGCGGCAGCAAATGCAAAGATCCTTTTTTCAAAAGCATCTATCTAGTGGCGTTCACATCAGACCAGGACTAGTCAAGCTGGGAGCAACTGGGAGCGGGGTTCGGGGTTCCATCACCCACAATAGGAACAGTTCTGGTTAAAAGTTTACATACACTAGTAAAGATCAGAATGTCTGACCTGAAACACATCGAGAACGTGTGGACAATGCTGAAGGAAAAACTCTATCAGAAAGACGACAAACTGAACTGAACTGAACCAATTCTGTCAAACAGAAGCTCGTGGATGGTTACCAAAAGAAAATGTTAGAGACATGTAACCTAATATTAGCATTGCTTCATGTTTATTTTTGGTCACACAAGTCGGTCCTTGAATGTCCTACATGTTTTCTAACCAATTTGCTGTGAAGCTCCTTATTGGCCAAACAGAATTCAGGCAATCAGCAGCAGATAAGGCGGGGTTACTGGAAAACCAGCAGGAGGCCGGCCCTCGAGGCCTTCTCCAGGTTCTTTGTTTTCTCAGCTTTGTTACCATAAATGTACATCTCAGTGTCATATAAAACCAGCTGGGCACAAACACTAATTATTGGTCGAGTTCCAAGGTTGAGTTTTAACTGTTGGCACTTCCTGTTATGAAAAGGACGGTATGCACACATCACCAGTAAATCCAACTCTCTGATTGGTCACAGCGATGTAGAATCCTCAAATTCTGGTCAATGCACGTTTGTGTAAACTTTTAATGAAGTTGCGAGGCAAGTTTATTTGTATAACACATTTCATGTACAGAGAAAATTCAAAGTGTTTCACACAAAAGATTAAAAGAAACAATCAAAATAAATACAAAAGGTGTGATCATTAAAATCAAATAAAAAAAGTAAAAAGATATTAATTTAAAAGAAGCATAGATAAACAGTGCAGATATAAACTTTAGACTACATATTACAGTCCCCCTACAATGATTTTTACAATGACATTTTCTTTAAACATTCCCAGTAGTTTTAATTAGGACTGTGAAGTTTTAAACAAAAATTAACATCCATAATGTCTTAAAAAGTCATTTTTCCTGTTGATCTGAAGCCTTTGTTTTCAAAAATTCCTCTGTGTGGGCGTGGCTTATGATGCTGAGCTGCGTAACCCCGCCCCTTATCCCCCAGACGTGCTAGTGAGACACACACATTGAAAAGCCTATGAAAAAATAAAAATAAACTCAAACATTTCCATTCAGGCTGCATTGCAGCAGCAGCAGCTCTAGTTCAGAACTGATTTCATGTTGATTGTTGAATTCACTTCAACAAGAAATCTAATGAAGTGAAGAATACAGAGAGGGTCTGATCACTAATCAGTTTGTAAATGCGTGCAGCCAGTGGTGATGTTTTTAGATGCAGACGAAGGGTTACGTTCAGGAGAACAGTTCCAGTGTCCGGTTCCAGATCTGTGGAGCATAGAAGCTGAATGCAGCTTCTCCATGTCTCTAAGACCCTCCATTAACCGAACCACCCAAAAACCTGCAACACCTGTACAGGTGTGTGTGGCTAATAGGGCTGCCGCAAACGATTATTTTAACTAATGACAAATTATTTTTTCCAATTAATCAACTAATCGGCTCATGCGCTATCTGGATGTAAAGCACACATCTTAACCATCATTAGCTTTAAACTAAAAACTAGATCTATAGCATTACCTGCGATAATGCTAGTGTAAATGCTGTAAACTGAATGTGGCCGCTGAAGATGCTCGTGATGATAGCTAAAAACGCTGAAGTTGATAGCCAGTTAAAATAATAGTTGAATAGCTTAAAAAGCTGAAAAAACCCTAAGTTAGCCAAAATAGCTAGCATGTCACTGTAATATTATCTAAACTTCAAAACAACCTAACATATTTTTTAAAAATTTAAGTTAGCCAGACCTGCTAACGTGTAGCTGAAATAGTAGTAAACTCTAAAATAACCAAAAAATCCTAAATTAGCCAAAATAGCTAGCATGTAGCTGAAAAATTGGCTTAACTCCTAATTAGCCAAAAAAGTCTACATTAGCCAAAACAGCTAGCATCTAGCTGAAATATTAGCTAAGTTCCAAAACAGCCTAAGAAACTTAAAAAAGCCTGAATTAGCCAAAACAGCTAGCATGTAGCTTAAATATTAGCTAAGTTTCAAAACAGCCTAAGAAACTTTAAAAAAGCCTGAATTAGCCAAAACAGCTAGCATGTAGCTTAAATATTAGCTAAGTTTCAAAACAGCCTAAAAAACTTAAAAAAGCCTGAATTAGCCAAAACAGCTAGCATGTAGCTGAAATATTAGCTAAGTTTCAAAAAGCCTATGAAACTTTAAAAAGCCTGAATTAGCCAAAACAGCTAGCATGTAGCTGGAATATTTGCTAAGTTTCAAAACAGCCTAAGAAACTTTAAAAAGCCGGAATTAGCCAAAACAGCTAGCATGTAGCTGAAATATTAGCTAAGTTTTCAAAACAGCCTAAGAAACTTTAAAAAAGCCTGAATTAGCCAAAACAGCTAGCATGTAGCTGAAATATTAGCTAAGTTTCAAAACAGCCTAAGAAACTTAAAAAAGCCTGAATTAGCCAAAACAGCTAGCATGTAGCTGAAATATTAGCTAAGTTTCAAAACAGCCTAAGAAACTTAAAAAAGCCTGATTAGCCAAAAAAGCTAGCATGTAGCTGAAATATTAGCTAAGTTTCAAAACAGCCTAAGAAACTTAAAAAAAAGCCTGAATTAGCCAAAACAGCTAGCATGTATCTGAAATATTAGCTAAGTTCCAAAACAGCCTAAGAAACTTAAAAAGCCTGAATTAGCCAAAACAGCTAGCATGTAGCTGAAATATTAGCTAAGTTTCAAAACAGCCTAAGAAACTTAAAAAAGCCTGAATTAGCCAAAACAGCTAGCATGTAGCTGAAATATTAGCTAAGTTCCAAAACAGCCTAAGAAACTTAAAAAAAAGCCTGAATTAGCCAAAACAGCTAGCATGTAGCTGAAATATTAGCTAAGCTCCAAAACAGCCTAAGAAACTTAAAAAAGCCTGAATTAGCCAAAACAGCTAGCATGTAGCTTAAATATTAGCTAAGTTTCAAAACAGCCTAAGAAACTTAAAAAAAGCCTGAATTAGCCAAAACAGCTAGCATGTAGCTGAAATATTAGCTAAGTTTCAAAACAGCCTAAGAAACTTAAAAAAAGCCTGAATTAGCCAAAACAGCTAGCATGTAGCTTAAAATATTAGCTAAGTTTCAAAACAGCCTAAGAAACTTAAAAAAGCCTGAATTAGCCAAAACAGCTAGCATGTAGCTGAAATATTAGCTAAGTTTCAAAACAGCCTAAGAAACTTTAAAAAAGCCTGAATTAGCCAAAACAGCTAGCATGTAGCTGGAATATTTGCTAAGTTTCAAAACAGCCTAAGAAACTTTAAAAAGCCGGAATTAGCCAAAACAGCTAGCATGTAGCTGAAATATTAGCTAAGTTTCAAAACAGCCTAAGAAACTTTAAAAAAGCCTGAATTAGCCAAAACAGCTAGCATGTAGCTGAAATATTAGCTAAGTTTCAAAACAGCCTAAGAAACTTAAAAAAGCCTGAATTAGCCAAAAAAGCTAGCATGTAGCTGAAATATTAGCTAAGATTCAAAACAGCCTAAGAAACTTAAAAAAAGCCTGAATTAGCCAAAACAGCTAGCATGTATCTGAAATATTAGCTAAGTTCCAAAACAGCCTAAGAAACTTAAAAAGCCTGAATTAGCCAAAACAGCTAGCATGTAGCTGAAATATTAGCTAAGTTTCAAAACAGCCTAAGAAACTTAAAAAAGCCTGAATTAGCCAAAACAGCTAGCATGTAGCTGAAATATATTAGCTAAGTTTCAAAACAGCCTAAGAAACTTAAAAAAAGCCTGAATTAGCCAAAACAGCTAGCATGTAGCTTAAATATTAGCTAAGTTTCAAAACAGCCTAAGAAACTTAAAAAAGCCTGAATTAGCCAAAACAGCTAGCATGTAGCTGAAATATTAGCTAAGTTTCAAAACAGCCTAAGAAACTTAAAAAAAAGCCTGAATTAGCCAAAACAGCTAGCATGTAGCTGAAATATTAGCTAAGTTCCAAACAGC
This sequence comes from Oryzias javanicus, assembly GCA_003999625.1. NCBI lineage: Eukaryota > Metazoa > Chordata > Actinopteri > Beloniformes > Adrianichthyidae > Oryzias > Oryzias javanicus. The sequence continues at coordinate 32,802,492 of CM012452.1, read as the reverse complement.
CTAAGAAACTTAAAAAAGCCTGAATTAGCCAAAACAGCTAGCATGTAGCTTAAATATTAGCTAAGTTTCAAAACAGCCTAAGAAACTTAAAAAAAGCCTGAATTAGCCAAAACAGCTAGCATCTAGCTGAAATATTAGCTAAGTTTCAAAACAGCCGAAGAAACTTAAAAAAAAGCCTAAATTAGCCAAAACAGCTAGCATGTAGCTTAAATATTAGCTAAGTTTCAAAACAGCCTAAGAAACTTAAAAAAGCCTGAATTAGCCAAAACAGCTAGCATGTAGCTGAAATATTAGCTAAGTTTCAAAATAGCCTAAGAAACTTAAAAAAAAGCTTGAATTAGCCAAAACAGCTAGCATGTATCTGAAATATTAGCTAAGTTCCAAAACAGCCCTAAGAAACTTAAAAAGCCTGAATTAGCCAAAACAGCTAGCATGTAGCTGAAATATTAGCTAAGTTCCAAACAGCCTAAGAAACTTAAAAAAGCCTGAATTAGCCAAAACAGCTAGTATGTAGCTGAAATATTAGCTAAGTTCCAAAACAGCCTAAGAAACTTAAAAAAAAGCCTGAATTAGCCAAAACAGCTAGCATGTAGCTGAAATATTAGCTAAGTTTTAAAACAGCCTAAGAAACTTAAAAAAGCCTGAATTAGCCAAAACAGCTAGCATGTAGCTGAAATATTAGCTAAGTTTCAAAACAGCCTAAGAAACTTAAAAAAGCCTGAATTAGCCAAAACAGCTAGCATGTAGCTGGAATATTTGCTAAGTTTCAAAACAGCCTAAGAAACTTAAAAAGCCTGAATTAGCCAAAACAGCTAGCATGTAGCTGAAATATTAGCTAAGTTCCAAAACAGCCTAAGAAACTTAAAAAAGCCTGAATTAGCCAAAACAGCTAGCATGTAGCTGAAATATTAGCTAAGTTTCAAAACAGCCTAAGAAACTTAAAAAAGCCTGAATTAGCCAAAACAGCTAGCATGTAGCTGGAATATTTGCTACGTTTCAAAACAGCCTAAGAAACTTAAAAAAAAGCCTGATTTAGCCAAAACAGCTAGCATGTATCTGAAATATTAGCTAAGTTCCAAAACAGCCTAAGAAACTTAAAAAAGCCTGAATTAGCCAAAACAGCTAGCATGTAGCTGAAATATTAGCTAAGTTTCAAAACAGCCTAAGAAACTTAAAAAAGCCTGAATTAGCCAAACAGCTAGCATGTAGCTGGAATATTTGCTACGTTTCAAAACAGCCTAAGAAACTTAAAAAAGCCTGAATTAGCCAAAACAGCTAGCATGTAGCTGAAATATTAGCTAAGTTTCAAAACACCCTAAGAAACTTAAAAAAGCCTGAATTAGCCAAAACAGCTAGCATGTAGCTGAAATATTAGCTAAGTTTCAAAACAGCCTAAGAAACTTAAAAAAGCTTGAATTAGCCAAAACAGTTAGCATGCAGCTAAAGTGTTTGCTAAACTCCAAATTAGCCTAAAAAGCAAAAAGAAAATCCTAAATTAGCCAAAGCAGCTAGCATTTAGCTGAAATATTAGCTAAACTCTAAAATATTCCAAAAATCTTTACTAAATACCAAAATAACCCATAAAGCTAGCAGAATGTCATTATAGCTTTCCACTTTACCACACCCTGACTCTATATAATAGAAAACAACGACTAATCGATTATTAAAATTAATCCTCGACTATTTTAAAAGTCGATTAGTCGACTAATCGTGGCAGCTCTAGTGGCTAATGCTTCAACCGCATCAGCAATTATCTGTTCACTTTCTCGTCTGTCTTTGGCTGTGCTTAGTGACAGTCCAGATCAGTGTTGTCGTCATGGTAATATCTAATCAATCTGTAGAACTTAATTCACCACCTGGACCCTGAAAATTCCCTTCTGCGATTCTTTCCTGGCTCAAATCCAGTTCAACAAGTCTTTCACTGCAGCACAACTTTAACCTTTACTTTTCCTGGCAGAGATTTCTACCGGAGCTCATTTAAAAAAACAATTTTACATATTTTTTTTTTTTATTTCTGCAGATTAAGAAACTAATTCAAATGTGAGAAAGATTCAAATGAAGCAGGTGGAAAATAGCTTAATACGTCACCTTTAATGAAACATTTGATTCCTCTTATTTATTTATTAACGTTGGTGCTTATAGAGCCGTGCTCCTGATACAGAACCTGGCAGTCATAAACATTTGCACCAGCGTTAATGATATTTGCATATATAGGTTTTTTATTGAATTACAAAAACACCTGGAAGAGGCTCTTAGAGAAGCAGAGGCACAGTAGGAAAATGAGAATCCAAGTATTGTTTTTCCCTTTAATTGGTCTGCAAGGTCTGAGTATAAATATACGGAAAAAATATTGGCCCACAAATCAGCTTTGGAAGACTTGTCCCCAAATATCCCGCCTGGATCAGCCTTTCAGAAGCAGTAAGTAAGTGTTTTTCAGCATGGATGACCTGCTGAACGACTGTTTAACCCACGACTGCCGCGTTGTCGCGGTATCCACCGTAAAACCTGACGCGCCGCTGATCTCTTGACCTGCGGCGGTCATCCGCGACTCCCCGTCTTTGCTGCACCTGGTTTGACTCTGAGCTGCGCGTTTGGCTGACTGGTTTTTGTTTTGTCTCCCGATGATGGGCGCCTGTGATTGATGGACGGCGTCCAGGACATCTCCGATCGACAGCTGTTGATAGCTCTGAAATCGAGAGCAGCACTCGGAGCGTAACAATGAGCTCATTGCGCTCTTGGCTTGGTCGTCAGCCCAGCAAACCTGGGGAGGATGGGGATGGGGGTGGGAGGTGGGGGGGGGTTATGAATTTCAACTGGGGCTGCAAATGTGACTGCACATGGAGGGCGTAGAGGGACTCGTACTACAGCCCTGACGGTTACAACAAACGCCAGGAAGAAAAAAATCCTCAAAATTAAACCAGTTTTTATTACTTTTATTTAGCATTTTGAGGTTTTCCAGTTACTGTTTGAGGGTTGCGCAGCAGTATTCTTGCTAATTTATTAATAATAGTATTGGCATAAATTTGTTGATTAGCACCATTCATCATTTTGTACACTTTTTAGCTCATTTAGCATTTATTATCCTTGTTGATAAGGTTCAAAGGGATGATTTTGTAGTTTTAGGCGTTAGTCCAAATATTTAGTAAAATCTTTGAATTAATATATTTTTTTTAAGATCTACACTTGACTTTATATGAGAACTGGACTGAGTCGCCCCTCCCCCTGGTGTTCCAAACAGGAAGTGGCTCCCAAGAAGCTAAAATCCCATCGACATCTATAGAGAAATAAACAATTTTTTAGCATTTTTCTGTAGTTCAAGTTTTAAACTGACCAATCGGATGCCTCGATTAGAAGTAGGTGGAGCCTGCTGGCCCCCACCCCCAACGTTCAAAACGATTGATGGATTTTGTGTAGCTCGCTTTCAAGTGAGAGGGGTGTGGCCTTCCAACAAGCTCACTCCTGATTGGTGAGAGTGGTTCCCATAGTAAAACTAGAACGAGTGACATCACAGTCAGTCCAGTTCTCACATACAGTGGTAGGCTGTTACTTAATTCAACTCATAAATGAAGCTCAACCATTCACAGATTGAAACATGACTCTTTACTGTTATAAATCTTTTTACTGGATGTATAAAATAGAAATCTCCATCTTTTATACTTTTCTTTAGCTTTTGTGCTATCAGAGGAATGTTTACATTAAAAGTGCGGTCACCTGGACATGTCAATGATTTTTGATCTTCACATTTGTCATGGGAGGGATCGCATGTTAATGTAAGGCGGGGGTCATCTGGACCCCATCAGATAGTACAAGCTTTAAAACATGAGATCAGAATCAACAAAACTAATTAAAACACAAAGATTTAGACAGAAAGAATATAATAAACTGTGTAAAATGTATAATAAACTTTTCATTTTAATGTTGGTGTCCAGTTTTATGTGTTATGCTCCCATTATGTCATTTTTCCCCAAGACTTATGGCAGGTTATCTTATTGGGATCTGTTTTTAGATCATTTAACAGCAGATCCTAAAAATGTTCTCCACAGTTTTTCCATCCTACAACTGATGGAAGAGTTACTAGGAATTAAAAAAAGGAGGTAAAGTTTAGATGTTGGAGCAAATGTGATTATTTCAGATCTTATGTCAGTAAACAGAACTTCAGTCTCATTTTTTTCAACTGCAAAAGCACACTCTCTAGTTTTACTTTGAAAACAGGAAGCTCTACCGACACTTTATTTTGAAAATTTGTTTACTTACAGTAGTGCTGTATATTCATCTTTAGTTTATAAACTTAAAATAGAGCAATATTCTGCATTTCAGAGCAAAAATAAATTTTTATTACACTCTACTATAGTCATAAAGATCACAAATCTGCGATCTGTGACGTCACACATATTTAGGGATGTCCTGATCAGGTTTTTTTGGGCCCGATTTCGAGTAGTGCTGCCAGAAACGATTATTTTAATAGTTAACGACTAATCACAGATTATTTCTCAGATTAGTCGGCTAATCGAGTTGTGCACAAACTGGATGTAAATGTAAATCGTTAGCTTTAAATGAACTAAAAACTAGATATATAGCATTACCTGCGATAATGCTAATGCTAATGTGAATGCTGTAAGCCGATTTTAACCGCTGAAGATGATAGTGCTGATAGCTGAAAATGCTGAAGATGATGACCATATTAGCTAAATGCCAAATTAGCTTTAAATGTAAAAAAAAAAAATACTAAATTGCCCAAAACAGCTAGCATGTAGCTAAGATATTAGCTTACCTTTGAAATAGCCTAAAAAAACCTTCAAAAATGCCAAAATAGTCCAAAAAGCTGCAGAATGCCGATATAACTTTTAACTTTACTAAACTCTGACTCCATATAATATAAAGTGAGGACTAAATTAGTCATTGACTATTTTAATAATCTGTTATTAATTGATTTGTCGACTAATCGAGGCAGCCCTAATTCAGATACAGAGTCCCGATCCGATACTTTTGTAACACATTCAAAACATAAACAAATTGAATAAATAGATTTGTGTCATCTCTTATTTGTATTTAATTTACCTTATTTTATGATTAAAACTTAAATAGAACACTTCTGTGAAGTAGCTTTAATAAACATGTAAAAATAGAGCAAATATTAGCTGGGAAAAAAAACGATTTTCATGTTCTATAAGTGATAATTAGTCATGTGAGAAAGTTTATAGTGACTTTAGCTTTAATATCTTTAGAGCTAATGAACATTTTTAATCAAATGTGATTCCTGTCCTCATTTAAAATTCTTTAGCATGAATTTGATGATGAGCGTTCATAACTAACTCATATCATTGGAAACAGTTATTAGTTTTTAATGTTTTTTTAAGATTATGTTTTATAAGACATCACATTTTCAGTTTTATTACCACAGTAGTTCATTTTCTTAACTTGTATTTATCTGTCAGAGAAATAAACCAGGCATATCAAAGGACAGCTCGGGTCCTGAGGAGTTAAACCAGAGAGTTAGCATTTAGCTTAGCACAGTTAGCAGCTGCTGTGTAGCACAAAGAGTTCAACATTAAACGCAAACAAAAACGGTCTTTCTCTGTTGAAATGTCTTTATATGTTGTTGTTTACATTAAGACAAACTCTCACAGAGACTCTTGCTGTCAGTTTAAAGCGTTTTAAAAGAGTTATTGATTCCAGAAATCTGAATCTGTGGTCATCTAGCTAGCTTGACTGTTTTATTGCCTCCTGCTAGCGCTGCTGCTGTTGTCTGCTGCAACAACATTTCGTGTTCATGACATGCAGACTTCTAGTTGAGAATTTATAAAGAATAATAAGATTGAAATATAAAACGCGGATCAGAATAAGAATAAATGAAATATCCGATTCCGATATCAACCACGTGATCGACATCCTTCAAATATCCGTAGTCGGGATCTTTTCCCTAAAAGTACAAAAATCCCAGAGTACTCAGATACAGCCCGAGTCAATAGTTACTACACTAGTTTAGCAGTTAGTTGAAACGTTATTAGAATTGTTAAACTTTTGGTTTCTACTCAACAAGCTGCTCATTCTCCAAATAATTCCAAGAAGTTTGGGATTTTCATTTTAGTATTGAAGGTTACTTTCATTTATTTTGGTTGTTTTTTTTTTATTATTTTAGGTTTTCTATTTTTAATTAAATGTATTTAAATTAAGGTTTTTCAAGTAATGCTTGATAGAGTTATTTTTTCTTTGAAATTCTTCTGCTAATTTGTTCTTTTGCTGTAATTTAAGACATTTTAGAACAGCTGATAATTATCATTTGATTTATATAAATGCGCTTGTTTAGCTCAGTTTAGAATCGTGGTATTTTGCAGGTGACGTTTATTCTTCAGTAGGTGAACAAATGAGCACGAATGTGTTATTTTAGTGTAGCATTAGCTGGTTTGAGCTTCTCTTTTCTCTTACCTGGGAGGATGTTGGCTGAAGCGCTCATTCACTGGAGGACCAGACGGCGCCGGTAAAAGCAGTCCTATCAGAGAAATCATTCACCTCTTCAAGGTGAAAATACCTTAATGTGAGACGGAGAAAAGCTCCTTGTCAGACACTTGAAAGTACTTGTTCTCCCAGCTGTAAGCAAGTTCACCATGAATACAAGCACAGTGATTAGGCCTTATTAATCTGCCAATTATTTTTCCTCACAATTTTCCTCTCTGCAGAGGATGAAGCTGAAGGAAAATGGAAATAATCACCAAGAGAACAGCTGCCAGCCGAGGATTCACTGGACAAGCAACGCTCGCGGGGAAGCGTATTCTGCAGGTTAAAAAGTCCGCGCGGAGAGGAGGCATCACTCCATATTGTTGCGCGCCTTAAAACTGTCCATTTCTTGCCTTTAATTGGACGGCGCCATGCTGTAATGCGGCGTGGCTGCACGGCTTTGATGGCCGGGCCCTCCGAGGTTACCAAAGCACCACATCTGAGCTCAAATTAGCATTCTGGGCAAGCAGAACTCCCCCAGCTTAATTAAGGTAAATTCAACATCGTAGTTCATCACGGGCTTTTATATAATCTTAAAACCAGTCGTACTTATTTTTTGGCAGCTGTTTATTTCTCTTATTAAAAAACATTAAGGCGCAGATGATTTGGCATCTCAGGATTTTGAATTCGAGCTCCCTATTATGGGAAATCTGGGTTTGGGTTATGATTAGATGCTTAATAAAAAATTCATTGTCGTTGCCAACATCTGTATCGCGCGGGCTAACGGCTCACTGGAGTGTGCGAGACTTGTAAAGTTTCCAAAAGCGCCGCGAAAGTTCACCTAAGAGTTTGCCCTCCTCATTACCAAGCTACTTCTGTGTGTGCGCTTCGACTGAGAACATCTTTAATTGCTTTAAAATCTGAATGCATGATAAGAATGGATTAATTTGATTTTTCTGTTCCTACAAGTAGCAGATGGTTTATGTCTTCAGAATGCTCATGTTGTAAAATGAGATCCCCAGCTTGTCTCTGATTGGTCACTGTTAATGAAGCATGCTGGGCTGATTATTGATTTAGAAAATGAGGACAACACAAGCATTGTGTGTTGATGTGATGAATTAAAAGACACACCGCGTCTTATAGCTGACAGAGACTCGAAAAACACAAAATGTACCGTTTTCCGTTCAGGTGGCCCGTCAAAGAAATGGGATGTTTTGTTTTTTTTTTTTTTTTTTGAAACAGACACTTTTATGGTTGCCTCTAACAAGCAGATGGTCGACTTGACTTATTTGTGTTTTTGTTTCTGAATGACCGATCAGATGCATGATGGGAAATGCAATGAGCTGCTTGTCAGGGAAGACACAATTCACGGGAGAGGGCCCGCCAAAAGCTGCATACATTCCCAATTTAGTCCCATCTCTGTGGTTTTTAAGGTTAGTAATTTTTTTTTTTTTGCATTATTATTGGCTGTTGCGAGAGCAGCTGTTCCCCAGCCTCCTTCCCATCCGAATTACCATCCTCACACTGACAGGCAGCTGATGGGGAAACTCACGGCGTGCATGAGGAGATCCAATTCCTGGATGAAACTAATGTGCTGCATCCTGGGGGGGGGGGGGGTCCAGGTTCACGCAGGGTCCGGGTCCGCGCCGCCAGTCGGTCGGGGTCCGACGGGTGTTCATTTATTTATTTATTTGCCTAATTATTTATTCATTTATTTCCTGGGTTCCCCCGACGCCCCGGTCTGGTTTTTTGGCTGCAGATTCCAAACTGGCAGCTCTCCATTCTCTGAAATGAAAACACTCAGAAAGCACAGATGCATTTCTCCTGTTTGAAGGAACATTCTGGAGACGGACACGACGAGACAAACACCTGCGAAATAGAAGATGATCCACCTCTTTGTCTCGTGATTTCATCATTTCAGTAGATTCAAAGGACAAAGATTGACTGATAAAAAATGTTAAATTTAACAAGTTTTGAAGTATTTTGTCAGAATCTTCGTACTAAACATGCAACCGTTGAACGTACGGCTGCAACCTGCAGCTCCAGATCCACATGGATCTCTTTAATCTCTCCATTATAACATATAATCAGTCATGGAGACTGTTGATCCAGCCAAAACTACCTAAAGAAAACAAATAAACAAAGCCCAAAAACTAAGACTACCAAACCCCAAACTAAAACAACAAAACCCAGCACTGCTGAGGACAAAGAGGGGAAAAAGAATAAAAATAAAATTAGCATTTATTAAATTTATATTAGTTAAATGTATAAATTGATGTCTGAGGTTCACATAGATGATAAACTCTGGAGGTTTTTACAAACAAGACGTCTTGTTTGATCAACTCTACCTCCAGAATGAACAGATTTTATATGCAAAGAAAAACTTTGGTTAAAAGTTTGACATATTATCATATGCTGCACAATGTTGGTTACTATCTGCACTGAGACGATCCTCTTGGGTACATAACGTCTTTCATTTTGAGAGATGCTCGGTTCTTTTTATAGTTTTTGCTTTTGTTTAAGCCAAAAAATAGACATAATTTATTTATCATGGATAAAAAATAGGTCATGAATGCAAATTTAAATTTCTTAAAGGTTAAAGTAAAACTACGCAGCTCCTTCAAGGTTTGGATCAGTAGAACACGAGCCAGAATGGATCTTTTACTGTTAAAGGTTGCCGACTCCTGATCTAGAAGATCTGAGGCTTAATATTAAAGTGAATTAAGAAAAAATGTAGAACAAAACACAAAAAAGAATGTGTCCATAAAAAATATAACCAACTGATTTTCAAGAAAAGTGAACGGATTCAGGGTAAAGCAAGGCCAAAAATAACAAACAAAACCCGACCTAACCGGTTCCAGAGAGTTTACCTGCAAAAGAAAAGTAAAACGATGACAAACACTGACAGCCATGGACATAAAACAGGAGGAAACTCAATGGCAGTTCAAGAGCGCCATCTGGTCCGGCTAGCGTGTCTTCTGGAGAAGAGAAGATGCTATCTTCACATTGACTGCAGTCAAATGAGCCGCCGTTCACATTTCTGTGGTCCAATCAGCCGTCACTGGATTTTTGGTGTGAGTTTCATCCAATACTTACGGTAGCAGTCCTGAGAACTCTGGAAAATCTCCACCAGACTCCACGGAGCTTCTTGATGTGACCACAGAAATGTGAACGGCGGCTCATTTGACCGAAAGGATTGTAAATGAATGAAAGAGCATTTGGATGTTAGCTTTCATTATTTTCTGCTCTGAGAAACCAATGGATTGAATGGATTGATCACAGCAACGTCAAGAAACATCAAAGAGTCTTTGGTGAACTGGAAGGAGAAAGAATCAGGATTCTGGAGGAATTTCCAGAGGTGGAGACCCAAGTCAAATGACTTGGACTCCAGTCAGACTCATGAATTTGACAACTTTGGACTCAACTTTGACTTTCAAACCTCTGACTTGTGACTTGACTTGGAGCTTAATATCCATAACTTGTGACTTGACTTGACTTGACTTGGACTTTCCCTCAGATCCAAGGATTAAAAAGTATATTGAGAAAGTCACTGAGTCACTTAATTGCAGAAAAACATCCCCACACATGGTCTGTGGGATTAAGATTATTCTGCTTTTGAAGGGACTTGGAACATCAATTGTAGGACTTGGGACTTGTTGGTCTTGACTTGTTGGCCTTGAATGTAAATAAGTAAGTAATTTTTATTCATATAAAACCTTTCGCAGACACAAGTCACAAGGTGCTTCACAAGTTGAAAGCATAAAAACAAATACTTAAAAAGGTAAAAAAAATTAAATAAATAAATAAAAGACAGAGCTTTGCAGGTGACTTGGGACTTGATGGCCTAGATGGTGACTCGACTTGGAACTTGTTGGTCTTGACTTCTTTTATATCAGATTAACTTTCATCTTATGAACCTCTCAGATCTTCAGGCCTGCTGGAGGTCCCCAGAGTCAGGACTAAAATCCACAGCGAGGCCTCTTTTAGATGTTATGGGCCTCGTCTGTGGAACAGCCTGAGGATGTGAGGGCTTCATCCACTGTTGAGGTTTTTAAAAAGAAACTAAAGACACATTTATTTAATTCAGCTTTTAAGTAAATAGTATTTGCAATTTAACATTTTATGCGTATATTTTATTTTAGTATATATATTTATTTGTTTTACGAGTTTATGTCAAAACTAGGGCTGTAACGGATCACGGATAATCCGTGGTCGATTGTATGGCAACCCAAAGAGACCAAAAATCACCAGGAAAAGCGGGCGCAGGAATTTTACAGATAACAATTATTTTTAAATTATTATATGTTCCCACAGTTAGTTTTGATAAAATCATTTAAACTGTTTTATTTATGAGTTCATTTGGGATGAGAACATTTGTATTTTCAGGAGAACTCCAGATAGATTTGGTATTTTAAACACTATTTTAATCATTCTTTTCCATCAGTTTCTGTAGATTTGATCTAAAAACCTGTAGATTTCATCAGAAACTTCATGTTTTAACATTTTGTTTGTGTTCAAAGTTTAAACATGTTTTGTTTAAATAAATAGACTTCAATGAGCAAATGTTGCACATATAAATGTTGTGTGTGTGAAGTACTTTAAATGTTTATTGAATATACGATTTAAGAGTTTCTAAAAGTATATTTAGCTTTTAACTTTTTGTTTTTTTACTTTTTACTGATCCAAAAAATGATCCAAACCGTGACCCTGAAACCGTGAAATCGTGAAGGTAAAAGCTTGAAACTTGAAAAACATGTTTATTATTATCATTAAAAAATATTTCAGTTTGCTATAATGCCAGAAGTTGTCCCTGTTTGCTGTTGTAAAAGTGTCTTAATGTGAACGTAAAAGTAAATATGACTGAAATGAACCCAAAATATACAGAGTGGACCTTTGAATGAGGGCTATTTTTAGAACTGGACCCCTTGAAATTTGAAGACTGAGAATGTTGGTAAAGAAATCCCAAACTAGGAGTATTTAGTGATGATTGACTGACCTCAGCAGTGAAACAGATCATGTTCACATGCAGACTGAAGGACTGCGGAGACTTTCCCGCCGTGTCCGCCGCAGCAGAACACGCTCAGGAGGGTGGCGTGTTTGCAGCGACTGCTATTGACGTGCGGCGCAAACATTTCTAATCACCTTTAGCTCTGTGACATCATTCTCCTTGAATAACCTGCTTTGGCGTTTTACCACCTGTTCCTAATCGTTGTGTGAATTCGTCACGGCGCCGGCGATGATTCAAACCAGCACGGGGCGCCCCACAAGGCCCTCCAGGAACGGCTGCAGCGCGGCGTCTGCGGAGCCCAGGGAGCGACTTCATGGATTTTTTGCATCATTAACTATTTATGAGTTGCCACTTCATGTTATTTACACTGGACTGATGGTTGTGCGGCTTCAGAGCCGGAACGGCGTGCGAGGACCCGCTGGGATGGCGGGCGGGGGCGGGGGGCGGCGGCATGTGTGAATCTGTTAAATATTGTACGGAAACGCCACCTGCAACTGCAAACGTGTTGCGGGGTAAAAGGGGCGAGCTGGGAGCGGCTCTGAGGGGACGAGGAAACGCGGCAGACTGCAGAGCGCGCTCCGGGGGCGCCGGGGACTTTATAATGTATAAGACAAAGCCTCACCACAAGAGTTCAGTTGACCTGGTTTATCTTTAGCGTGGAGCCCACGGCGCCGCCGCCTGCAGGAAATGTGTCAACATTTGCTGCAATTTATCCATTTTTGTGCTTTAATCAGACTGAAGAAAAGCTCCAAATACTAAAAGTTGAGTTGAAATCAAGCAGCTGTCACATCCTTCCAGCGTGCAGATGCTCACAGATAAACAAGTGGACCTGTCAGGAAAGTGATGTTCTTCTTAAGCCTCTGACAGGAAAGTCAAGCTGCAGAGGAAAACAATGAGGTTGTCTGACTGTGTGGAGCGACAGCATCCTTGGAGTCGCCTCCAGACTTCAGCTTTGAACACTGGGGGACTTGTTGTTGCCAGGAAACATTGGATATGAGTTTTCATTATGTTGATAACTGCTGGGAGCGTCGCCCATCCGCTGTGTTTTAGTTTATCAGCACCCCGAGGCTTTTGTATACGTTTGCCAGGAGGGATAGCATCTTTGCTGGGTTTTCATTAAGTGTTTGTCAGCTTTATGCTGTTGTTCAGTTTGGGCTTCAGGAGCAGAGACTGGATGGAGAATGCTAACGCTATCGCACAGCCACTGATTACTGTTCACTTTAAATGAGCTTTTAGTTACTAACTTTTTAGTAACCGTTTCTTTGTTGATGACGCTCAAATCTTTATCGCTAACAAACAAATAAAAGAAGTCTCATCCTGTAGATTCATGGATGATTGATCGGAGCAGACAATAAGACATCACAAACTATAAGTCGTGAACAGTTCTGGTTCCGTTTTGGTCAAAGAATACAAATTTAACTGGCGATCCTAACAGTTGCGTTTTTTTCTTTTGTTATAAGTTGTAACACCAGGGCCTATATCAGGGCCTGCAGAGCCTTCAGTGAAGGCCCGAAAACTACCTAAAAGGAAGAAAATAACCTTTTCTTTTTGCGGATTCAAAGGGTTTATTGTTATTTGTACAGTAAGGAAACAGGTTTTCTTATACGATGAAAATCTTACTTTGCAGCTCACTCTGAATGCCATAAAAAACAAGGTTAATTAAAAAAAAAAATGAGATAAAAATATAAAAAGAAGACTTAGGATATTTATAGGATGACTAAAACAGCATATAGCAGCTTAATATTAATGCAAAATATAAGAAATTAACAATAAATGAATAATTCATGAGCAGTTTTTGACTTAAGGTGCCATAATAATGATATTTAATCCAATAATGATAAATAATCCAGGTGTGTTGATGCAGACTCGTGTCAGCTGTTCCGCAGTCTGACGGTGGTCCTGCCTTTCACACCCCTGCACCAGCTGGTCAGTGTCCTGGGGAGGTCCTGGCTCAGGTGGACCCCCAGATATTTGAAGCTGCTCTCCACTTCCAGACCCCGGACCAGCGGCGGCCTTCCTCATGTCCACTATCGTTTCCTTCCTCATGTCTGTGTTGAGTACAAGTGTCAAAGTGCAGGCCCAGGGGCCGGATCCGGCCCTCCAGATCATTTTATTTTATTAATAAAGATCCGATGTTATCTTGCTCTCATTTCTAACTTGTATAATTTTGACAAAATATATTTTTATGGAGAGTAAAACATTAAAGGTTTAAGTCGATTTATTGTGGAATAATATTCCTGCCTTTTTATTCATAATTATGTTAAAAAGTTATGGTTTTAAAAAAAATAGCATTCGGTTAGCTCTTTGGACTATTTTGGCATTTACTAAGACTTTTTTAGACTATATTGGAGTTTAGCTAATATTTCAGTTACATGCTAGCTTTGACTAACTAGCTTTTTTTTTTAGGCCAATTTGACATTTAGCTAATATTTATCAGCTTCAGTGATTTTAGTTATCACTTTCAGCACCTTCAGTGGCCAAATTGATCTTCCAGCATTCACACTAGCATTATTGGAGGTAATGCTATACATCTAGTTCATAAATTATGTTAAAAAGTTACGGTTTTAAAGTTTAAAAAGTTTTTTTTTAGTGTTCAATAAATGTTATCCTGTTCGTCCCGCGACTTAAGGTGTGTTTTGGATTTTGACCCCTTGTGCGATGGAGTTTGCCCCCCCCCTGGTGTTGAGGGTGATTTTGTTGTCCTCACACCAAGTCACCAGGGAAGCCACCTCTGTCCTCATCCTCACTACTGATGCGTCCTATCACCGCAGTGTCATCTGCAAACTTCAGGATGTTTTTTTTTTTTGCACAGTTTGGACTAAAAAGACACAGACACTGAACTTTAGTTTTCTGTTAGCTGTAAGTTGTAAATATTCAGTGTCAGAGTCTAAGTTTAATAAATCTACAGGAGAGTTTCAGAGTTGGTTTCAAGGTATATTCTAATGTATTGGGATACTTTTGTATTTCTGCAACTTTAACTTTCAGATCTGCTCCTCCTCTCCAGTCAAGTCTCCAATCTTTCTGTTCAGCTGCTTTTACAGCAGATACCGGAGTATAAGTCGCAAGAGCAAAAAAATATCAAATCAAGAAGAAAAAAAACCATATATAAGTCGCACTGGAGTATAAGTCGCACTTTTGGGAGAAAAGTCTGACGTTTCGGAACAAATCTGCCAAGCAAAGTGTAGCTAAAATAAAAAAATAATGCTAATCTTTTGATCTGTAAAAAAATATATCAAAGTTAGAGAGGAAAACCATCAGATTCTCTTCCATGTTTGTTTAGACGACACTTCTTCTACCACTCAGGAGCAAATACTTATACTCAGATACAGCGCCCTCTAGTGGTTGTTAGCAGAAACAACCGCTAAAGGACAACCAGTGTTTACTGGGGAAAATAACAAATATATGAGCCTGTTTATGTCTTGAAACAAAAACAAACATTAAAACAATAAGTCATTTCTGAGTATAAGTCGCACCCCTGGCTAAACTATAAAAAAAAAAAAAAAATCTAGAAAATACTGAAGCTGTTTTGTTGTCAAACTAATATTTCCCTTCCTAAACAAAACACAGCATCAGTTTCCTAATGTTTAAAAAGATAAACTGACAATAAATCTATGAAATAATTATTACCACACATTTGGAAGTTACAAGAAGTTGCATAAATGAGTACTTGAGATTTTCTGATGAATTTCCCTTCCTTTTATATTTTATACTGACTTAGTACACTGAAAAAAGATAAATTTTGGATCAATTTGAATAAGTTCTGTTAATTGTTATATTTAAAATGATTAGTTTTCATCAAATCCAAATTTTGAGTTCATGGTTTACTCAACACATTTTTTTTATTTAATAAAAAGTAATACTTTTAAATGTAAAAAATGACAGAACTTTTGTTAATTCATCCAATATTTCATTTTTTACAGTGTATAATAAAGGACAGTAAGGATGAAATTAATTCAAAAGTTAAAATAAATGGTTATAAATGTGTAAATATAAACATTTATTGGTTGAAAATGCTAAGTTCAGCCGTATAACTCAATAAAAGTATGAAGAGTAAAACTCCCTGCGTTCACTACAGAAGCCCAGAAGGGACAAACAAAGCAAAGTGTCCTTTTTTTTTGTGAGTTTTTCCTGAGGGCTGCCATCTTTAATTCATCCAGAGAGCTGTGTCTGCTGCGTCCTACACGCCGCACCTTTGAATCCCAGATTAATAAAACACAAGAGTGTTCAAACGTCTCGCTCTTTTGCCCAGAATTTGTTCCAGCTGTCCAAGTTTAGCGTGTTATTTCCGAGGAGGAACGTACTTCCCACGTAGAAGAAAAAAAAAACTGGGTTCACAAAGATCAGCGATGTCATGCTAGTTCTGACTCATTTCTCGTCAAATTAGCGGTGATAAATGTGGAGTGCGACGTTTTCTCCCCGAGCCCGGCGCCACTCGTACTCACCTGCTTCCTCTTGATAGTGTTGACTTCCTGTGAGGTTCTCCACGTTGGCTCACCGAACGCTCCTCGCTGCCAGTTATTTAGGCTCTTTTACCTCACAGCTCGGAGACAGAAATGTTCCCTTCATCTCACCCACGGAGATGATTTGTTTGTGATGCCCTAATTTCTGTGTTTATGTCGTTTGAATGACGGCAAAACGGCTCCAACTCTGAGAATCGGGTCGGCGCTGCTTTGTGGCCAGAACTCACCTGGGAGGTTAACCTATAGGTGAGATCTGCAGCGACCACCACACCTTTTTAACCTTTTTTCCTCTTTATTTATTTATTTTTTCCTGTCATGAAGCATCAGAAACACAAAATTTAAAACAGAATACAACACAGTCATACTCGTCCAAATAAGGAAATATACGTCGTTGGCTGTTCACAAGCAATGCAATAAAAAGAAAATGAAATCAATTTTCAGTTTGATTCCTCCTAAACACATTTTTTAATGGAATATTTGTACAACTTTTCAAATCAATTTTTTGTAAGTTCCAAAGTTTAACACCAATAAAAGAAAAACATTTGTTTTAAAGTGGTTTTTACGACGGAGTATTAGGGTCACCGAAAAAAAAAAAAAAAAAAGTAATATTACAAGTTTTTTTCTCGTAGATATACGACTTTAAATCTCGTAAATGTATGAGTTTTAATCTCGTAGATTTACGACTTTTTTCTCATAACTTTATTAAAATCGAGGGGAGTCTACATTCCAGTGAATTTATGCCGTGAACTGAAGCAGACCAACCAAACTGTGAAAAGCGTCTTGGATTTCATCAGGTAAACTGAATGTTTAAAATATTTCAAATATTTGTAAGTTTCTTTATTTGATTTACAGTGTATTAATGTTTTATTCATTGATGCTGCTTGCAGGATCTCTGCAGATCCCGTTTATGAAGCGGTCCATATCCTCCAGCTGTCCACTTCAGTCAGTTCTTCCTCTGACAGACCAGATCTCCTCCAACTCTGTGATGCTTCGTCTGAAGAGACTAGTTTAAGAATTTTCAATGTTCTTGTGCTAACGTGTCATTTCTCAATGTTGTTTTGTGTTGAGACGGGACGTTTCATTTGGGAAGGAGGCGTCCGGAGCTCTGTTTACGTTCTCTTTTGGTTTCTGAGCATGACAGAGACATGATGTAAGTAGAAAGGAAGAAAGATGTAATAATGACGATCCTGATGAACGTGTATTCTGAGCTCTTTATTTTACATATGAAACTCCGCACTGTTGTGTATTTGAAGTTAGCTGTTTACGAACTGCATTACCCAGAAGCCAAGCGACTGGTCACAGATGTCGATGCACGGCATATAAGCTAGCAGATGAGCGAAGTCATGCACAGTCATGCAGTAAGAAGAGACTGTTAATAAAAAGTCTGTTTAACACAATAATAGCGCCTCTTTTGCTTACTTGAAGATACGCAAGACAACACACGCACTACCGAACCCGGAAAATAATTTGATTTTGAATCGCCAAAAGGTTCAGAATTTCTTTGCTTTTAACACCGATCTGGACATAATCTACATCAGATTCTCCACGTCTTTCATCTTCAAGCACGGCTCTGATAAACAGACAACTTTGGTTCTTTTCTCATTAATTACGACTTTAATTCTCGTAGATTTACACGTTTTTTTCTCATAAATTTACGACTTATGTTGTAAATTTAACCTATGACTTTTAAAGTCATAAATATACGACTTTATTCTCATAATTTAGCAGTTACGACTTTTTTCTCGTAAATTTACGAGATTTAAAGTCGTATATCTACGAGAAAAAACTTGCAATATTACTTTTTTTTTTTTTCGGTGACCCTAATACTCCGTAGTAGGTTTTAAACAACTGCGTACTTAAAATCAAACCTCCTTCTATGATTTAAAACTAAAAATGAACATCTTCAGCAAACAGTCAGAACTGGACACCCCCCCCCACCACCGCATTTTCTAAAACTGGTTCAGAACAAAAGATGGAAATAAAAAGAAAAGAAAAGGGTTTTTAATCGTTTTTAAGTACATAAGCATATTTCCCAATATACTAAAAAAGTATATTTGTCAGGGATGGTGGTGGAGGACCCAAATGCAGGAGACCAGACTTGGTGGCAGAAACGTAACCATTTACTAAAGTAACTTAAACATGACAAAACCAGGAGAACAAACCAGTGAGGCAACAGAACGTGGAAGAGCAGATGACCTGACAATGGTCGCGTTTCCATTAACTCTGAAATTTCGAAAAACGGAATTTCGATATTAAATTCTCCTAATGGAAACGCCACAATTTCGAAAAAACTCGCCTTTTTCGAAATAAAGTTTTTGCGCTTAGAGGAGGTGGTATTTGGGCCGTATCGAAACAGTAGTTTTTTGAAAAACTGTAATGGAAACACTTTTTTCTAAACAAACGAGTCACGTGACCATTAACCGGATATGACGTTTTGGACAGGCACCGCACAGCGGGCGCCACGAGAGGTCCCACAGCATCGCACAGCTCATCAAAAGTTGAGCGTGTCATGCGAAAATGCTGAATCCACAGCTCTTTGGTGAATTCTTCAACCACGATTTCCCAAAAATGTTTGACTCTACATCGCTCCCACGTATAAGGAGCCTGCCGCTCCGAGGCTCGGATCAGACGTAGACGTCTTCTCTGAATGGAAGGATGAGAGCTAGCGCCGTGGCAGAAATGTGAAGGAATCTACTGCACATCAAAAATAGTTTTATATCCGTCGCCATGTTTTTTTAATGACTTATCGCGGGAATTACTTCGAGTTTTTCGCATAATCGTGGTTTAATGGAAACGCTGTTTTTTTGAAACAGTGTTTTATCGAAATTCTAGAAATTTCGATAAAGTTTTGCGCAAAAGTGTAATGGAAACGCAGCTAGTGAGAAACTGAAAACCAGACACTTAATACACTGAGGTTGATTAACTAAATGAAGACAGCTGTGGATGATGAACCTGAATGTGGTGAGACTGACAGGGAAAACAGAACATGACAAAACCTAAGCTCTAAATCATGACAATATTGGTAGTTTACTAATAAATATACCAAACTGACCCCCTTTTAGTTCAATAAACTATACATTTCTGGTATAGTATTAGTTTACTGGCAATACGTTTATGAAGATACACTTTGAAGTATGTCTTTTAAGGCATGGGGAGCATTTAGTTAAAAGCTTTTATCCGTTACCCTTTGATTCTCTACGGTGTTCCAAAACTCTATATACTCACAGCCTCCAGGTGGCGCTGTTAGAACTTTCTTTGCCTGCAGCCGTGGGTGAAACAGCCCACAAGTGAGTCAGTTCTGGACTTTTTTCATGTGTTGGAAATTCCCAAGAGCCTTCATGGTCACTTCCAATGATTTTAGCGTCTTTTAACAGCTCGCCAAGATGGAGCGACAACAGCAAACGGATAAAAAGAGCCGCTCCGCGTCGCTCACTAGGATCCCAGTTTGATGTTTTGATTGGAGGACAGTTTGTTTTAGCTCGCTCTGGTTTTTCAATTATAACGGCCAAGAATGATCAAGAAGGCTTGTTGTTGAAGGTTTCAAAGACAAATGTTACTTTTTATTCTCACTAATGTGTCTTACCTTAATAAATATAGAATCAACATAAACAAATAAACCAAATTCTTTACTTTCTCCTTTTATTTCATGACATGCATGAGATCCCATTTAGATTTTGGCCCTTTGAGTGAAAAAGTTTGGTCATCCCTGATTTAAGGTTTAAGTAATAAACTTCTCCTGATTAAAATGTATTAAAATACATTTTAATTTACTGGAAATATCCCAAGAATACATCTACTCCACTTTTAATAATGTTTAGGAAAAGTGAAAAATACAGGCAACATATATTTAGTATATTTATAAGTATAATACAACTTAACATGAATTTATGAACTTGTAAAGTTTATCTATAATACATGCTTCAAATGCAAACTAAAATTATTATTATTATTATATTATTATTATTATTAAAAAGTATACTTAAAAGAAACTTTATTTTTGGCTAAGAGTTCTTGATGACATCCTGTTTCATGAATCAAATTCCTTCAACCAAAGCTAAAACTTTGTCATTTAGTTCTCTTTTTTCTTTTTTTCTTTAATTCTTTAAATTGACTCAAAAAGCACTCAAACCTCGGTACACAGAGGTAAGGAGGCCTGAGTGACCCTCACAAGCCCGTCAACGATGAAGACATTTCTGTGAAGTTCTCAGACTTGTTCAAGTCACTTCTGCGTTGGTTTGGTTTTAACATCTTAATGCTTAGAATTTCTCTCCAAATCTGGTGGACTGTCCTGGTTACTCCGAAAAAGACAGAATCTGATGTTTTTCTTATGTTTTTTATCTATTGAACTTTTCTTGCTTTCTCAGAACCTAAAAAATCTGTAAATATGATGCTACGAAAAACAACTTACTCCAACTAGAAAAGTTGCATTACCAGAGATAATACTTGTGTCAATACTTTTTGCTGAAGTTGTTGCTATTTGGAAAATGTAAAGTTGAAGAGTTGAAATTTCATTAAAGAACTATTAAAGACAGCTAAAGTTAGCTTAAATTTCAAAAAAATTTCTAGTGCGTTTGCTTAAAAATCTTCATGTCAGTTTTGCAAAAACGTGTAGTGTGTTTTTTAAATATGAGCTAGACTCAAAAATAGCCTTAAAAAACGTAATAAGTGCCACAATTAGCTTAAAAAGTTAGCACATTGCTAAAATATCAACTCTCAAATTGTATCAAAATCCTTAGTAAAATGCCAAATTATTAAAATAAAAGTTACCCTGTTGTTAAAATATTAGGTAAACTCAAAAGTATCATAACAAACCAAAGTAAATAAAAAGAAATAGCCCAAAACATTTGTATAATGATAAATTATTAGAGAAATTCCAAATTAGCATCAAAATAACCCTCAGTAGATAACGAATCAGCCCAAAATGTTAGCATGTTGCTAACATGTTTGCTAAATTCCTAATTAGCATTAAAAGGAACCCTTAATGGAAAACAAATTAGCCCAAAACGTTAGCATGCTGCTAAAATATTAGATACATTCCAAATTAGCATCAATGGAAACCCTCAGGGAATAACATATTAGCTCAAAACGTTAGCATGTTGCTATGATATTAGATAAATTCCTAGTTAGCATTAGAGAAAACCCTTAGTAGAAAACATATTAGTCCAAAACGTTAGCATGTCGCTGAAATATTAGATACATTCCAAATTATCATTAAAGGAAACCCTTGGTAGAAAACATATTAGTCCAAAACGTTAGCATGTCGCTAAAATATTAGATACATTCCAAATATCATTAAAGGAAACTTCATTGGATAACATATTCCCAAAACGTTAGCATGTGCTAATATATTAGATAAATTCATAATTAGCATTAGAGAAAACCCTTAGTAGAAAACATATTAGCCCAAAACGTTAGCATGTTGCTAAGATATAGATAAATTCATAATTAGCATTAGAGAAAACCCTTAGTAGAAAACATATTAGCCCAAACGTTAGCATGTTGCTAAGATATTAGATAAATCATAATTAGCATTAGCGAAAACCCTTAGTAGAAAACATATTAGTCCAAAACGTTAGCATGTCGCTAAAATATTAGATACATTCCAAATTATCATTAAAGGAAACCTTCATTGGATAACATATTAGCCCAAAACGTTAGCATGTTGCTAATATATTAGATAAATTCATAATTAGCATTAGAGAAAACCCTTAGTAGAAAACATATTAGCCCAAAACGTTAGCATGTTGCTAAGATATTAGATAAATTCATAATTAGCATTAGAGAAAACCCTTAGTAGAAAACATATTAGCCCAAAACGTTAGCATGTTGCTAAGATATTAGATAAATTCATAATTAGCATTAGCGAAAACCCTTAGTAGAAAACATATTAGTCCAAAACGTTAGCATGTCGCTAAAATATTAGATACATTCCAAATTATCATTAAAGGAAACCTTCATTGGATAACATTTTAGCCCAAAACGTTAGCATGTTGCTAAGATATTAGATAAATTTCTAATTAGTATTAGAGTAAACCCTTAATAGAAAACATATTAGTCCAAAACGTTAGCATGTCGCTACAATATTAGATAAATTCCATATTAGCGTTAAAGGAGACCCTCAGTGGATAGCATATTAGCCCAAAACTTTTGCATGTTGCCAAAATAGTATTAAAAAACTTTCATTAGATGCCAAATCAGCTAGCATAATGTCAAATAATGTCACTGTAAACAATGGTTTCAAAGTGCACAAACTTAAGTAATTTTTTTAAAGAATATGACAAATTTCTCGTTCACTTTACCACACATTTGCTCAGTATTTCAAAAACTATAAAGTTTATAAAAACAATAAATACAATCAGTAATGTTCTAAACAAGATGAACATTTTGATACCAAGATTGTTGAAATCTCTAAAAAGTGTGATTGAGTTTTTCTTGCTAAAAACATGCTATAGTGTGAATGTTTACTAAGCAATCACACGATGAGAGATCAATGAAGCATCTATATATTAAAGGGTGAATGCCGGGAAGTAACCAATCAGTCTGAGGACGTCACAGAGGCCTGATCAAACTCCAGACCAGCAGAAGTGGCGCTCCGGCGCGGCGACCCACATCCTCCGTGTTCACCAACGCAGGCGTCGATGGAGGCGCCGCCACCTTCAAACGGAATCTGCTCCTCTTGTTTGCGAGGAAGAGGAGTCGTGGTGTCACAGCTGTCAAACCCAAACGTATTGATAGGACGGATTAATTCAAGATGACAAGTTTCCTTCTGTGAGGAGCGGGGCCGGGGGCGCCGTTTTTGGAGGCGCACCATTTATTAACACATGAACCCGAGGCGATGAGGAGGAAATCTGTTTTTTTTTTTTGTTTATTTGATGCACTCCAATGCAGACTGTGATAAATCCTTTTTTAACACAGGGAGGGGGTGAGAACAGCAGCTTGGCTCTGAAGATTGACACACAGATAAAGAGGGAAACAGTAATACAATGACGCCATGACAATCTCGCCATGCATTTTATGCTGAGGAATAATCAGAAATCCGTTTATCAGTGACACATCAAGGAGCATTTAGTTTATGCTTCTGCTAATCCTGTTGGCTATTTTGTGATTTCTCTCTCCCGTACTTTAATCGCGCTATATTTGTCTCATAAATGCTGAATATTTTGGCAAATTGCTGCGGAGCCGCAATCCTATTAAGCGGTTGCAGTTTGTGTTTGCTGCCAGTGACATTCTGTTTGGGTGTTGCATTATGGAGTATGACTACTGCACCGTGTTGTCATTAATGGATAATGAGACTATTTGGTATTTTTAGACACTTCCAGTGAATTCCAGACTTCCTACTTTTGTTATTCTAATGTGCCACAAGATCCTTTTCATCTATCAATCAGTTAATTAATCCGTCTTTATCCAGCACTCTAATGAAATGCCATTTAAGAGCAGCCTTTAAAAGACGGGAGCGAGCGCCTAAAAGCAACGGCATAGAAACCGGAGCATCAATGAGTCAGTCACACCGAATAAAGCTTTTAATTTAATAACGGAAGTTGACTGTGCAACGTTGTCGCGCTGCTTTTATTGACACTTCAAAAGGCTGATTTCTATGCTGAATGTTGTCTGGAGGTCAGAGGGGTTTTCATCAGGGCTTCCCGCTGCGTTCTGATTGTTCTGAACCGTAAACGTTTGGTTTGTGATTCCAGATCTAAACGTGTTAAAAGTTGAAACGCCCACTAAACAATTAAAATCTAAAACGTTTTCTGAACTCAACTCCATTTTAGAAATCACAATAGATTGTGCACAACAGTAATTGTCCAAAAACATAAAGTCAGTCATAAAATATAAACAGCTGGTTGATGAATTAAATTAACTGGGCATTCTTGCTCTTAGACCCCTGAGGAAAACTCCTAAAAAAAATGTTTTTAAAACCAGATTCTGTGAGTAACAAAAAAAAAAAAAAATTCAGGGATGTCCACATGACGGACCAGGACTGAAAAAGCTCATCTAACTCCACAACTACTTCATTAAATACTGTAGTACAAGGATCTAAAACACGTCTAAGGTCATGGGCCGAACAGGAAAAACATTTATTAAACACTTTAAAACTGTAACGTAATTATATAGATACACCTGTGATAATGCTAGTGTGAATGCTGTAAGATGAATTCAGCCGCTGAAGATGCTAGTGCTGATAGCTGAGGATGCTGAAATTGATAGCTTAAAATACTGAAGCTGATAGCCAGCTAAAATATTAGCTAAATGGCAAATTAGCCTTAAAAAAAAATTAGGTTAGCCAAAACAGCTAGCATGTAGCTGAAAAAATAGCTAAACTTAAAAATATCCTTAAAAACTGAAAAAAGCCTAAATTAGCCAAAAGAGCGAATGTGTAAATATTAGCCTAACTCCAAAACAGCCTAAAACATTTTTAAAAAATCAACTAATGTTTGATTAGAAAGTGTAAGGGGTTGTAAACTAGCGGGAGAGATTGTAAACAGAGATGTCTCAGTTATGGGTGATGGAAAGGGGGGCGGAGTTGTTCCACGCCAACAGTCCCGCCCAATAACTTAGAAGTGAAATTCTGTAAAAAATGTCCCAGAAAAGGATGCATTTCTACGGCAGAGTATTAGCGCCACAATAAAAAGTAATATGAGAAGTTTGTTTTTTAATAAATGTACGACTTTTACTTTTGTAAATTTACTGCATTAAATCTTGTAAATCTAAATGTTTTAATCTAATAAATTTACAATTTTTAATTTAATAGCTTTACTACTTTAAATCTCATAAGTGTCAAACTTTTAATTTTGTAAATTTACTACTTCAAATGTTGTACATTTAAAACTTTTAATCTTGTAACTTAACGAAACAAATTTAATTTAGTAAATTAACTACTTTAAATCTCATAATTTTATTAGATTAATTCGTAAATTTCCACTTTCATTCTCGTAAATTTACTACTATAAAAATCTCATAAATTAAAAATTCTTAATATCGTAAGTTTACAAGATTCATTCGTAATTTTACGACTTTAAATCTCATAAATTTATAATATGTTTTTTTTTCTCGTAAATTTGCGACTTTAAACATGTAAATTTATAAAAGGAGTATTAATAAATTAAGTCATAAAAATGGCTTTAATATCCTAATGTAACATTTACGACATGTTTCTGGTAAATTTACGAGATTTAAAGTCGTAATTTATAAAAAAATGTTTTGTTTGTAAACTGCTCCAACACTCCGTTGTACACTGCAATTCCTTAAGTGACCTGTAGGGGTCTGTAAACAAATATGACATTTATCTTCATATCACTTTAATTTAGAATTATGATGGAGTGTCAGGGCCAGTTTAAAAACAACTTTTTTTTGTTTTTATAACTTTAAATCTTGTAAATTTACGAGAAAAGCCATAACTTGTTAAATTATGAGAATAAAGATGTATATTTATGAACTAAAAGTTCATTAGATTAATTTATTACTTTTTCTCTTGAAAGTCGAAACTTTAACAGAATAAAACTTGTAATATTAATTTCATTTTTGATGGCCCAGTACTTTATCATATAAAATACTTTACCAAGAAACAAACATTTTTTGTTACAGAACAGAGAATAAATTAAAATCAGTCTTGCTGGTCGTGTTTTTTGTCCTCCACAAATCAATGAAGTTCAGAGGTCACCTGTGGATCAAACACTATAATCCTACATAGAAATGTATATATTTTCTCTCTTCTCCAGTGAACACATGATTCCATTTCATGCTCTCTTTTCATCCGGTTGTTTCCGTCTTACATGCTGACTGAGATCTCAGATCTGTTGTTCTTCAGGGCCGTGGAAGTGACAGCTGTGGAGAACTTCCACTCGTCCGTCTTCCTGATGAAATGATGTTTGGGAACAACCTTCTGAGAGGGAAGTCTTCAGAACGTGGCCCCGCGAGGCCCTCAAGGCGCGATAAAGCTCGCTCGTTAAGAACTGCAGATGAAGCTTGTGAAATTAGAGAAAGAAAAAGAAACTAAATTCACTATTTTAGATCAGCTGGAAGCTCTTTGAAGGAACGTTGAAATGTACGCTCGACTTAAACGACGTCCTCTTTTACCTTTCCGTCCAATCAGTTCTAAAGACTGAAGAAAGGATCCAAAAACTAAGAGTTTAACATGGTTTCCAACAGAAATCTAACTGTAATTTCACTCTCCACAACAGATGTGTCACTCCGAGTTTACCAGTGAAGCGGATGAATCCTTTTTCCCTGTGGATTTAATGACCAAAAGCTGTGGTAATGTGGCCTAAAATAAAAGGGTTGAAAGCACATTTCATTCTCACAGAACTACATCAGCCCACTTTGCCACCTGCATTTCACTTCAGGCTCTCACATCACATCCGTCACAGAAAGTGAAGGCATGCAGGTGCAGCTGTTCCTTTACTTTTTTTTTTTAACTCTTGTGGGCAGAAATAACCATCTTGACAGCTTAAAAATACTCTCACTGACTCTGTTATGGTGGATCTGGTCTGTTAGAACTTTTCTTTGGACTGTTTCTTCTCTTTTTTTTTGGTTTTCTACCAAACAGAGAAAACAGTTTTTCCTCATCAAAGCCAGGGGTGCCCAATCTATCCAGCCCGCCTCCACGTTTGGCCCGGCCCCCCAAATACTATCAGAGACCCATATGATTTATTTATTTATTTTTTCTCAATCTGGCTGATCGAGACCCACAGAGAACGCGACTTTCTGTAGTTTGACCTATGACAGGAGAGGAAAGACTATTTATTGGTAAAATTCTTTAATTTCTTTAGTTCATTTTTTTCGGTGAAGATTACAAAAACAAATTTATCTATGATACTGTTTGTGTAAGTGTTTTTTGCTGAAAGTAGAAGAAGATGCTGAAGCTTTTTGCTGAAAATGGTGACGCAATTTACTTTATTTGCTGAAAATGCAAAAGCTATTTGCAAAATGTTAAATTTGCTAAAACATTTGAATATTTAATACTATGAAAGACATTGAAGTTGACGTAAATTAAAAAAAAAATTCTAGTAAAATTGCTTAAAAATCCCTAATACTCGACAATTTGGCAAAAAAAATATTTAGTGTGTATTTAAATATGAGCTAAAATCCAAATAAGCCCAAAAAACCCTTATTAGATTCCAAATTAGCCAAAAAGAGCTTGCAAATTGCTTAAATATTAGCTAAACTCCAAAATAACCTAAAATTCCTCAGCAAACTAAATCAGTCAAAAACGTTAGCATGTTGCTAAAAATAGACGCAAAAGTCCAGATTAACCTATAAAACCTCAGTAGATGGCAAATTTGTCAAAAACGTTTATATGTTGCTAAAATATTAGCTAAACTCCAATTTAGCATAAGAAAAATGGAGTGGATGCAAAATTTGCACAAAGAGCTAGCACATTGCTTAAATACTAGCTAAACTCCAAAATAGCCTAAAATTCCTCAGTAAACTAAGTCAATCAAAAACGTTAGCATGTTGCTAAAATAGAAGCTAAACTCTAAACCATTCTTAAAAACCTCACTAGATAACAAATTACCCAAAAACGTTAGCATGTTGCTAAATATTAGCTAAACTCCAAATTTTTACTAAGCATTCAGAGGAAAAAAATCTGTCAAAAACGTTAGCATGTTGCTAAAAGAGACGCAAAAGTCTAGATTAATCTTTAAGACCTCAGTAGATGGAAAATTTGTTAAAAACGTTATGTTGCTAAAATATTAGCTAAACTCGAACTTAGAAATACTAAAATTTTAGTGGATGCCAAATTAGCAGAAAAAGCTAGCACATTGCTTAAATACTTGCTAACTCTAAAGTAGTTAAACAAGTTAACTAAATTAGTAAAAAAAATTAAATAAAAAAAAAATTAAAAATAGCCTGATACTAAAACAAAAGCTAAACTCTTAACTATTCTTAAAAACCTCAGTAGATAACAAATTAGCCAAAAACGTTAGCATGTTGCTAAAATATTAACAGAGCTCCAAATCATTCACACAGTTCATGTACGGTAGGTTAAATATGAATCAAATGTTCTGTAACAATAAAGAATGTTTTTCAAAGAGCCCGTCTGTGCTGTTCAAATGACAGAACTGATTTTTGTTCATCGCCCTCGGCAACGGCGAAAGCATCTGCATTCAAGGAAAAGTCTCTATAAACTTTCATCAATCCACATTTCGTACCCCGTCGTGTTCTTTGTTTATACAGACATTTTTGAGCTCTGCAAAAAAAACAAAAACAGGTCGAACTCTGACCAATCAGGGACCAGATTTTTAACGGCGTATGGACGGCGTTCTTCAATTCACGGAAACATTTGAAAACTGATCATAGAGGAGAAATGAAAACCTGGAATTCTACACTGAAAAAAATATTTTTTAACAGAGGAAAACTGCTGCACCCATTTGTTTCAGAGTAGAATTTGTATTAATACTCAGTGTTTTCCCAACACAAATCCTTTCAGTATAACCCAAATGTAACGGGCGCTAGCGTTCCGTCTATAAACACAGAGCGATGAGTCCAAGGCCCAATCCGAATTCTTCCCGTCTCCTTTGCCCCTCATTCATCCCTCCAAACGAAGCGTGAGGAAAAAATAGTGTCTAATATTTCAGACGTGACTTTCGTTCGATGACGTCATCAATAATCGCCGCTCTGCTAGCGTTAGCGTGGAGCTTCCAGCGCTTGAATAAACACGACAAATGCAGTTTTGTAACTTTAAAAAGGTTGTGCTAACAGTTTGTGTGTAGATTTGAATAAAATCACAAGCACGTATCAGTAAATTTGTTGCACTTTCTACAAAAACATTATAACCTTGACCTGGGAATTATTTCTCTGATGATCAGAGTTTTTTCTTTTTTTTCTTTTTTAAAACACAAATTGTCTTTTTTTTATGAGAATATTTAGATTATTGTTACTGATGAATATAAATAATTTGTTTGTGGATGTTTTAACATTTGATCGCATCACTGATATTAATGATCCTTTATAACCTGAATCTAATAATATTTGATATTAAGTCCTGAACCGGATATTGATAATTCATGTCGAATAAATGATCGAGCCGGGGTGGGATTATATAAGTTCGTTTCCTTCCACTCCCTTTCAAGCGATCTACTTGTGATTCATTATGTGATGTTATTTCATGTATTATGAACTAATTTCTCAAAATAAGTCATTTCATTCATTCATTCAAAATTGGACCAAATTGATCATCTTATGGTCATTTTCCTGCGTCTGCTAAACTTTCTCTCCTTGTTTTTATACCATTCCAACATGGCGTCTCTCTTTACGGATCTTGGACGATAGTAAAAACTCTGTGTCTTCTGCAGTGATATATCTCATTGTTCTAGTAAACACATGAAGAAGAAGAAGAAGAAGAAGAAGCCCCTCCCTGCTCATCCAGTGTGAACACCATTGGCTAAAACGCACGCTCAGCGCTTTCTGGAACGCTCGCCACACGCCCAGTTTGTTCATAGCTTCACAGTTTGTTGTCCGTAACTTCCATCAGTCTTTGTTACTTTAAGATCCAGTTACCCCACACACGATAATGGTACGTTCCATTTTCATGATGGAACTGCAAAGGGCTCTTCTTGTTTTTGGGACCTGGAATACCCAAAACACCTGAGGGGGTCACCTCCCACCCCCAACCCCGTACGGGTCATGTGACTGAGGCTTCAGCTGAGAGCCGATGGTGTCCTCTATAGATTTAAAACAATGTACATTTGAGTGTTCTGTTCACTAAGATGCTCCACCGTCGCCATGGCAACACGGGACTTTAAAGCCCTTTTGGCTAAGAATGTTAGCTGTTTTCTAGCTTCACTAACCGGGAATTTTGATGGTTTAGTTCACTGTAAAAGTGAAAGCTTTGATCAATGAATAAAAATGTGTTGCATTTAAAATTAATAAATTGAAAATTTGAGTTGATTTGCTTATTTTTACAATGTCAAACGATAAAAAACTAATAATTCTAAATGTTTTTGTTAATTGGTTCCATTTTTCCCGGCTGGACGTTCGTGCGACCTCGTATCCCGCGGGCCGCTGACCCGGCGCCCACCCCCCCCCCCCCCCCCTTCACCCGAGCCTCTTTCTGGGTCACCACCCGGCGGAGCCGCCGACGTCCCGCGGAGCATTACCGGGTTTTCAGTGACATGAATTATGATAAATCATCAGTCAATAATTCAGCACGCGTCCGTTTACGGGCCGCCCGGCGTTCCCCGAACAGAGGCGACTCTATAGGGAGTAAATAAATAATAGAACTTCTTTTAGGCCGCGCTTTAATTCCATTAAATATTCAGCTATCTGGATGATCACATTTGTTGGTAAATTACAGCCTCCCCCCCCCGCCGATGGGCCTCCAGCACAGGTGGCGCGTGCTGGCGTGCGCCGCCTCACCTGATGATGCTGCACGCCAAAATCACCTTTAGGAATGGACGGCGCTCCCGGATGTCCGAGGACTGCCGCCGTTATTAGTATTAGAAAAAAACCCAAACTGGCATCCCCGACTCTGATACGAGGCGAAATGAGAAATGAAGCAATTAGAGAGGTTCACATACATTATTTAGCTCTCATTAGCTTCCTGTGACACTGCAGGCTCCACACCAATGAAAAGTGTTGGCCACGCTCAGACAATTAGTAAAATTAGTGGCACAGGATTTGGCGTGGATTCAGGCCACATGGCCCCGGAGATACCAGGCTGCCGGTGGCGCCGGCTGTGAAATATAACTCTGCAGATGAAATAATAGGTTTGAAAAATCAGCGGAGCATCACCCGGTATCATCCTCTGATTTTTATTATCTGCATTGAAGTCGGCCATTTTGTGCAGATTTGTGTGTGTGTGTGTGAAAACCGAGGGACAGAGGTCCAAGCGGATGGTAATTAGCAGTCTGGGTTGTGTTTGTTTTCATTTTGCGCATGTTTGTGCTGATAAAGTTTGACTTGCCAAAAATCCCGCCGCCGTGCTGGATTCTGCTCAAGCTGTTCCCCGCCATCCTTCAGGAACGATGGGAAATCTTGCGCTCCGCCACCGGTCACAGCACAAACAGACGGCGGTAATCAGCGATTAGCGGACGTGTTACAGTACGCGGAGATAAGCCCGACCGGAAACGGGACGACTCCCAAAGATCCCGCCTTTTACCCCTCGCGTCAAACTGAAGAGGATTGCTTTTTTAAAAAAAAAAAACTGTTTTTTTTTGGAGGAGCTGGCGCGGGTCGGATCCCTCCTGGTTTGAAGGTCTGCGGCCAGCTGCAAATGACTGCATCCAACAGCAGAGCCGCAGCCTCTCTATCATCAGAGAGCGGTAAAAAAATAAAAAAAAGCAAAGCAGACCAAAAAACAGGAAGAGAGAAAAATAAAAACTGCGCATGTTAAGGTCCGAGCTAGACTGCATTAATTCTCTGTAAATACATAAGATGTGTGTGCTTTAGAAAGATTGCATGTTCTCAGAGAGGCGTAATGCGGATTATGGAAAAACACTGCGCATGTTAATTACAGCAGGTATGCTCATTGATTTCATACATAAATGCACATCCTGTTTTGTTATGTGTTGATTTGAATGACGCCGTGTCAGCGCCGACGATGGAAGTAATTTCTGCGGTGACACCTACTTATTTGTCTTTTATGAGGCGCCGACAATGACCGGATTGTCTCCCCGTTTTTTGTTCAGACAAACTTCAGGTGAAGCCCGGCCGCCGTTCGTCCTTGAGTTTCCGCACCTGCGAGTTTCTTCTGTTTCACTTCCGGCGGCGTTCCCCGGAGGTGCCAGGAAGAGGACGTCAAAGTTTGCGAGAAAGCTGAGCAACTATTTCCTTTTCGAGTCGATTAACTAACCTTGAGACGCTGACGAGTGGCTTCCTCTCCAGCAGATAATAGATATTGAACTGTAAATTTGAATTGAAAGCCGGGGTCACCGCGCCTCATTGACTTTCGACCACAAAAACCAAATGATGTCTTAGCTGAGAGAAATATATCAAAGGATATCAACAATTACGAGTCATAAACACGCCTGGAGACGTGCCTGGCGGGTGTATAGCAGCGGGAATTAGCATGTCGAGCTGATAAATATGCATGTAAAGACGCTCCCAGGGGAATAACACGCCTGTGATTGATAGCTTCGGAATTGAAGGATGTGTAAATTTCTTTTATTCTGGGGGTTGTGCTGTTGTACGGCTGAAATACATAGCACTTGTTAAAAGTTTTACCAACTTTATAATCCTTAATGCCACATCTGTTTGCTGTCTTTACGGCGCCTGTAAAACGTCATTAAATTATTACCACCAGCTGGCCTCGTCGCACAATAACCTCACTTATCTGTTATTCTCTGGAAACACTTTTGATTTATAGAGCCTCTCAGAATAAATGATATTTTATCCATATGTATGTATATATGTAAGTAAACAAGAGAACATGTGCTCCTGTAAATAATTCATGAGTTCTGTTGAAGTTTTTTAACGAGATCTTCGTCTGCAGGAGAATCCAGAAATTCGGATTCGTGAAAACATAAATGCAAACTTTAATTTTTTTTATTGAAAACTCTGCAAAAGACTTGACAGAAAGCTCCAAACTGAACTCCCTCCCCAGCTCCTCTAAAGGATTCCAGCACCCCCTAATGTTAATCTGACTGAACTGGAGACGGACGCGGCGCTCTCAAAGCCCGCCGCCGCCGCCGCCGCTCTCCGTTCTGCAAGGGGAGCAGAAAAATCTCAAATAATCCACAAGCGTGCAAATGCAGATCAGGTCGCTGCGGTTTATAAATAGCTCTCACCTTGGAGTGGTAATAAAGGCTGTTTGGGTTGTGTTTAGTGCGCTGTGATATATTATTGCTGTAGGTGGTGGGAGCATGTCATGAGTGCTGGGCCTTCTGGGAATAATTGCTTTAGAAGAGCAAAGAAAAAAAAAAAAACATATGAAAAATAATCTTTAAAAATGCATTTGTTAATGCAAAGCAGAAAAATATGAAAGAATGTTGCAAAAAAAGACTAAAAATGCAAAATTCTTAGCAAAAAACAAAAAAGTTTACTCTAAAAAATCCCTAAAATACAAATATTAATATTAAATTAGCTGAAACAAAATACATTTAAGTTGTTAAAAACAGTAACAATAATTTAAGTCATAAAAAATGTATAAACGTTTCATTAAAATAGCAATTAGAAACAGGATTTATCACCAAAGGCCAATTCCTGCATTTATTAAAAAAAAAAAAAAAAGCTAAACGAAAATGTAAAAGTACTTCCAGGAAGTAGAAACAAAAAAAAAGGGATTGTTCTTCATTTATTTTACTTTTAACATTTTATCACTTGAGTTGTCATCAGTGACGCTTAAACACAAAATCTTTAACATTCTGTAACTTTTCCTCCGTTAACATGATTATTCCAGTAGATTTTAAAGGAGAAAAGCGGCAAAATCTGCTGGAATTATCGTGTTAATGGTTGAAAAGTTACAGTAAGTCAAAGAGCATAAACGCTGACGCTCCATTGTTAGAGTTCGTGCTTTTTAACTAGAGATTTGAACATTCTGAAGCTGCATTCATGTTTAGGCGCCAAATCAATAAAAACATTTGAATTCTAAAGAAGATTTATAATGTTAAAATATCAGAACTTCTGGATTTGCTGATATAAATGTAAATTAAATTAAAAAATAGTGTAAAAAATCTGTTACATTTTGTGTTACTGATGTAAATGTAAAATTAAAATATATAGAAGAAAAACAATCATTTTTAAGACTGCAAATTTAAAAGGGTTTTTAATTCAGAAAAGTATCAAATAAAATGGAATGTTTTATAAAGATTGTGCAGAAATGTTGGACAAAAGTAGGATGTTCTTTGCTAAATGTTAAATTAAAGGTAAATAAGCAAGAAATCCTTAAAATGTAAAATTATATTTTAACAAAACAATTTAGTTTGACAAAAAACATCAAAACTGCAGCATTAAAACATTTAAATGCAAGTTTCACAGTAAAAAGTGAAGAGTTGGATCAATTAACAAATGCCTTATATTTTATTACATTTGAAATGATTCGATTATTTCAAATGAAATTGTTTTTTTTAGTAAACCATCAACCTAAAAATTAAATTTTATGAAAACTATACAAAAATTAATCTAATTAATTATTGATCATTTTACTTTTTTTGTGTAGATTTTTTAAAAATCTCTGTAAATAAATGCTGACTAAGCATAAAGAAGTGGAAAAGCTGAAATAAGAAGGAATAAACTCAGTTAATTTAAAAACACGAGTAACTTCTACCTTCTTATGAATGAATTAACTTTATTTAATTAGCACTTTACAACAGCTGACAGCATAGCAGAGTGCTTCACAATAATAGACAGAAGGAAGGAAGAACAAAATATAAAAGCTTTCAGTTCGACGGTCTTCCTTAAACAAAAGGGGGTCTGTGTTCTCTATCCCACCTGAAACACACGGAAAACGGCGTGTCCTGAAGTCGATGAAAATTCTGTTTATGTGTCATTTTTCTGATGAAATGAAGGTTAAAGCTGCAACTCTGTTGTGGGGGTCTGTAAACAGAGAGCTCTCACTTATGGTTGACTGTGGTTCTGTTCCAACTCAGAGGTGAATTCTAATGACCTACTGCCACTCTGTAGAAACTACGTCCTAGAAAGTTTTAAGACTTTGGCTGAAAATACATCAAAAGATGATCTTGAAGGAAGGTCTCGAGTCCCGTCCTCGAGGGCCGGTGTCATTGAAGCTCCAAACTTACCTGATCAGGTAATGAGCAGCAGGTGAGCAGGAGTTAGACGTCTCCGTCTGTCTTCTCTCAGTTCTTCAGTTTTTAACATCGCAGCTCCAGCGTTTGGCTTCTTTACTGAAACTTTTCTGAAGGAGACCAGCGGCTCACCGAGCCTTCGATGGTTCAGGAGGAGATCTGAGAGCCTCCGCTCACAAAAATCTGTAGCCCACAAGAGTCAAGGCCCGGGGGCCGGATTCGGCCCTCCAGGTAAAGGCTGGATTCCCTCACAGCGATCAGTCATCTCATCTGTAATCTGACCGTCTCGTTGGTATTCTGTTGGCTGGATTTGATTCTGACTCTCCGCTTTAACTGCGATGAACTTCCGTCTGGTGTTTATACTTTTCAAGCGATCGAGTCCAGCGTTTGTTTTTAACATGACACTTGCAGCATCTGCGAGCGCACAGATACACGAAAGACTGAGGAGGAAGTGATGAGTTCATCTACTAAACTGAAGAAAAAGGAACATATTACATTCTGTAGTGCTGTAAGAAAGTTGAAAGAACATATTTTTCCAGAAACTCTATTTTCTATTTGTCCACCTTCTGTCTCTCTGTGTGAAGTTCAATATTTCCAAACTTCTTCAGTAATTCTTCATCACTTTTATATTTCAAATGAGATGACTTCCATGCGATTGGACTCCGGGTGACATCACATGTGACGCGAGCGATTCTATAAAGCAGCCTTCATTCTATCCGGCCTCCAGATCATTTTATTCTGTTCTCATTAATGACTCAATGTTATCTTCTGCTAACTTGTATAATTGTGACAAAATATATTTTTATGAAGAGCAAAATATTGAAAATTATTTAAGGTTTAAGTTGATTTATTCTAGAATAATATTCCTGCTTTTTATTATTCATAATTATGTTAAAAGTTATGGTTTAAAGTTTTAAAGTTTAAAAAATTGTCATTTTAGGTTATTTTGGAGTTTAGCTAATATTTCAGCAATATGCTAGCTGTTTTGGCTAACCTAACTTGTTTTTGTTTGTTTTTTAGGCTATTTTAGCATTTAGCTAATATTTTAGCTGGCTATCAGCTTCAAGGATTTCAGTTATTAACTTCAGCCTTTTCGGCTATCATCTTTAGCGTTTTAAGCTATCATCTTTAGCGTTTTAAGCTCTTATCTTTAGCGTTTTCAGCTATCATCTTTAGCGTTTTCAGCTATCATCTTTAGCGTTTTAAGCTATCATCTTTAGCGTTTTCAGCTATCATCTTTAGCGTTTTCAGCTATCAGCTTCAGTGTTTTCAGCTATCATCTTTAGCGTTTTCAGCTATCATCTTTAGCGTTTTCAGCTTACATCTTTAGCGTTTTCAGCTATCATCTTTAGCGTTTTCAGCTTACATCTTTAGCGTTTTCAGCTATCAGCTTTAGTGTTTTCAGCTATCATCTTTAGCGTTTTCAGCTATCAGCTTCAGTGTTTTCAGCTTACATCTTTAGCGTTTTCAGCTATCAGCTTTAGTGTTTTCAGCTATCATCTTTAGCGTTTTCAGCTATCATCTTTAGCGTTTTCAGCTTACATCTTTAGCGTTTTCAGCTATCAGCTTTAGCGTTTTCAGCTTACATCTTTAGCGTTTTCAGCTATCAGCTTTAGCGTTTTCAGCTATCATCTTTAGCGTTTTCAGCTATCAGCTTCAGTGTTTTCAGCTATCATCTTTAGCGTTTTCAGCTATCATCTTTAGCGTTTTCAGCTATCATCTTTAGCGTTTTCAGCTATCATCTTTAGCGTTTTAAGCTATCATCTTTAGCGTTTTCAGCTTACATCTTTAGCGTTTTCAGCTATCATCTTTAGCGTTTTCAGCTTACATCTTTAGCGTTTTCAGCTATCAGCTTTAGTGTTTTCAGCTATCATCTTTAGCGTTTTCAGCTATCAGCTTCAGTGTTTTCAGCTTACATCTTTAGCGTTTTCAGCTATCAGCTTTAGCGTTTTCAGCTTACATCTTTAGCGTTTTCAGCTATCAGCTTTAGTGTTTTCAGCTTACATCTTTAGCGTTTTCAGCTATCATCTTTAGCGTTTTCAGCTTACATCTTTAGCGTTTTCAGCTATCAGCTTTAGTGTTTTCAGCTATCATCTTTAGCGTTTTCAGCTATCATCTTTAGCGTTTTCAGCTTACATCTTTAGCGTTTTCAGCTATCATCTTTAGCGTTTTCAGCTATCATCTTTAGCGTTTTCAGCTTACATCTTTAGCGTTTTCAGCTATCAGCTTTAGTGTTTTCAGCTACCAAGTTCAGCTTTTTCAGCTATCATCTTCAACGTTTTCAACATTCTATGTATCTAGTTCATAATAATTTTAAAACATTACATTTTTAAAGTATTAAAAATTTTGTCTTCGAGTGTTTTATACGTTTTTATTATGTTCAGCACGCAACTTAAGGTATATTTTGGATTTTCTTCCCCTCTGCGATTGACTCTGACTCTCCTGCTCTAGCTGGAAGCAGAAATTTCACAACTTGCTTAAATGGAAATTTCCTAAACTTTAGGAAACCCTTTAAAAAATTACGTGAAAACGTTTTCCAAACGATCAGCTTTTAAGCTTTTAAATTTGAGTAAAGTTACAGTTTAGTGCAAGATGAGCTTCAACTGGACAGAGACGTTCATCGTTTTATTTTTCTGTCAAGCTAACATAAACAAGTGTTTACATTTGTGTAACTGTTGTGTAGCTGTTTACTTTCCAGCTGATCATTTTTGTTTTGTTTTTTATTTTTTTTGCGGCCGCCTCCAGCAGGGGGAGGAGCTTCTGTCTATTGATTTTCAAGTGTCATTTTTTTTCTCAGATTCTTTTGGGACATTTGCATCACATTTAGATTGTTACATGAAATCTAGAGAAAAACTAAAGTTAAAAGCAGCTGCAGAAATGCTCAAAAGACAAAAATCCAGGACTCACAGGCCGGTCTGTGACAATATTCCCGACTTTAAACGGTTCTGTGGCCTGAAAAAGGTTGAAGATCAGTGATTTAAGGGTTGAGAAAATCCTGCAGAGTCTGTTTTTAATGGTTGATATATGATGTATGAGATATTAAAACGGGTCTCCCGGCTCCAGTGATGAGTACAGATGATCCGTTTGGGTTTTCCTGATAACTAATAGATCTGAAGCTCAGAGTCGCTGGAGATCAATCGTCAACCTGCATTTCATCATAAAACAATCATATAAATTGTTATTTACTTTAAATCTTTTTGAAGTGATATTTGTAATTATTTATCCTCCTAGAAAGTTGCTTCCATGCAACAGAATAAGACTGTTCTTCTCATCCAGTTGATCTTGAAAAAGGATCAATCAAAGACCAGAGCTGATCTGAGAAGCATCAGTTCTGGTGTACCTCAGGGCTCTGCATGTGGCACCCTACTTTTACATTTCTATTCTCACCAAAGTGAGTCTCAGTTCCAGATTCATCTGCACAGAAAGTTTTTCACTGGATTTCCCTCAAGTTGTCCCGTCTGCACTGAACAGGATCGCCACAGTTCCAACAGAGGTTAGAGGTTCAAATCCCTGATGGGTTCTGTCTGCGTGTTCTCCTCGATCATGTGTGGGCTTCTACCGTCCATAAAACATCCTTCATGGGTTCAGTGGTGTCTCCAGAGCGAACCCCGTCTTCGCTCGGCTGTAGTTGGGATAGGCTCCAGCAACCCCCCATCCTGAAAGGGATTCAGGGGCTCCTGAAGATGGTTGGAGTTCAGTTTGAGAATGTGTAACATGAGAAATGAACCTTCAGTGCAGAACAGTCCGGGAATATTTGGTTTGGAATTATTATTGACAGATTTATTCAATTATTTGACTAACTTGACACTATTTTCAGGTTGTTATTCAGCTCTTCTCATTACTTTCTTTTGAATATTTTGTTCTCTGGAATACTGTTTGTTCTTTTATTTTTGTTTATGTGAGAATAAAAAATGCTCACGGTTAATATATTCATGTCAATTTTGATGAGTATTTTTATTTTTATTTTAATGATGCAAAATAAGACAAAAGTCTTGAATTTTTTGGTTACAAGTTCTGATCCCAAAACTCCAAGTTGTTGTTTTGCTGTTTATTTTTCCTGCAGCAGATTTAAGCATTAAGAGAAAAGGGGGCGTACATATTTACAAAATATATCTGCTTTTAAAGCAGGAAAAGCGGCTGAATGTGTGGATGGGTATTATGGCAGCTTATTGCTTTAAATTCTAATTAAAGAAAAGTAAAGAAGTTGCGTGCGTGCAGCAAATTCCCGCTCACACAGACACACAAACAGCTCCAGTATCAGTGTGAAGCCGAGAATAAAGCAGCCTGTGAATTTGGCCAGGTTTCCGTGTCAGAAGCGGCTCATACGTTGGTTTGCGTCTGCAGGCTTTAGAAGGCTCTTTTTTCACACCCTGCTGTTTTCCCCTGATAATTTAATGTCCACATTCTTCTCTTCAGGCATTAAAACCCTCTGAACTTCATTTTCTGCCTTTGTACTCCGCCAGGCTGCACAGTGGGGCCGGGAAACACACACCACACTCCGCAGGTCCTCTGTTGTTCTGCCTGCAGACCGTCCAACCAATTACCCAGTTCAAATACGCAGCTATCACACTGCGCTGGGCGCCTCTCCTTTGATTTGGTCAGACTTTTCTCTCAGACTTTTTTTTTTTTTTTTTAATAGAGATGCACGTCGATCTGTGTGTGTTCAGCATCTTCACATGACGAAGCAAATTGAACATGAAGAGGAGAAAACCAGCAAAATTATCCTAGAACACAAAAATAAAGGGACTCAAATGTATATA
The DNA here is from genome assembly GCA_003999625.1 of Oryzias javanicus. Lineage (NCBI taxonomy): Eukaryota > Metazoa > Chordata > Actinopteri > Beloniformes > Adrianichthyidae > Oryzias > Oryzias javanicus. Next base: position 32,763,149 of record CM012452.1, on the reverse strand, counting down.
TTTTAAATTAAAATGTAAACTTTATTTAAAATGTCGCTCCATTTGCATAAAAAAAGCTAAAAAAAACCCAAATTTGGTCACTAAACGCTTCATTTTAGGTCTTAAAAGTACAAACCTACCAAAAAGAAATATGGATTTTTCTCCTTTATTATTATGTTCTGTATCTTAAAAAAAGTAAAAGTCCAACTCCGAAAATATTATAAGCAACTTTCAGAAAGTTATAATTAGTGAAAAACTCCATAATTGAAGCACCTTCTGCTTTTTCTTTACAATTGATTTTTTCTCTTTCTGACTCTCATTAGGTAAATGCATCCACAGCAGCTGTTTTAGTTTTTTGAATTAAAACCAAATCTTCTTTCCAGCTCATAAACGGCGCTGTGAGAATAACATATTAGCAGCAAAAGACTTTTTGGATTCTCGATGTGTTTTTGCAGAATTCTTCTCTTTTCTGAATAGTTTGTCACTTGTTTTTATTATTTAAAGTATATAACAACCCTTTTAATTCTTTCATAAATTGTTTACTGGGTGAGATGAGCTGACATAAATGACACAACAAACCATTTTTCTTGAGTTTCTTCATCCAGTTGATGTCTGACAGCTTCATCTATAATTGGATGAAGAGCAGCTTTATTTGCTAATCAAATAATAAACAAATTTGTTGACATTCTTGAATTTACTGATAATGTCTAAAAGCATGAAACCATCATCTTAAAATGTGCTTTAGTTTTATTTTATTTTGTGTCTTTAAAACATTTTAATTTTAGACATTTATTGAACAAAATTTGAATTTCAAACCAGTTTTCTGTGAGAAAAGAGAAAACCTCTGGAGTCAACAGCGTTTATGAACAGAACACTAAAACAAATGTAAAACATGGTGGCGGTAGTGTAATGGTTTGGTATGAGGCTATTGGAACAAAAACTATACTATACTTCATCTTTAAAAACATTTATTTTGGACAGCAGCCTCAAAGAATGAATAAATTAAGAACACATGTAAAAAAAAATAAAAAATAAATTATATAAAGATAAAAAACAACAGCAAAATTTGAGTCTGTGGGTTCTCCAGGGTTAGTTTGTTAGCTTACCAGATGGAGGGTGATATTAATGAAAAAGGTAGGGTGCCAAATACGGAGCCCTGCGGCCCATCATGGCTAATGCTGGGGTCGTTATTTACATAAACAACTGTATAAACAAAACCTTTCACAAACAAAAAATATCATATTTGGATGTAGACTTTACAGGATCAATGACTGTACATGAGAACTGGAATGAGTGACCCCAGGAAGTGGCTCCAATAAGCCAAAGATAAAGTTCTATGGAGAAATAAACATGTTACTAAGTTGTTCTCTTGCTCAAAATAAACAAAAAAAGCTTTTTTTTCATGAACTCATTAAAATTATACACTGACCAATCAGGTGCCTCGATAGAAGTAGGCGGGGCCTGCTGGCCCCCACTCCAAAACATTTAACAGATTTCTTGTAGCCGCGTTTAAGCAGATATGCCAGAGTGGTTGTCATAGAAACGAACCAACTTGAACCAATCTCGGCTTACTGATGATTTCTGGCTCCAACATGTCGATGTCAAATAAAAAAAAAATAAAAAAAAAAGGCGCCTAAATGGACTTTGTTTGTTTGGAGCCGGAGGTAAATTAGTTTTTACGGATGACGTCACACTCGCTCACTTTAGTCCAGGGATCTGCAACCTGTGGCTCCAGAGCTTCACGAGGTTCTTTCATCTCTCCATAATGGCTCTCTGGTTAAAGAAAAATAAAATAATAGTAAATTTCAAGAAAATTGGAGATTAGCTATTATTTTAGCGACATACTAACGTTTTTTTTGACTAATTTGTTTTCTCGTGGGGTTTTTAGGCTAATTTAGAGTTTTAGCTTCTATTTTGACAACATGCTAACGTTTTTGACTAAATTAGTTTATCTAGGAATTTTATGCTAATTTGGAGTTTAGCTAATACTTTAGTAAAATCCTGATGTTTTAAGCTAATTTGTTATCTTCTGAATTTAGCTTCTATTTTAGCAACATGCTAACGTTTTTGACTAAATTAGTTTACTGCGCAATTTTAGGATATTTTGGAGTTCAGCTAGTAATTAAGCAACTAGCTAGCATTTTCTGTTTGCCGGATTTAGCCTCTAATTAGCTTTTTATGCTAATTTTGAGTTTAGCTAATATTTCAGCAACATACTAACATTTTTGGCCGATTTAATTTACAGAGAAATGTTATGCTGATTTCAAGTTCAGCTAGTAAGTAAGCAACAAGTTTGTCTTCGTGGTACTAAAGTTAAAAACGTTAAAAAAAAAAAATCCTCTTTTGAGGGATAGTTTCTTATTATATATATTTTTTGCTTTTGTTTGTGCCAGAAATATACATTATTCATATTTATCAAAAAAAAAAAAAAAAAAGGTTATGGATGCAAATCCAAATTTCTGAAAGGCTAACGTAAGTCAATGCGGCTCCTTCCAGTTTTTGATCATTAGAAATCGAGCCCAAATGGTTGCCGACCCCTGCTTTAGTCAATACTGTCACGTTTTAGGGTATAAAAATAAAAAAGCTTTGAAAATCAGCTTCCGGTGTATTCAATTTAAAATGAAAAAGTGGGGTGCCAAATACAGAGCCCTGCAGTACGTCAATACTGATACTGGAATCCTTGCGTACATAAACAAACAGAATAAACAACAAATGTGACATACAAACTATCATGTTTAGTCGTTCTAAATGAAAGTTTAGACTCGACGGTAACAAACCCACATCAGCGGTTGCATCATCCTCCTCAGCTCCTTTTTTCCTGTCTGTTGTTCACATGTTGGTTTTGTCAGGAACCTGGATCCTGATTTCTCCAGAGAGGCGGACACGGTCTGCAGAGAGTCGTCGTGTCAGCACACCTGAGCGTGTCCGCCGAGTCCCGCGCTCTCATCAACAACGCTCCCAGATTCCTTTTTCAATCCTGCAGACAACAATCCGGATCAAAATGATTTCATCAACAACATCCAGGCAGTAAATACATCATTATTTTTGGTAAATCGAAGTCAAAACACAAATCAAACTTTGCAGTTAATGACAGCGTCTCCGATTAATCTGCGCTAATAAGAACATTTGTCAGCGAGTTATTTATGTTTCTTTACGGCTCTTGTTATACGTGCATCTGCATGCATGTAAACAGATTTGTGTTGCTGTGTGACAAGAGTTTCCTCCTCCATCTGACCCTGCCATATGCTGTAAAATCCACGTCTGCGGCGTAATTAAAATCAGCTTTCTCCGTTTTAAAAGTGCAGCGAGAAGGAAAACTGACCAGAAGTACAGATGATTATTTATCCTCAGCTTTAGTGTTTTTACTTAAATGCTGCTAAATTTTATTTCTTTCCGTACATTTTTCGGCACATAAAAACTCAATCACACTTTCAGTGATTTCAACCATTTTGGTATGAAACGTTCAGCTCGTTCAGGACATCACTGCTTGTATTTTAATATTCATAAACTTTTGAAATATTGAGCAAAATATGCCAGAATTCAAATTTCTAAATTTGAAGTAGATTATCAACGACCCTTTAAATATATTCATGGGTTATATTTTATCCTTTTATAGAAATTTTCAAAAGAAAATGGAGTATAGCTAATATTTTAGCAACAAGCTAACGTTTTTGGCTAATTTGTTATCCACTGAGGTTTGTTCAGGCTAATTTAGAGTTTAGCTAATATTGTGAATTGTATGCTATTTTGGAGTTTAGCTAGTATTTAAGCAACAAGCTAGCTTGTTTTGGCTAAATTGGCATCTCCTGATGTTTTTTATGCTAATTTAGAGTTTAGCTTCTATTTTAGCAACAGGCTAATGTTTTTGACAATATGGTTAACAGAGGAATTTTAGGCTATTTCAGAGTTTAGCTAGTATTAAAGCAAGGAGCTAGCTTTTTTTTGTTTTACTAATTTGATATCTACTAAGGTTTTTTAGGCTAATGTTTAGGAGTTTAGCTAATGTTTAAGCAACATACTAAATGTTTTTGCAAAATTGGCATGTATTAGGGATTTTTTAGCAAATTTTGATTTACAAAATTTATTTTAATTCACTTTCATAGTTCTTTAACGAAATTTCCAGTCTTGTAGAAAAATAAAAATTTTGCAAAAAGCTTTTGCATTTTCAGTAAATCCCCTCAGGGATTAAAGTTAATTGTGTCAGCACTTTCAGCATCTATTGTCACCAAAAAGCATTCCCACTAGCATTAGTACAGGTAATGCAACTTTTCTAGTTTGATCTTCTTTTAATACCAGAAACTAATTAAGAACAGAGGCTGCACAATTCATTAAAATTTTAATAAACTATCATCTTCATTGTCTTTAGTTTTAGTTAGTTTAAAGCTAATTATGGTTAAGATAAGTTGACTAATCAGAAATATAATCAGTGATTAGTTAAAATAATCGTTTATGGCAGCTCTAATATAGATATAAACTTTATTAATCCCTCAAGCAGGAAAGGTCCACACAAACTAAATCGGACTTATCGGTTATTACAGCAGCCGTGGGTCATCGTACAGTCACCAAGAGTCACCAAGGCATCGAAATCTATAGAAAGGGTCATGAGGAGGAATGTAGGTCTCCAGGACAAGCAGCTCTTCTTATCGCACTTTCTACGGATTTGTTTTGTTTTGGCCGAGGGAGTGTGTCCTTGACTTGGGAAAGTCCGATTAGAGAAGATTGTTCAGGCCATGAGTCTGCAACCTTGAGGCTGTGGAGCCACATGTGTCTGTTTTATTCCTCTATTGTGGCTCTTAAGCCTCAAAGAAAAATGCAAACAATTTTTATAAATGGGTTTTTTTCATTAAATGTTTAAGTTATGTTTAGATTTTTAGTGAGGTGGTCTTACATTGTTAAGTAACATTTTTTCGTTCAACTGCAGACATTAATAATACATCAAGAGGCCTTGTGTGGTGTTCCACTCCTCCAAAATGCACAAAAATGATATTAAAAGTTTATTTTTTGTCATTATTAGAATAAATGTACCTCAAGTTGCTATTCTGCACCAAAGTTCTGAATGTATAGGATTACAAAATAGAATTATTTTAAGATTTATTTCCAAATCAGTATTGTCACGTCCATATTTGATAGTTAAATGATGAAGATTCACCAAATTCATAATAAAAAACATTTCTGGTTTTTTTTTTTTCATTTTTAACTTAAACAAAATTAGATGCAGCTGAAGGATTCAATTTAGACTTTTATTTTGAGAAGAACTAGAAAGTAATGTTGTCCAAATGAAAAATTTAATTAAACAGAAAAACGTAACTTATAGTTCAGTTATTGTAAATTGAAACACAACATTTTCTAAATGAATGCCTTCTTTGTCCCAGAAGTGTCTTTTTTTCCAAACGGTGAAATGGAATATTCCGGCTCGCGTTGGGTTTTGGTCGGAAAGATACTGGCGGGTCCAAATGACTGTTTTGGTGTTAAAAGTTGCAGACTCCTGGTTTAGGCGCAGGCAGACAGCTTTCTGCCCGCCCGGTGGATGTCCAGGTACCGCCTTCTTCTTTGTGGCGGAATAATCTCTAATTCAAGTCAATTTTCAGGGTTTCCTCCAAGTCAAACTGTAACTCGCTCCGTAATAGTTTCCATCTTCCCAAGGGAGACTTCAAGCAAAAACAGCATCGATCTTAGTCTCCAATCTGGTTATCAGTCTGAGTCTGTGTGGCTCCAAGTGTTCCGTCACAAACACTCCCAGCCGCCGTTTGCTGTTGAGTCCAGATTCCGCCTGCTCCGATGAAGAGATCCAGACTACCACTCTCTCCTCTCAAGTGATACTCTGTCATAGTCTGCCCCAAGAGACTAGTGGGAGAAGGAAAAAGAGGTGATGAGGAGGAACTTGGTGAATGCAGAAGGGCAGATGTTGATGGACTTTGAAGAAAGAAAGGAAATGACAGTGGTGAAGACATTTTTCCAGAAAAGAGAGGAAGATTTTAGAGTGGAGGAAGCTGTAGCTGGTAGAAGATGGTGACTTTGGCGGTGAGAAATGTTCTTGTAAGTTACTGGACAGATACGCCTACAGTGATCAGGGCGACTGTGAGGAAGTACGCTGGGGTTGTAGGATGGTGGTGAGATGTTCTGTAGGTGTGACAGAGGAGATCAAGCTGGAGGTGGGACGGCTCATCTTTGAGATCTTTTTCATGGTGATGGACAAGCTGACAGACAAAGTAATGGAATCTCTGTGGATCATGATGTTTGCAGATGACTCTGTGTTGTGTAGTGAGAGCAGGGAGCAGATGGAGAATGGGGAGGGAAGTTACACGGAGCACAGGTACTTTAAGTACTTGGGGTCGACGATCAGGAGTGTCGGCAACATTGAACGGAAAGGTGTGGAAGACGGCGGTGTGAGCAGCCATGTTGTTGGTTCTGAGACTCGGATGCAGAGACAGGAGGTGGAAATGGAGGTCACAGAGATGAAAAGGGACCAGGATGGATGATTGACTGTATATTCACTGGACATCTCAACCCCCTTTTTGTGTTTCAAACAGGAAGTGTTGCAAGAAAACAAGATCCCATTGACTTCCATTTAATAGACAGTTATTACTCTGCCATTTATTTGTCAGAATAACCATTCTCATCTTCTTTCTAATCCTAGCTTCTTTAAAAGAAACTCTTCCTTTATCACAAGTTGTTCAAGTTATAAACTGACCAATCAGATGCCTCGGTTAAAGCATCCACTGCACCCATCACGAACATTTGATTTACAGATTCTCCCGTGGCAGCTTTCAGTGAAATGGGTGTGGAGTTCAAACAAGCTAGATCCATCCATCCATCCATCCATCCATCCATCCATCCATCCATCCATCCATCCATCCATCCATCCATCCATCCATCATCCATCCATCCATCCATCCATCCATCCATCCATCTTCTTCCGCTCATCCATGACCGGGTCACGGGGGCAGCAGTCTAAGCAAAGATGCCCAAGCCAATGCCAAAGCTGTTGGACAGGACAAGTAAAAAAAAAAAAAAAAAAAAAAAAAAAAAATAAGCAAAGGTGCCCAGACTTCCCTCTCCCCGGTCACTTCCTCCAGCTCCTCTGGGGGGACCTCGAGGCGTTCCCAGGCCAGCCGAGAGACATAGTCTCTCCAGCGTGTCCTGGGTCTTCCCCATCCCTCACCCTATCTCTAAGGGAGCGCTACCCTAATGCTGGAGGTCCTGGCTCGATAGAACCAACAGAACAACATCATCTGCAAAGAGCAGAGATGAAATCTCCAAATCAGATCCCCTCCGGACCCTGGCTGTGCCTAGAAATTCTGTCCAAGCTCAATAATGATCGGTAACTTTCTCTAAAAATGTGTCTCAGACCGACCCGGACCAATCACAATTGATGATGGCGGTAGACAATCTGGAAGCTACGGCCGGAGATGAGCCATTTTCAATGGGTGATGCCAGCACCTTGCTTTGTCCAGTGATTAATTTATGTCTTTGGGATGAATCTGAAAATAATGAATATTTAAAATACTTTATTTTTTCACAGTTTTTAAAAGTCTTTGCAGGTAGAAGTGATATTTCACCTTCATCTCTCCGTCATCAGAGAAGTGTTTCAGCTCCGTTCCCTGCAGTCATAGCAGATCAAATCAAGAGAAAATGAAGGAACCGTATGTGAAATATAACTCCCGGAGTTTAACGCCGTGACAGACGTGTGGATGTATTTCATGTATGCGCTCTGTTCCAAACACAGACTCACATGACCCTCTGCCACTGCTAATTTATTAATTACCCAACCCACTATTCTTAGATAGACAGTGTCAAAACACAATCATTTTGCTGTTTAGTTTGACAGTGTTTCACCTCACACCCCCATACAGCATTAACTTCACTAATTGAAGTTACACTTTAAAAGTTGACGCTGAGCGTCATCAGTCGCAGAAGAGACACTGATGGAGGCAAAAAGTGAAGGTGTGATTTCTGCATGTGTTGTTTAGCTGTCATGTATTAATGAACTCTAATGAAACTTAGAATAGAAACTCGTTAAAATATGAAATGACAATGATGGTTATGAAGATTTAAGACTTTAATGATGTGGGGCTCGTTCCAGTTTGTTCCAGGTACAAACAACAAAAGACAAATACGTCACTGTTTTCTTCTAAGTCATTATAATATCCATACGTTGTCTTTATAAAATTGTTATATAAAAGTTTCCATATTATAACCGAGTGGATCTCTGGTTTTTGGAATAGTCACCAAACTGAATAAGCAAAGGGGCGGAGGCGAGGAAAGTTCCCTCCAAAAGGAAAGTTAAGGAAAAACCTTCAACCGAATTCAACAATCTGCTATAACAAAACACTGGAACATCTACAAAAAGACAAAAACATGTTAGTCTAATTGTTAAAGAACAAACCCAATAACACAAAATTAGAAAAGCTGCATTACCTGTGATAATGTTAGTGAATGAGGTAGTCTCTGAAGATGCTGAAAATGGTAAAAACGTAATTAATTTTAACTATTGAAGGGATTTTATGAAAATGCAAAAGCTTTTCGTAAAATGTTAAATTTTCCAAAAGACTGGAAATTTGATTACAGAACTATGAAAGAGAGCTGAAGTTGACCTAAAAAAAAAAAAAGTTGTATCATAATTGCAAATCCCTAATACATGCCAGTTTTGCAAAAAGGCTCCAATATAAGCTAAACTCCACATTAGCCCAAAAACCCTTAGTAGATTCCAAATTAGTCAAAAAAAGCTAGCTCATTGCTAAAATAAAACTAAACTCCAAAATCCCCCTTTAAAATAAATTAGTCAAAAACGTTAACTTGTTGCTAAACTAAAGTTTAACTTAAAATTTGCCTAAAAACCTCAGTAGAAGCCAAATTAGCCACAAAAAAAGCTATCAGTAGTTAATTATTAGCTAAACTCCAAAACTACCTAAAATTCCCCAGTAAACTGAATAAGCAAAAAGAGTTAGCTTATTGCTAAAATAAAAGCTAAACTCTAAATTAGCCAAGAAAACCTTAGTAAATGCCAAGTTAGCCAAGAAAGCTAACATATTACTGGCTGAACTCCAAAATCTCCCTTTAAAATAAATTTGTCACAACCGTTAGCTTGTTGCTAAACTAAAGTTTAACTCATAATTATCCTAAAAACCTCAGTAGATTAGCCAAAAAAAAAGCTAAACTCTAAAACTGCCTAAAATTCCCCAATAAACTAAATTAGTAAAAGAGTTAGCTTGTTGCTAAAATAACAATTAAACTCTAAATTAGCCTAGAAAACCTTAGTAAATGCCAAGTTAGCCAAGAAAGCTAACACATTGTTTAAATACTAGCTAAACTCCAAAATAGCCTAAAATTCCTCTGAAAACTAAATGAGGTAGGTTTAACTCCAGTTTTTTTTTTTTTTTAATTACAATAAAAGATAAAAACATCCCATAAATATATTTAAAGGTTTGTTGTTTATCTACTTTGACATTTTGAAACATTCTCATTTCTCATTTATTTCCTATGGGGCATATTGTGCTCAAACTATAAACTTTATCAATACCAAAAATACGAGCAGTCATGACCTGAATGAGCCGAACGTTTGGATACTAAGATTACGGAAATACCTGAAAATGTGATTGAGATTCTAAGTGACAAAAAAGTCCTCTTCCTTTTACAACTGTTTCTGTTTCATTGTATAAATGAACAGTTTTTTTTATTGTCAGATTCGTTTTTTTTCCACCCTTTGTTGACTCCAGTTTTTGTTGTATCAAATCAACTTTTTCCATTTCCATCCATTTTTAGCTATTTTAAGAACACCAAATTTAAATGAACAATGTAAAATACATTTTATTGCAATAGTCTACTTCGCTTTTCTTTTTACCGTAGAACAAGTAAATCTAAATATCTTATTCTTTTTAACTGAAATCCGTCAATTTGACAATTTTCACACCGTTCATTCCCAGTTAACAAGTCGTAGGGGGCTGCGTTTGGCCCACGGGCCACACTTTGGACGTGCCTGTATTAAATGTTTGTATTAAGCCAGGTTTCTTCTGTCAAGTTTCTATCCTACAAGTAAAAGTCCACATTTCTTTTTCAGTAAAGGATTGTACATATTTGATCTTTTCTGTACCTGCTGTTTGAATGATCAGACTTTTTCTGTAACCGTGACAGGAAAGTGAATTTCTTCTTTAATGTCTAGCGTGTAACCTTGCTTTTGACACCACTTTTATTCAAATACACTTTATCCTTTCAGATTTGAAGTTGAGCATGTCCAAAAATCTTAAAGTTAGGAAATAATTAGATTCAGTTAGTGTGGCTGACAAACATATTTGTTTCCTTTAAAGTAGAATTGTATTTAAAGGCTAACTCCAATGAAAATGGTGCTTTAAACGTGTTCTTGTGGCATTTTCTTTGATGATGGAAGACATATTTAAGTTCAAAATGACTTTTCTGACTTTTCTTCATTCAAAAATGTCAAACAGCTGGTTCCACGTGCAGCAGGTTCATTAGCATAAACAGGATGACAGCAGTCAAGTCCAGAGAACTAAATGAGGATCAGACGGGCAGAGGTCAGAGGTCAGGTGTGCTGGGAGATGCAGCGCGCTATACCGGAGATGGCCAGAGGGGGAGACAGAGCTCTGATTCCTGACAATATCTCTGCTAGCATCTGGACCAAAAGTGTACGGCCAGACAGACTCGATTTTCAGGTGAGGTTGGATTTTTGTTTCACCGCTAGTGTTAGCTGTAAGCTAGCGGGAGAGAGCGCAAACAAAGGGATGATGGGAAATGAGGGCCGGCTTAACAGTCCCACCCACTACTCTGAGGTGAATTTCTAATGAACTGCTGCTGCTCTGCAGAAGCTATGTCCTAAAACACGGAGCTGCAACATTTAAAGAGCCAATCGGGTCGATTTCAACCACAACTCGGCTTACAAAAATAAGACACGCCTCTTTATTTATATTATATTTACTGTTTTGATAAATAGCATTAAATTATTTTGTTTTGCGCTGAATAAAATGTACAATAAAAAATATAAATAGGTTACAACTTTTGACATTATTTCCTTTCAAAATAAAAGTATCATCTCAATCAGCAAATGTTGTATTAGGTAGTTTAATATCAGTAGTAATTTAAATAATACTATATACAGTTTATTTTATAGTTTCTGGTGGAAATTCATAAACTTAGAAACATGTAGAAATTATTCAGTGACCCTAACTTTGTTTTTTGGTCCATTTGGCACAAATAAAAACATTTCCTGAGTGTTACTGACCTGGAGTTCAGTGGCACACGGCGCTCTAGCTGATGTTTTTGCACAACTACAAAGTTCTAACACTTGATGGATTACTGGAAGATTATGGGTACAGTATTCAGGAGCCTGGAGGAGTGATACGAACGATTCTTCAAATGTTTGTGAATAAAGTTTCTTGATCGTTTTGTTACCATGAATGAGCCTCATAATCAGAAAAAATAGAAGCTCCTTTTTTAAAATGAAAAATATTCCAATTTTCTTAATCCTTTTAACTGCCTTTTAACATTTAGAAAACATGTTTTTAAAAATCAAGGTACGGAGCCAGTAAAGGAAAAAAAAAAAGAAGAAAAAAATGTTTTTTCCTAGAAATAAGTAATACATAAACAAAAAAAAAATCAAGTTACTGACTGATTGCAACAAATACTAACTGATGCAAACCAGTTAACATTTTTTTTTTTTAACCTAAATTTTTGGAAAAACATTTTTTTTCCAGTTAAAATCAGGTGCCAGCCATCTACTAACTTGATTTTTTAATATAAAAATAGAAATTAAAAAAAGAAGAAAAAATCTGTACAACTGTCTGTTTATTGTTTTTTTTTTTTTTTTGCTTTAATTTTAATTTTTTGTTTAATCCCTCCTTAGGTGCTTCGCACTGAGACAATAAGCAGCAGAAAAAAAGAACATTTTTTGGTGATTTTTTTTTTTTTTTGGGGGGTAGTTAAAGGGTTAAACCATAGAGCCATAGTGGAGGGGTCAAAGAGGAGCCTCCGGTTCCAAACCCCTGTCCTAAACCGACATCAGCTTTTTGATTTTAGCTAAAAACATCATAATTAAAAGACCCCAGGCAGCGCTTTAACAATAAAAACAAGGACGATCGTGGAGGAACTTGAAGCACAGAAACTTTCTGCACCTCGTGATCTTCCGGTAGTCCTCCTTTCTCCTCCAATGATCCTCATTCCGGCTGCGCCACAAACAGGAGCTTTTCTTTCCAAACTTCCCAGAGCGCGTGCAAAAAGTGGAGCGTGACAGCTGCATTTAAATGTGAAACAGCAGCACATTTGGTTTCAGACACCTTCTTCTGTGTGCAAACAAAGCCGGCGTTTCCTCCAGAAACAGAAAAGGCTTTTAAAGCGGCTCTTTGTGGTTGTTCAGGACTGTGTTCCCTTTGTTTCCGTTTGTCTCTTTTTACGGAAAAAGAATGGGATGAAATATTTTTAAACAGTAATTACCTGGCTGCGATCCGACATGTGCATGGATTAATGGGTGACTGCGGAGCGCCGTGTTCGGAAGGTAGAGGGGAGGGGGTTGGTGACGGAGCGGTGGGGCCAGCAGCTGACAAGCTGGGGGGGTGAACAACCAAAGACTGGCAGAGTTGTGTTGCGAGTGTCTTTTCTTTCTCCAAGCCCGAGTCACTGCTTCCAGCCAAGTCCATCCCAAATGAAGGAGACAGATTTAGCTCTCGTCCCACTCGCCGCACAGACAATAGCTCTGTTTGTTTTCATGTTTTCACCTGCAAAAGTTATTGAATTTATTCTCTCTCTGCTCAGAATCCTCTTTGCTCTTCAACCGAGGGTAAATTCATGTTAGGAAAAGATGGAAATGTCACAACAAGATGTTTTTTTGTGCAAACATTATCGTCAGGCCTCATGGCTGCGGGGGGGGGGTCTTGAAATGTACTTTTTGTAAATGTTTATTTGTGTGTTTGTTTACCAAAGATGCTCCATGTAGACAGTTCATTAAATGATGAACGAACTATGAAAAAAGCTCATTTTGGAGTTTAAATTGGAGTTCTTAATTTATTTATTCACACTTATATTGCAAAAATCATATAGAAATACAAACTCACTCTATCCTTGTTTGTTTCTAACTAACTGGTTTCTTCTTCTTCTATGATCATTCTGCGCTGGTCAAAATTACTGGAGGAGTGACGTATGTAAACATCCATCTTCTTCTGCTTCGTTTGTAAACGTTTGTTACAGTAAGTTTCTCAGAGCCCATTTTTAACTATGGAGGATGGATGGACGGACAGATGGATGGATGGAGGGATGGATGGATGCATTCTGACTTGTCGCTTACCACAGAAACGCAGGAAAAAACTGGAGGAACTTTTTCTCCCGACGGGTTCACTGAGTGATCTACGACCTTGACATGTGATCTGGGTCACCTGTACAGGTTTGATCATTTCCCTGCTTGCAGACAGATATCAGGTATCCATCCACCTGTGAGGAGAGTTGAGATTAAAGCTGTAGGTATAAATGTGAGGATCGGAGATGTTTCTGTCTCTGTGTGGCCCCGCCCACCTTCACCTGACAGGAGCTTATGGAGAGGATGGATGAGGTGGATGGATGGATGGATGGAAGGAGGATGGATGGAGAGAGATGGAGGGATGGATGGGAGATGGGTGGATGGATGGATGGATGGATGGACGGATGGATAGAGAGATGGAGGGATGGAGGATGGATGGATGGATGGATGGGAGGATGGGTGGATGGATGGATGGATGGATGGATGGACGGATGGATAGAGAGATGGAGGGATGGAGGGATGGATGGATGGATGGATGGGAGGATGGGTGGATGGATAGAGAGATGGACGGATGGATGGATAGAGAGATAGATGGATGGATGGGAGGATGGGTGGATGGATGGATGGAGGATGGATGGATGGATAGAGAGATAGATGGATGGATGGGAGGATGGGTGGATGGATGGATGGAAGGATGGATGGATGGATAGAGAGATGGATGGATGGATGGATGGATGGAAGGATTGGAGGAAGGATGGATGGATGGATAGATGGATGGATAGATGGGAGGATGGGAGGATGGATGGATGGGAGGATGGATGGATGGATGGATAGAGAGATGGATGGATGGATGGGAGGATGGAGGGATGAATGGATAGAGAGATGGATGGATGATGGAAGGATGGGAGGAAGGATGGATGGATGGATGGATGGATGGATGGGAAGAAGGATGGATGGATGGATGGATAGAGGGATGGAAGGATGGAGGGATGGATGGGAGGATGGATGGATGGATGGATAGAGAGATGGATGGATGATGGATGGATGGATGGATGGAAGTTTTTCTTCCTCCTCAGCATCCTCTTCCTCACAGTCCTGTACAGCCCTCAGCTCCTCTGGGTGAGTCAGAACTCTTCATCTTGGTCCTCCAGCAGTCGTGAAAGATCCGAGTCACACCTGCATCAATCTCGCCACGCGGCGCTTTGAATCCACTTTCCTTCATCTTTATTTACACAGAGTCGATCCCAGCGTTCACGTGTCAAGGCTTCATCCCACGCGGGGGTCAAAAGCTCCGGATTTACAGACGAAAACCCCGCGATTTCTCTTTGAGCAGCACTTGGCGACACTTTGATAACAAACAGTGACACAAAAGCTGGCAAATACCTTGAAGAGACGGAATTCAATTAGGAACTCAAAAAACTTGACCTGGCTTGTGTTTCATTAAGGGTGCAGCCAAACGGTTAAAAGCTTCTTTTCTCTGCGCGTGGAGTGTTCCCATGATTGAACGCATTTAGAAAACTCAAGGTTAGAGTTTAATGTCTTTCTATCAGTAATTCAAAGCTAATGAATAACAGTCATTAATGATTAAAGACTCTGGGATTTTACGTCTATTTTCATTTTTTTCAGTCTGTGCCTTTTGGCACCGCTTGAAAAGGAGGGGGAAAAAAAAAAAAAAAGCTGGTGAACCAATAAAAATTAAAGAAAATCTCAAGGCCTCCGGATGGTTTGTCAAATCTCCGGGCCAGAGTGAGATTAATTGTTGAGCTGTTTTCCAGCCGCCTAACTTCAAAGTTTTTATGTTCTTTGTCAATAAAAACTACAGTTATTTGCCTGCATTTACAATCAGGTGATAAAGCAGCAAGTCTCATCACATGCTCCAATAATCTACCTGCTCTAATTACTACAGCAACCATAAAGCCAGAATAAGAATAGCGATATAAACAAAGCATAACATTCAGGATGGCAGGATTACTCTGATTAATATAGAAACCATAATTCTCCCATACTGAGGGAACACACAGCCGACACTCAAAACTTATTTTTTACGTCTTGTGTCAATTATATATCACTTTAAGAGACGCTTTGTTAATGACAACAAACAAAAAAAATGACTAAGTGCTTCATTAAGACAATGGAGATGTTGGCGTCTGATCATTTTTGTGAGGCGTTATCTGATCGGATCACGGGGAAGCCTTAAGAAAAACACGTGCGTTAGGTATCCAAATGAGCATTAACGCCATCCACGGCACACGCCAGAATGAATCTAATAGACTGATTATCTGGCGTGTCACTGCCGGCGCGACCAATCTGGGTGCGATAAGGAGCTGGCGGGTGTCACGTCGAACCCCGAATGTGACAATATCTCCCATTAGGATCTGAAAACAACAAGATGTTCAGAAGCATGAGAGGAGCGATAGCATCTCTCTGTTCTGTTAAGAGTAAACAGACGCTCTCTCTTCTGCTGTTCTCCTTTAAAGGCAGCCATATTTCCTCATTGATTATTCCCTCAAGTTTACTCTCCCATTTGTTTACATTGCTGACCCTTATTTGACATTTTCTCTGATGCGATTACAGCCGCACCCCCCCCCCCGTTTCTCCTTCTCCATTATGGAAAAATTATTAACATCTGCTACACAGACATCAGGAGAAGTCATGCGTGCCTTAATGGCCCCTTGTTTAGTCATTTATGTGTAAGCATGTCATTATTTTGGGATTTATGATCAGCAAGATGGGGAACGCATTCTCCCCGAGTTTCACCTAGCAATTATTTATTTTGATTTTTATGGCAACAAACTTTCGCATCCTCCCTCACTTTCCAATTAATGCTGATGATCAAGCATGTCTTAGTGCTGCTGTTTTAAGGATGTTTATGTACTTTGCTGGAGTTTGACTCCTTTTACGATCAGCGTTCCACAAATAAAAGAGGAATCTTTTTTTTTTATTTGGGAGGAGGTCAAGCTAGAGTTTTTTTTATGTTTTGTTTTTTGAAGCAACTATTTAATGTGTTCTTTCACTTAAACACTGTAGTGTACTTGACTAACATATCCTTGAATTAACTGGTTTCGACACTCGTGATGTAGAAATAACAAATGTCTACACTTTAATTAAAGTCTGTAAAACAGGTTAAACTTTGGCTTATTTGAACCATTCTGCTTAAAAACAAAAAATTCTATTTAAATTATAAAAGTTGCTTTACCTGCAATAATGCTAGTGTGACTGCTTTTTGCTGAATGTGGTCGCTGAAAATGCTGAAGCTTTTAGCTGAAAATGGTGACGCAATTTACAATGCAAAATGTTAAATTTGCTAAAAAAACTGGAAATTTTTAAAGCAAAATGAAAGAGCGCTGACGTTGACTTAAAATTCTGAAAAATTGGTAAAAAATCCCCACTACATGCCAATTTCGCAATTTCATGTAGTGTGTTGCTTAAATATGAGCTAAACTCCAAATTAGCCAAAAAACTATAGTAGTTGTCAAAGAAAAACATTGCTTAAATGTTAGCGAAATTCCAGGATAGCCTAAAATTCCTCTGTAAACTAAATTAGTCTGTTGCTAAACAAGAAGCTAAACATTAAATTAGCCTTATAAAAACTTCAGTAGATGATGCACTAGCCAAAAAAGTTTGCATGTTGATTAAATATTAGCTACACTCCAAGTTAGCATAAAAAAACCCTCAGTCCATGCCAGATTATCCAGAAAAGCTAGCACATTACTTAAAAACTAGCTAAACTCCAAAAAAACCTACATTTTTGCAGTAAACTATTTAGCCAAACATGTTAGCCTGCTGCTTAAAAAGAAGCTAAATTTTAAATTAGCCAAAAGAAACTTCAGCAGATGACATACTAGCCAAAAACATTAGCATGTCGATAAAATATTAGCTACACTCCAAATTAGCATAAAAATCCCTCAGTCCATGCCAAATTATCCAAAAATGCTCACACATTACTTTAAGACTAGCTAAACTCCAAAAAGGCCTAAAATTCTGCAGTAAACCAAATTAGCCAAAAATGTTAGCCTGCTGCTTAAAAATAAGCTAAATTTTAAATTAGCCAATAGAAACGTCAGTAGATGACATACTAGCCAAAAATGTTAGCATGTTGATAAAAATGTTAGCTACACTCCAAATTAGCATAAAAAACCCTCAGTCCATGCCAAATTATCCAAAAAATCTAGCAGATTACTTAAATACCAGCTAAACTCCAAAAAAAGCCTAAAATTCTGCAGTAAACTATTTAGCAAAAAATGTTAGCCTGTTGCTAAAATAGAAGCTAAACTCTAAATAAGCTTATAAAAACCCCAGTAGAATGCCAATAAGAGGTAGAAAAAAGGCTACTGTATAAGACATGAGCCAGGTGTAAAAGCGAGCTCCACGTTGAGCTAACTAATTGGTATTAAATGTTACTCCATTAAAAAAAAAAAAAAAAAAACTAAACAAGTTGAAAACATAGCACAAGAATATATTTAAAGATTTGTTGCTTATCAACTTAAAATTCTGAGATTTGAGGACTTTTTCATTCATGTCCTATGGAGCATATTTTGCTGAATATTTCAAAAGCTATAAAGTTTATGAATACCAAAAATACAAGCAGTAATGTCCTGAATGAGCTGAATGTGGATCATATGGTAGCATTATGCTAGCTGTTTAGGCAAAATTATACATTTAAAAAACTAAATTTCAGGCTAATTTGAAGTTGTGCTAATATTTTAGCATTATGCTAGCTATTTTGGCAAAATTAGACATTTTTCCAGTTTTTTTTTTTTTTTTTTTTTTTTTTAGATAAATTGGCATTTAGCTAATATTTTAACAAGCTTCAACATTTTCAGCTAGCTTTAGCATCCTGAGCAGCCATATTCAGCTTACAGCATTCACGCTTGCATTATCGCTAGTAATCCTATATGATCTATATGATTAAAGTTGATCTGCGCAGATGTCTATCAAGGGCTTCAACTGACAGATCTTGTTTTGAGGTTTTCAAAATTTTCAGTTAGTTGAGAATTACTCAGTTTATGTATATTTTAACAAATAAAAAAAAAATATTTAAAAAGAGTCGTACATCATTTTGCGCTATTTTTGCGAAATGCATACTTATATTTGTGCTTTTCCACCCACATATTTGCAAATATGCGGAATGGACTATTCATGCATGTACCTCTTTTATATATCACGTTAAAACTATGTAATTAACACACAACTCACTAATAAAATGCATATAAATAGCACAATAATTATGCACGGTTCATTCCTTCACATCTTATGTAACAGAAATATAAAATCGACTGATTCAGAACTGGTCCAGCGGATCTCGACTGTTTAGTTCAAAGAAAGCATTAAGAGGGCGGGTTCTGTGGGTTCTGTCCATGGTGCTGATGCTGATTTCTGCCCAGTTCTCTGAACACCAAAGTAAAGAAATTCAGAGTTTCACATTCTTTATGTGGTTTATTCGTACTTTTTCTGTGTGAAAATTTTACATTAAGACCCCAAATCTTCTCACATGACGGGGCCTTTAGAGTTCTTTCATTAATCAAACACTTGTCAAATAAAAATACATTTAGTTTTCATTTTAACATTAGTATTTATTGTTTTCATTAATTCTTTAAAATCATAACAAGCATTCCAACAAATCTTGGAAAAGTATAAGACCATAAAATCTTATTGAAGAAAAAAGTTAATTTTTTTAAATCTACTATCTGGAGGATTACATTCACAGTTACTATCAATGTTTTACCAGCAATGGAAATGTGTCTTCTGTAGACTTCTTTTGGGTTTTTATGATAACAAATGTGGAGCGGTGGGTTCTGGGAATTGTAGTTATAGTGGATCTAAAATTTATTTATAAGTTTTCCTAGTTCTGATTATGATTGTTTTTAACCAAAATAAATATTTAAAAAAACCTGTTATCTTAGTTTCTGCAGAGCAGCAGGAGTTTCTTTGAATTTCAGCAGGACATTTGACAGGACGTAAGCCTGCCCTAATTTCCCATAAACCTAATTTCCCGCCATCTTACTTACACCCCCAACCTTACTTTAGTGGTGCAACCAAAATGGCAGCAACATCTAATCTATCCAGACATACAGTTCTGATCTAGACGAGAAAAAACAAAGACGTTCATGGATCTATTTGTCTGCAAGTGGATGAATTAAAACAGGGTGGAGTAGGGAGGTTGTGGCCCGCCCATCGTATAATCTACATCACAAATATGACCAAATGGCATTTCTTTTATTTGCTTCTGAATAACTGCAATTTAAATAAATATAAAAATCTGAAAACTATATTATAATCCTAATTTTCTTTATATGCTATCTATCAGGAGAAAAATGCAACAAGAACATGTTAAAAACGCCAAAAACATGTTATTTATTTGATTTTTAAAGCATCAGCTGCTAGCTATGGATAGTTTTATTTCTCGTTTTGTTGCACACCTTACTGGTCTGCCTACATGCACACTGTATCAAATTTGCTCCAGAGTTCACTTGCAAGTAAACTGAGGTTTGGTTTGGTTGATGTGGACCAGAGATTCCATCCTTTTCAGGACAAAGCAAGGAAAAATGAAACGAAAGAGATTAAAAATGTATTTAGGTTTTGATTTTGTCATCAGGCCAGACTGTAGAAACAACAGCAATGTGGCACATTGGAGAACTTTAAGTTTTTTTAAGTTTTTACTCAGGAATTAAAACACACAAAAAACAACAACTGATGCGTTTTTCTAAAAGCTTCCTGACAAGAAAACGAGAACGTTCTCTTCATTCTTGGTAAAAGTGTGCTCCCTCTGAGTACAAGCTCCAGAGTTGAAGTCAGCAAACGTTTCCTCCAGCACACACACCCCGTCAGAGGCTGCAGGAAGCTTCCTGCAGTAACGGCATCTTGCACAAACCTTTCCTGACACTCTGTCCCACCGCCCGGAGCCGCCCCGAGGACACTGCCTCAGATCAAGGCCATCACATCCACAGCAGCCGATGAATTTTGCATCTATCTGACAGCAGCAGTTAAATCTGCGGCGGAGCCAGATCTGACGCGAAGTGCACCTGCTCCTTCAGAAAGATGACTAATAGCACAAAAGACCAAACAAAGTACTCTCTGAGGAGAGCGGGCTTCTCTCACACGCGCTGCCAATAACTCCACAAAGAGATCAGAGGCGATGATTTTTAACACTTAAGAAATGAACAGAGATGATTCCTTGAATAACCGTGGGGAAGATGCACACGGGGCGTGTAGAGGGGCAGGCCATCTGCTCCCCGTGACCAACAGTGTCGTTGAATTATTGAATAATTAGAGGGGGCCGTGTCTTCTCACAGAAGACGCTTTGGAGTGGAAACATCTGGAAATGCTTTCTGGGCAGAGTTGGAGATAAGCAAACATGTTGGTAAAATATTTTGTCAGAGCAGACGAGGGAGGAAAAATACAGATATTTACTCTTGACGCGAAAATCCTCCAGTGTCGGTGCAGTCAGCGGGGCTCCCCCCGTGAGTAAAGCATCTCTGTGGAGAAGACAGACTTTAAATGAGCGTTGCTTTGCTGCGGGCAGTAAAGAATCTTTTATTAATGAGCGTTGCACTCTGTCTTTGGGTGAAATCGTCTCCTGACTCTCTTGGATGCCACCCACTGCTACAACACTGAGCTAAGTGGGTTCTCTCACAGATTTATTGCTTAACTCGAGGAAATTGAGGATTAGGAACTTTCCACACGGCCAGGTGGGACATCAGAATGAACATAAGGATATCTCAGACTCTTATGAGGGAAATTTGATTAGAGAGAGGAGGCAGGTTTCAGATTTAAGTCTGAATCAGCCAAAAAATCTCAGATGAAAGATGATCCCAAATGAGTGACACCCACTGCACTCCTACAAAATGCTTATTGGCATGAAAGGAAAGTGCATTAGACTCTATTATTAAAGTTGCAGGCTGTCCTGAGAATAGTAATTCCCACATAGCGGGGATCTTCAGAATATCAGGCTGCAAATCAGAAAACACCGTCCAAAAATCTCAGAAACATAAATGTTCCAAAATGCAGCATGAGTAAATATATCTTGAAACCAAGAAAAAAATTAAAATCTTTAAACGTTTTAACTGAACATAAACAAATTAAGCGTTAATTTCTTGTCTTAAAAAATTGTTTTTTTTTTAAAACAAATCAGCACATGCAGATCCTTTATGTGCAAAGCCCAAGTTCAGACAAATAAGCCATCTTAAGCTAAGGCTATAAAGGTATCTCATCTCAGCATCATGTATTTAATTTGTGCAATTTACACACAGGGGGATGTAGGAAGAAGCAAAACTGTCAGCTAATTCAATTAAAAAAGGGTAAAAAAGCGGTTCCGGTGCGAGTTTAAGTCTAATCCCATCACAGTATATTTAACGTAATTAACCCTTAGGCCATGTTTACTTTCAGTTCATCTGGTGCATCTAGTTAAAGTAGTGGGGTGTAATGTGATGCAACAGTTTTTATCACTTGTTTTGTTCAAACTTTCGCAGAGGTGTTGTTTCTTCTTTGTGGGTTTGTTGGTAGCACAACGTGCAAAGTTTTCACTGAACTTTTTGAGTTGAGAACATGAAATAAAGGATCTAAGGTGGTTAAGGAATAGTATTTTCAAAGTTGACTTAATGGTTTTGGGGAAATTGTGTAGTTGAAATGATTAAACCTAAATAAAAGGGTTAACCTTTTTAACTTTTGGAAAATAGGCCATGCTTTGATGCATGTAGGGAGTGAATTAATTGTGGTCTGAGAAACCTTTGCTTTATTTGGAAAAAAAGTCACAAAAGTCAAAGCTGGAGGAGAAAAAACAGAGAACAGGGGCACATTTACTAAAGTCTGTTTTGCTGCAAATTTTGCCAGCTATTTCCAGAATATTTGTGCAAACATTCTTCAAACTGAACAGAGTTTTGTGCAGATTTAAATGGTTTATTGAGCTTTATTTAATGGTTATCCTGGACCTAAAATATTATTTCAATGTTAGACTTGGCATTTGTTCCTTAACAATATTTAACAGAAATGGTAAAATGGACTCAATCATGCTTTGTATTAGAAAAAGTCATACTTTGCCTATCAAATAATCCATTAATTGGTGTGGTCAAACAAATTCCCAGTCAACTTGAATGCACCATTAGGGATTTATTCTTAAAGAGTAATTTAAAAAATAAATATATAAACGTTTTTTTCATTCATTATATTTAATATTTTTTCTAGTATTTTAATATTATTATAATATATTATTTTAATACACAAAATCTGTATTAATTTCTTCAACTATGATACCGGAAGTGGAAAAAATGGCGCACTTTTCTTGCTAGCTAAAATATGGAGGCACAATGAAACCGTTTGTATCTTTAAAACCTCTAGATATGGCAGTGTTAGGACAATTTATATAAATTCACGGATCATGTAATCATTTGACGGTTTTAACTCCGTTTGATAAGTTTTAGTTTTAACCAAGTTCTAGTGAAGTTAGCTAAAACTGGTCAGCTAGGTGGTGCTAGCACCGGAAGTTAGCTGCTAGCATCGGGAGTTAGCTGCTTTCAGAGCCGAACACATTTGGAGGAGGGAGCTGAGTTTGGTGTTGATTAAACCTGTGGATTTTTTCTTTACCGGGATGGTAAACCTAACATGAAGACTTCATACAACTGTAAAGGTTAGTGTCCTGAAGACGTTCATTTTTAATTGCGAACATAGCATTGAAATGTTTGCTGTCAGTCACCATATTAGCTTTAAGGTGGCATTGATCAATAGCATCCCATAAATTCAAGTTGTAAAAACAACCAAAGTATTCTGTTACTTGTTATAGCAGAGATCATTGCGGTGAAAGCTTAATGTTATTTATCTGTAAAGTATTACTTTTACTGCTCATGGTGTGTTTTATTAGTAGGTTGTTGAGTTCTTTAATGCTAATTCTAAAATAAATAAATAAATAAATAACATATTCATCAATTTCTTCAATAGCTTTGTGCAATGCCACTTAGAAAATGTCAAAAATGATTTCTTAAAATAAAATAATAAATATAATAATAAAGGATATTTATTAGAGCTCATTAGAAATTATTGAGTGGGGGTAAGCCTGCCCTTATTTCCCTAGATCTTTTTTTCTACACTCTTTCCAACTAGCTTATAGCTAGCCCAACCTAACATTAGGTGCGTTTTCATTAACTGAAATTTTGTAAATTGGAATTTCGATAATAAATTCTCCTAATGGAAACACCACAATTTCGAAAAAAAAAAAAAAAAGCGCGTATAAGGGAATGATTTTTAGGGCATATGAAAACAGACATTTTTCGCCAAACTGTAGTGGAAACACTTTTTAAAAAAAAAAATAAATGTGCTTTTTAAATGAAGTTGCATGTCATATGAAATCGCCAAGATTTCATTTTAATTTCATGTGTTTTGCAGCTTGGAGCCTGAATTAGAGGCAGAAGTCTCCTTTGAGAATGATCGCGAGTGCCGTGACAAACTTAAATGGATCTTATTGTGTTTTCAAACAGAAAAAAGGTTCCAGCTGCTTACTGTTGGAATGGTTATTAAAAAAAAAAAAAAAAAAAAAAAAAAAAGTGCTGAAATCTTTTCATGTGGCACCTGAGACTGTCAATGGCACACATATGCCAGACATTGCTGTGACATCACCGAAATGGTCCTTTTTAGTGAAAGAAAAAAAAAAAAACTCAATGTCATCCATCGCCGTGTTTTTAATGACTTATGGCGTGAGTTGATCTTTGTTTTATTGTAAAATTATGATTTAATGGAAACAGTGTCATTGCGAAACAGTTTTTTTTTTTATTCCTAGAATTTCACTAAAGTTTTGCGCAAATGTGTAATGGAAACACAGCTATTGGTGGTGCAACAAATAGGGTGAGCAATATTGGAGTTATCCAGCAGTACAGTTTGGAGCCAGATACCAGCTCAGATGAAGAACATGAGAACATGCATGGATTTAGTCGGATACAAGTAGACAGTGATGTCCAGTCAGGGGAGGCAGGTCAGGCATTGGCGTGCCTCTAAAATATTTCTTAAAATAATTATAAATTAAATAAAATGAATGTAATAAAAAGTAAAATTAAAAATCAAATATTTTAATTTATAGATCTGTCTATTTCTGTGTGGGTATTTAAACATTTCTATAGTATAAAATCCAACATTTTTGTTCAAATACATCAGAATGTGGCAGGTGAGGCACCGGCTGCCTGTGCCTATCCGTGCCTATCCGTGCCTATCCATGCCTATCCATGCCTATCCATGCCTATCCGTGCCTATCCGTGCCTATCCATGCCTATCCGTGCCCAGCCGCCACCGCTTACTGACTGGAGCTGCAGCTGACACATGCGCTTTACTGTTTCTGTCTTTCTATCGTCATAAAAGACTCTTTAATTTTAATGACTTCATAATTACTCCATTTTCTTATTTCTCACAACTGTCTGGTTACATTAGTGCCAGTTTGTGACCCATTTAGTTTTTTTTTTTTTTGACTAAAGATTTGCATTAGAAATACACCAGGTAGAAGCATGCAGTACACCTGCCTCAAGGCAGAGGGCGCTGGTGAGCCCAGAGAATGTGACACCGCGGCTAAAGAATAATAGAATTAGTGGTAGCAAATCAAGTGCAGCATTTTGGTTATTCTTTAATTTTGTTTATCATCATTTTCTAAATGAAATATTATATTGTCAATTGTTTATACTCAGAAAATTGTTTAGAAATGTGACTGAGAAGGAGAAACTTTTAAAACTGAACAAAGAAAGAGAGACTTCTACTAACAGGTTATTGATGTGTTTCTTCAGTAAGAGCAGGGCTTCATTTAGTTTAGTTTAGTTTAGTTTAGTTTATTAATTTATCAGGACAGTGTTCAAATACATTGAGCTTAGAAAGCAAAGATGCTTGCACCAGATTGTAGCTTACTAGCTAATTTCCATCTGTAGTCCTAGTACAAAATACATAATATCTAAACATATTAACCATTTTATGACATTTTAAAAGAAATCCAATGTAAAACAAGTTATCAAGGAAAAAAAAACCAAACACAATATAAAATACAATATGAAATCTAAAATATTTTATAAAACTAAAACTACTGCAATATAAAATACATACACCAATTTATAAAAAACAACATAAAAATAAACATATTTCCAGTTAAAAATAGGATAAACAATTAAACAATTACAGCAATGGTCTTGTACTCTGATAGCCTTCTATTAATGTGTGCAAGATTGGTGCTCCAGCATCCATTTCATGGCAGTTTGTGAAAAACTGTAAAACTCTGCCATTCATAAGTAAAAGTAAGTTAATAATAACAATTTTAGTGATTTTCTTTTTTTTTTTTTCTGTGGTGTAGTTTGTAAACGGACAAAAAATGTTGGTTGGATTGAAGTTTTAAACAGCACACTATTTATTGCCAGTCAAATGGTGAATCTGCTGCTCTGTAGGGTTCATATGTTTGTAAATCTGACTGATGTATCAGTGCCTCAAGTAAATAAATTAGAATGGAGAGCAGCAGGGAGCTTGTGGCCTGCTGATTGTAGTTTGTGCCTTCTCCTGACTCACCACAATTTGAGTAAAAAATACTCTTGATCTTCTTAATTTGTCCTCCAACATGACAACAATGCAACAAGAACATGTTAAAAACACCCTTTTAACTTAGTTGGATCTTTAAGTTATTTTGGAATGTAGTTTTCTACATTTTAATTTCTCTTTTGATTTTTTAAGAATTTGGAATTTGCAATTTGTTTTGCAACCAAAAACCGTTCTCTCTTTTATTTTGTTTCTTATGTTAGGCTATAATTCTTTCAATGTGCAAACGTTTTGCAGTGTTTATTAAAAAAATGTTGTTATTTCTCTCTGACATTTTTGAAATATCTTTTTACAGCATTACACGGATAAAGTTGCCTTTTTTGTTTGTTGGTAATTTACTGGAAAATATCCTACAGAAGTAAAGAAGAAGAGGTTGAAAATCACATATTTTGACAACAGTTAGATGATAAACATAGTTTGTAACCTAAAGAAGTGGTTAGATGTTTTCTGTACTTCTTGCAGGTATTGCAGAGTTGTGCTGCAATGTTAAACGGACCGTTTTCATCACTGTTTTAGTACAAAGTGTCAAATCCAATGACAAAATGGTAGCATGGATTTAAAAGTATTCTGTTGCGACATCAAAGTTTGAAGTCTGTTCGTATTTGATGTAAAATAATGTTTTATCTAAAAAAAAAACCTCATTTTGTGGACACAGACGCTTTGCTTCGCTTCTGCTGGTTTTCCACGATAAGTACTTTGAGTTTTGACCCGGATTTGACGGTTTGTGGTTGATGTTGTAATCGCTCGTATTTGTTGCACCTGCTAAAAAGGAAATGCTGCAGACAATAGTGACCTTTGCACTTGCTTTTGATTTGGTTTTGCTCAAAAAGCGTTCGTGCCGTGGCGTTTTGGTGCGAGAAGGCTGCTTGTCGCCGGTCACCCGTGTCTCCACGCAGTCGTTGTTCTGCATTTGTATTAAGCTAAACCAACATATGACTTCTTAAGAATGTCTCTGCTCTTAAAACCATCCACAAAGAAATTCTGGCCATATGCTCAGCCTCCCTCCCTCTCTGTTTAATCCCTGTTTATATGAAATAGTGAATTAAGATGTCAGGTCTAATGTGTTTATCTTGTCATCCACGCTGCCCTGAGATGCATTTGACAGGCTCTCTGACTCCTAGTCACACAGGTTTTATAGCATTTCAAGCTTCTCGTTGAAATGATTTATGTGTTGGGCACAGATGTTGCTCAGATCCTGATTTTTCATTCAATTACTGAATCTATCTTTCTGTTTTAATTATGGCTATGAAAAGTCCCATATCCCTGTTGTTCAGCTGTACTCCTCAGCCCACATTAAAGCCCTGAGCTAATGTGGCCATCCATGCTGCTGTCAGGGAGCCCTTCCTCATTCCTCTTCTTCTGTGCTTGGAGGAGGCAGCTTCGCTTTTTGGGCTCGTGCTGCATCTTAAATAGGCTGCCAAGTAGTTTTGAGTCAAGAATGGACTGCAGGTTTGAACTTTAGTGCAGCACAAAATGTTGTATTTTACTTTCCAAACTTTGGTCCTTTGCTGCAGAAGTGAGAATGAATGGAAGGTGCTGAGCAGACCAGCTGAAGTACAATCTTTTGGGATTATAAAACCTTTTTTTTGGGCTTTGGATTGGTTGAAATGTTTGCATTTATTCACTAAAATAAAATCAAATTTCAAAGTGATAAAAATAAATAACTTTTTCACCAATCTGCAGCCTGAGGCTCTGGAGCCACATGTGGCTCCATTGTAGCGCGTGGGTTTTGAAGAAAAATGTGAATTTGTTCAATAAGTTATTGGTTTCTTTTTTTGGTTTATTATTTTTCAGTTATTTAAGTTTTTTTATTCATGTTTACATGTCAGATAACCCAGTTTAATGATGGTAAAAGGCTTAATTTACTTCTAAAGTTGTATATTATTTTTAATTCATACAATTTTTATATTACATTTATTTATTTAAAAATAATTTCTTCTTTTCCCTTTTTTTGAAGAATACATTTTTTTATTATTTTAGTTGATAGTAAAAGGAAACAAAAAGATGTTGCACCAAAGTCATATTGTTAGAAAAATGTCCTGTTTGACTTATAATTTTAATATCTGCTGCAACAGGAGAATCTTTGTCACACAGGATGTATTTTATTTTGAAAGGAACTTTGGTGTGCTTGTTTCAAAAGTAAAATAAGTTAAAGCTGTTATACATAGAAAAATATAACTTTGTTTTAATTAAATTATTCTTTAATTCTATCATAAAAAACGACATATATATTAAATTATTTGCTTTAACCCCTTAAAGCCTGAATTTATTTCCAGCTATGAAAAGAATTTATATATATATATATATATATATATATATATATATATATATATATATATATATATATACACCTGTGTGAAAATACTACACTGGTTATTTTTAAAGATACGTCTTCAAAAATGTAGAAAACTTAAAACTTTTTATTAACTGGACAAGATTTAAAAAAAATAGATTTTTTTTTTGTGTGAAATTAACCCTGTCATACCTACTCTGGCTGTTTGTGAAATTCTTTAAAATCATAAATTCAAGACTTTGTATTGGCTCCTCTTTAACTCAGAAGATCTTTAAAAACCTTTTTTTAATTGAAATAATCATTATTTGACTTTTCACAGAAAAAAAACATTGTTTCTGATCTTGTTGATATTGAACTCAAACATAAAAAAATGATAGATTAAAGGCGTTTCTGCACACTAACTGAATAACTAAATCTGTCCATTTTAGGCAAGAAAAGTGTATAGCTTTGAAATGTTCTCTGCAATTGAGTTTTTTCTATATAAAACAAATTGAATTCCTTTGACTTTGAAAATAGCACATTAAGTTCCTTTAAAAATTGAACACATCCTGTGTTTAATCAGATCCTTCAGCTGCAGCAGATTTATTTGAATTAAAAATGCAAGAAATGTTTCTTCATCCTTTTTCTTCTTTTACTAGTGAATAAAAGCACAAGTGTTTTTAAGTATAGAATCCACTTTTTAAATCTATAAATGTAAAAGAAACAAGATGAAATCACTTTGACAGTAGAAATCCTTTTACCATCATTTTGATCAGTTTGCTCTATCTGACATGTCAAAAATCTAAACTTAATTTAATTAGTGAATTAATTAGTTAAGTCTGAAGTTTTCTTCAAAGCCAAAGAGCCACAATGGAGGAATAAAAGAACTGCATGTGGCTCTGAGCTTCAGGTTGCAGATGTTTAAATTATACTGCTTTCAAAATTACTATTAAACGAACTCCAATAAAAACTTCTGATATCAAAAATGTTTACAGCACATTATTTGGAGGAAAGAAAGTCAATCTATTTCTAAAGAACTGAAGCTTTTTTCCACTTTTCTTGATTTCTCTGTTTTTAGAATATGATAGTAAAAATTGAATGTTTGTATGATAAATAATATGTGACAAAAATGTTAGTTTATGTAAAAAAATGGATTTCTTTTCTAAATAGTATCTTGAAATAATGTTTGTAGCATTAAGCTGCAGCGTTTGCTGTGTTATGTTATTTTTATAGTATTTGTGAAAATAACCTTTTAACTGATTTGAAGATGTTCACTGTTGTTGGTTTCAGTCTGAAAATATTCACTAGCTCTTTTATCTTTAGTCTTATGCTAAAATGTATTCTATCCTTTCACCAAATAATGTTTTCACCACTTTAGTAATATTTATATCTCTATTTCTGATTTACTTTTATTTTGTTGCTATTTATTTAGCTAAAAATTACCCAGAATGAACAAAACTACAATTATAATCCTATTTTTATTTCTTTACTTTTTGATCAGAAAAAAAATCTACAAGCTGGAGTGTCAAAAAACTCCTTGAACTTGTTTTCACGCATATAAAAATGTCAGTTTCCACAAACTGGGCCGACTCATTTGAGTTTGTTTCATTCTCTTCCCCCGTAAGTTTGGAACACTGCTCATTATTCTCACTTCTTTGAAATGTGAGTCAAACGTCCTCAAAGCGTTGCGCTCGACAGGCAAATGGCAGCCTCTGTGGCATAACAAGATGCCACATCTTAAGTTGATAAATTAGATAACAAGATGCACATCCTGAGTTCTCAGAAGTGCACAGCAGCAGCACATCTGTGGGTCTCTCCTCGGCCCGCGGAGCTTCGGCTTAGCCTCGCTTCCCACCTCCTTTCTTCTTTTGACGGTTTTGTTTGTCCTCGCCCCCCCCCACTCTTAAGGAGAGGAGTCTCCTCCAGAGAGCCAGCAGTCCTCATGCATTTTTATTGCCATCTGGAGAAAAGCAACAGGTTGGAGCAGTGCGGTTTTGGAGATTCAAACTGCTTACCCTGGAGACTCGCTCAAAGTCTAATGTGACTGACCAGAACCAATGCACATTTAACTTTCTGCACAACCCGCATGTCATTATGATGGAAGGAGCTAAACAGAGCAGAGAAAGCTGTCTTAAATATGCATTAGTTCTTTGTTTTTACACCCCAGTCGACATGATTCTTCCTCCCCTCTGCCCTCCTTTCCCAGGCGCACTTTGACGGGTCGTCCCAGACGCCGCTTGACATTGTGTCCCCAGTCCAACCGGATGTGGCATCAAGAATCCGCTCAGGCGAGACACCAGGAGGTGTATCGGAGCCCCCTCCGCCCCCCAGCGCAGGGCTCTCAGCGGGGAGCGCGAGGTGAGCAGAGCTGGAGCTTGTCAGGCCTACACGCCTCTGACAAACATAAGTAGATGCTAATGGCAAAATCGTGACGGAGCAAAGTCCCACCACCATATGGCTAATTGCCACAACAATATCCTCCGTGTTATTAATCACGTTTTCATAGAGCGCCATGATAATTGGAATAATTAGGAGGGGAGCAGGCACTGTGATGTCTCTGCAACATTTCTAGTTTGGAGAAAATATGAAGACTTTTTACCCCCGAGTCTGATCTGTCCCTAAAAACAAGTCTTGATGTTATTCTTCCTTCTACATTTTTAGCTTCTATTTTCTCACATTTCACAAGTCTTCCTAGAACTTCCTGTGACATCACTACTGACCCGGATTAGTTCTACTACACGTCTTTTCAAATCTCTCCTGGAATATGTATGTTGTTTAACCAAAGACCAAGACTTGATCCTTTCCCTTTCAATCTTTCTCTTACGCTGTCCACTGTTGGAAAAATCTGCTTTACCCTTCATTCCAGGAAAAATAATAGAGGTATTAGAACTCTTTTTCAGAAAGATATTGTTACTTTGCCACGTGTTATTCATTATTGGAAACAATTTGTGGATAATGTGTCCTTGAAAAAGGTCTGGCTTTTACCTAATCAGTACCTTATTTCAAATAAAATTAAGGAGGTTTCTTATAAAATTTTACACAGATTCTACCCCACAAAAACTTATTTAAAAAGATTTAATCCTGATATTGACACTTTGTGTTCCTTTTGTAAATCTTCTCAAGAAACAGTGACTCATCTCTTTTGGCATTGCCCTTTCTTAAAATCTTTCTGGCAAATTTTCTGTGATTTTTTTCTGTCATTTTCTTTACTTTGGAAACATGTTCTGTTTGGCTTCCACCAACATAGGAATTTGACATTTCAATTTTTAATCAATTTATTCCTTTTTCTTTCCAAATTCTACATCCATAAATGCAAATTCTCTAACAAAATTCCTAAATTTTCCTTGTTTCTGGTGGAGGCCAAGCTATATATTGAATCAATATTTTTTTCAAAAAACCAAAAGGCTGTGAAATGTCTTGAAATTTGTTTGCAATACAGAATATTTAAAAAAAAATGTAAACTCTGCAAATTATCTGACTTTAATTTTATTCACTCACTGTATGACTTTTCTTATTTAATTCTACCCCTAGCATTTTAATTTTTTTTTCTTTTTTTGTGTTATTTTGATTTATTTATTTTTGATTTAATAGTTTATAATGTTTGTATACACATGCAATGGCTATTTTGCACCTTTTTTGTATTGAAATTGATGTTTGCAATAAAGTTATTAAAAAAAAAATAATAATAATAATACACGTCTTTTCAAAGACAATAGCAGGTGTGGCAGTAGAACACATGTGCAAAATTTTGATAAATAGTCGTCGACTATTTTAATTGTCGACATGGTCGTGACTAATTGTGCCACCCCTAATAACAACCGTAAGGCAATCAACAGCAGTAGCTCCATGCTAACTGGTCTGTTCCATTTTTTTCTATGGACCTACAACCAACAGGGCTAAAAAAATTAAATGGTCGGGTCCATTTTTGATTGGAAGAGACCGTACTGTATTGTAACGAGTCAAAAGTGTATTCCCTGAAGCCTTTAGCAGTTGCATCCTTTGTTTCTCCAAAATGTTTGTTCAGGAAAACCTCCTGCGATTCTCCAGATACTTCAGACTTTACTCAAACATGTTCATTTCTAGCTTTTTAACTCTGTTCCAGTTTTTCTGTGCGGTACGCATCCAAGTTTTTCAGTCAGATCTTAATGAAGATTTTTCCTTGAACTGCATGACCTCCATAAAAAATAATGAGCACATTCAGGGAGGCTAAGGGATGTAAATCAGGAAGGAGATAGAAAGGAGTAATCATAGACAAACAGAGTCAATAGAGTAGAAATGTATGGTAGCATGGAGCATATTAGTGCTTTTAGCGATGATATACAGGAGAGGCAGCCTCCTTTTGGCACAGTCCAGGTCGTTGAGGCTGCATCGCCATCATCATTTTCATGTAATTTCTTGTAATGACTTTCTCTGGCTGCTTAGCTGTAATCCTCACATGAGTGGAATGACCAGCGTACCACCTTATTTACAGAGATTCAAAATAAAAGAAAAATGAGTGAATGGAGTACAGAATAGCCCTGGCCTCCACGGATGCCATAACTCCCCATGAGCCATGACTTTTTCAGGGTTTTCCTTTAAAGTAACTACTGTTGAAGGAACTGCTCTGCAACGCAACACCAGGAGGAGTTAAATGTGGTTTCATGGAAGGTGACGATCCATTGCTTCTTGGTACACACGTTTTTATTATAGATGTGTCGTGTTATATGAGCTTGTTACTAGGGCTGCCAGAAACGATTATTTTCATAGTCGACTAATCACCGATTATTTTTTCCGATTAGTCGACTAATCTGTTCATGGCCAAAGTGGATGTAAAGATGCTGAAGTTGATAACCAGCTAAAATATTAAATGCCAAATTTACCAAAAAATAAAAAGAGCCAAAGTTAGCCTAAATAGCTAGCATGCTGCTGAAATATTAGCTAAATTCCACATTAGCCTTAAAAAAACGGAAAAATCCTATATTAGCCAAAACAGCTAGCACATAGCTGAAATATAAGCTAAACTCAAAAAATTGCCTAAAAAAACTTAAAAAAGCTTAAGTTAACCAAAATAGCTAGCATGCTGCTGAAATATTTGCTAAACTCCAAATTAGCCTTAAAAAAATGGAAAAATCCTATATTAGCCAAAACAGCTAGCACATAGCTGAAATATAAGCTAAACTCAAAATTGCCTAAAAAACTTAAAAAAGCTAAAGTTAGCCAAAGTAGCTAGCATGCTGCTGAAATATTAGCTAAACTCCAAATTAGCCTTAAAAAAATGGAAAAATCCTATATTAGCCAAAACAGCTAGCATATAGCTGAAATATAAGTTAAACTCAAAAGTTGACTAAAAAACGTAAAAAAGCTAAAGTTAGCCGAAGTAGCTAGCATGCTGCTGAAATATTAGCTAAACTCCAAATTAGCCTTAAAAAAATGGAAAAATCCTATATTAGCCAAAACAGCTAGCATATAGCTGAAATATAAGTTAAACTCAAAAGTTGCCTAAAAAACGTAAAAAAGCTAAAGTTAGCCGAAATAGCTAGCATGCTGCTGAAATATTAGCTAAACTCCAAAATAGCCTAAAAAACCTTAATAAATGCCAAAATATTCCAAAAAGCTAGCAGAAGGCTATTATAACTTTCAACTTTACTACAATCTGACTTCATACAATATAAAATAACGACTAATCGACTATTAAATTAGTCGTCGATTATTTTAATAGTCGATTAGTCGTCGATTAGTCGACTAATCGTGGCAGCCCTACTTGTTACCATGATATTAGAATCATTTATGTAAAGTTTTAATGCTTTAATCTTTGTATGGATTACATGAAATGTGGGAAAACATTGAAAATGAAAGAATGTGATCAAACCTTCATGGGAATTTTTGTAAAAAACTGCAAGAGTTAAATGCTGAGATGTGTTTTTTTTTTTTTAATTGGCCATCTTTGTCCATTTGTGTAGTTATCATCACACAAGAGGTTTGTTACAAATGTAAAATATGAGCTTTGCTGATATTTTTACAGACTATAAGGACAGTTTTACCCATCGTACATCTGATGTGTTGCTTTATCTGATGCTTTTTATTTTAATAAGGCATTTACATGTAAAAATATTCTGAATTGGCACATTCCATGTTTTATCATAGCATTTCCCCTTCTTTCTCATTACTGTGATAAAATAGATGCTCACTTTGCAGTGTCTTTGTCTGGATTTTCTGAAAATGCGAATTATATTTGGCGGTTCTTGATAATTAGAAAAATATGACTGAGCTTTATTCTCAAAGTTCTGGGCCAAGTAATACATGCAAATATTGAAGTCACATATTGAAGTACATTTCAGGGGCCTTAAAAGTTTTCAGAGTAGGAAGCTACAGAGATAAAAAACCGGAGGACCTTTAATTTGTATTATCCTGGCATCTGGGGCATTATTTAAGCTAGTAAGACAGCAATAGGCTATGCAAGTTTATTTGTATCGCACATTTTATGTACAGAGAGAATTCAAAGTGCTTTACATAAAACATTAAAAGAAACTGTAAAGGTGTGGTTATTAAAATCAAATAAAAAAGAAATTAAAAGATTTTAATTTAAAATAAGAATAGATAAACAGTCTAGACGTAAACTTTTGAATACATATTAATCAAATGCAGCTGAAAACAGATGAGTCTTTAACCTGGATTTAAATACACTGAGTGTTTCAGCTGATCTAAGGTTTTCTGGGAGTCTGTTCCAGATCTGTGGAGCATAGAAGCTGAATGCAGCTTCTCCATGTTTAGTTCTGACTCTAGGAACTGATAAAAGACCGGATCCTGATGATCGGAGAGGTCTGGCTGGTACATACTGGGTCAGGAGGTCAGTCATGTATTTTGGTGCTAAACCATTCAAAGCTTTATAAACCAGTAACAGAACTTTAAAGTCTATCCTCTGAGAGACAGGTAACCAGTATAAAGACCTCAGAACTGGACTGATGTGGTCTACTTTCTTGGTCCTTGTGAGAACCCGAGCAGCAGAGTTCTGGATCTGCTGCAGTTTCCTGATAGATGTTTTTGGTAGTCCTGAAGGCTTGCACTAGTTTTTCTAGGTCCTGGTTAGACAGCAAATCTTTAATCCTTGAGATATTTTTGAGATGATAGTAGGCTGATTTTGTGACTGTCTTGATCAAAATGTAGGTCTGTGTCTATCACTAAACCCAAGTTTCTGGCTTGGTTGGTAGTTTTAAATGGATAGATTGAAGCTCTGCAGTGACACACAACCTTTTGTCTTCAGCGCCAAATACAATAACCTCAGTTTTGTTTTTGTTTAACTGAAGGAAGTTTTGACACATCCAGTCATTAATGTCCTCAATGCATTTACCAAGAGCCTTTACAGGGCCTCTGTCTCCTGGTGTCAGTCTAATATATATCTGTGTGTCATCTGCATAGCGATGGTAACTAATGTTGTTGTTCTTTATAACCTGGGCCAGTGGGGGCATGTGGATGTTAAATAGAAGTGGTCCCAGGATGGAGCCCACATGTAATTTATGTTGGTTCAGATGTTAAGTTACTAATTCACAAAAATATTTACAAAATAATGCTGCGATAATGCTAGTGTGAATGTTGTAGGCTTAATTTGGCATCCGAAGATGCTGAAATTGATAGCAAAAAACACTGAGGCTGATAGGCAGCTAAAATTTAAATTGGCCCTAAAAAAAGCCTAAGTTAGCCAGAACAGGTAGCATGTAGCTAGAATATTAGATAAACTCCAAATTAGCCTTAAAAATGAAAAAAATTCTAAATTAGCCAAAACAGCTACCATGTAGCTGGAATATTAGCTAAACTACAAAATATTCTAAAAAGCCTAAATTAGAGAAAATAACTAGCTTGCAGCTGAAATGTTAGATAAACTCTAAATTAGCCTTAAAAAAATGAAAAAATTCTAAATTAGGCAAAACCGCTAGCATGTAGCTAAAATATTAATTGAATTTCAAAACAGCCTAAAAGGAAAAAAAAAAAGCTTAGGTTAGCTAAAATAGCTAGCATGTAACTGAATTAGATAAACTCAAAATTAGCCGAAAAAAAATTTAATTAGCAAAAATAGTTAGCATGCGGCTGAAATATTAGCTAAACTCCAAATTACCCTAAAAACCCTAACAAATGTCAAAATAGTCCAAAAAGCTAGCAGAATGCCAATTTAACTTTCAACTATACTCTGACTCCATATAATATAATTAACGACTAATCGACTATTAAATTAGTTGTAGACTGTTTTAATAGTTGATTAGTCGACTAAACGTGGCCGCCCTATCCTCCAGTTCTGACTGGATTCTATGATAAATCACAAAGGAACGCATGTTCGTATCAGATACACCCGTTATTCAGGAAAACAATTCACCAAAGAGAGAGGCATATTTTTCAAAGTAAACCTGAATTAATTATCACATCATACACCGATTTTTTTCTGCAAGGTAATAAATGATA
Organism: Oryzias javanicus; assembly: GCA_003999625.1. NCBI lineage: Eukaryota > Metazoa > Chordata > Actinopteri > Beloniformes > Adrianichthyidae > Oryzias > Oryzias javanicus. The sequence continues at coordinate 32,726,688 of CM012452.1, read as the reverse complement.
CTTGTGTTTGTCATCAAAAAGTAGGCGGCAACTGCGTCACTCACATGCGGTGAACTTTCTCAGGCTACTTTTGAGGCCCCTAACGTTTAATTTGCTTTTTTTTTTTTTCTTCTTGACTTTTTGAATTTTCTTTGATGGACCCTTGAAGAAAGACAAATGTAGACTGCAGAGTCGTTTGTTGTATAAATCGAGTGTTTTTGTAATTGCTCAGACAGGTCACCGTAATAACTCTGCTCTCTATTTAAGTCATTATAGACTTGGACACCCTGTTAGCACCGTTCACACCTCCTTCAACATGTCGACACGTTCAATGAGAAAGCCAAAGACCAAGCTATTTTTTTACTCCACACTTCCTACTCACTCACTCCACTTTTTCACATCTCTCTCTCCCTCGCAGACATGAAGCCCACACAGATCCTTCTCATGTCATCGTAAAAAAACATTTTAGTCGAAATGTTTTCAGTCAAGGAAAATATTTAAGTGTAAATTCAAGCTTTTTCCAGCTGAGCTCAATTTCTTTCACCATAAGAAGCTTGGAATTTGTCGTTTTTTATTCATATTCATCATTATCCGTTTGGCAGGATTTAAGTGTTTGTGTTTTGCGGAGCATTGAACAAGCTTTTCATGTCTCTCAACTTTTTTTTTTTGCCAAGTTGAACACTGTCTTTGCAAACTAGCTCATTTTGGAAAGTTGGGAATTTTCAGAGAAAGAAAGCAGCTGATCAGTCAGACGGTTTATCAGCTCAGTATTTGCTAGTTTTATTGGCCAGAACACAGTAAGCTGATTAACAGGCAGGCAGCTGGACGGGCAGCACAGAGCTGAAGGAGACCTTCTGTCAGTCAGATTGTGATTAGAGAAGATGAAAAATACTGGTGCGTAATCCATGTACTTGTTAACATTTCTTAATCCTTTTACTGGAATTTATAGTTGACTTTAGTGTTTTTTTCTTTTTTTGTGGTTGTGCCATTTTCAATATTTTATAATCATGATAACTCTATAGTGATTATTGGTACAAACATGAAAATGTTGAGTTTACAACATTTCATACATTGGCGGATAATATGAACATTTCTGCTGTTGCTAGTAACTGCCAATTATTGATTAAAATACCACAAAGTATCCTGAAAAATAATCAAACTTTCAATGTTTTTCATTGAATTTTTTAATATCTTTTGGCTTCCTAATTAGAGGTGTCACGTTAGCAAAGTTACATCCATGAGTTTTGGCATTTAGGTCTTATCAGAATCCAGTTTTTGACTTGGATGTCACATCATTGCCAAAATATTAAATTTACTTAATTCTGATTCACGAGTTCAGAGTTAAACTTTATTAAAAATTCAGCCGTATTAAATTTAATAAGGATACTTATCTCAGCTTCTCTAACTAAACCAGTTTGTAGTCATTTTAATGGAAAAAAGGAGGAACTTTCATTAGTTGATGGAATTTTACAAATATAAAATAAAAGCATTTTTTGCCTGATAATTAAAGAAATTGCTTCTAAGGAAAATTGATTTAGCAATTTCTCAGTTTAGATACGTTTCATTTTGAATTGCTGGTAATCAGTTTTTGAACCCAGCCCCATTTCTGGTACAAGAGTACTGCAACTACACAGTAAAACGTTCCCTTTGTGAACGTATTTATATATCAATAATTGTTTCTAAAATAACTTAATCTCAATGTCATGAAAAAAAAGTAGTTTTAATTGACAGGATGCTTAGTTTGTGACCCTTCTTCAGTGTTTTATGGATATCAATGCCAAATGAGGCATTTTTCTTTATCACATTCAGTGCTTGACTGTCTTTAGTGTCTTGATTGTTTTTTCTTCTTAAATTACCATTTTTTAAGTCATTTTCAAGCATGTATTTAGGATTTCCTATGGTTTTATATTCCATTTTGTTACACAAACCATAAAAAAAGAAAACTAATTTGTCACGTGTTGTCATATTTTGATCTATTTTGTTATGAAAAATAATTTTATCGTGTTTATTGTAATAGGTAAAAGTTACCAGGAAAAAATATTGGTGTAACTTTTATAGTGTTTAAGTGTTCCCGAGTTAAGAAAGAGGACGGTCATCTTTTAAAAAGCTATAACTTTTAAGTGACTAGAAAAGTAACAAGAATGGAATTCATCCAGCAGATGGTCTTTTTCCTGCTTTTCTTCTGGTACATCGTGTAGAACAGGAATTTAATGTTGTTTGAAAGAAGATTGCACTGCAAAACTGTTGGCTCTACAGTTGGAATGTAAATAAATGCTTGTTCCGGCATCTACAGAAACTATCGACCATAAGTCACGCAAAGGCTCATGGGGGCTAGGAAATAAGGTGGATGGCTCTCGGATTTTTAGCGCATTCCCACCCCGCATCACGTGGCGGGGTGAAGGTGCGCTGTCCCCGGGCGCACACACGGCGGGGTGGGGCACAGGCACAGATCGGTCTGTCATATTTCGTGGGACACGGCTGTTGCACAACAGGAACCGAGGATGAAGAGAAAGATAGAGAGAGGCTCTGGAAATCTGGAACCATTTCACTTTCATTGGTATTACAAAGGAAGAATTTAGAGTCTGCAGGAAAAGAATTCCATCTAGAACCTCCTTCATAACAAACCTGAGACAAGCTGAGAGAAGCTTCTTTAAAACAGAGCAGATCATTAAAACCAGATCAGCTCCTCAAAGCCTTTGTCTTCCTCTACCAGCAACTCAGCAGTGATGCTTTAGAAATAGAGAAAGAGGAAGATTCTGAGAACATCTGAGGATTCATCTGTTTATGATGTTTTTCACAATTTTTCACTGGAAAATGTTTTACTCTAAAATGTTTGAATCAACACATATTTGGGTTATTGTGAGCAGGAGAGACCAAAGTTCATCTTGTGTTTGACAGTTCTATTCAAGTTAAATGACAGCTCAACAACATTGTATATGTTGATGATGTATTTTCTTTGTGTATGTGACACAATGAAAAGAGTTAGAATATGAGAATGGAATTTTTATGTCATAATTAAAATTTTTCAGGCGCTTTTCAAAAAACATATATATTCAACAACATTTAAACTTTTACAGAAGCTGCAGTAACATCAAACACTTCAGGGCGCAACAATCCTGGAGGGTCTGAATAATTTAAGTTTGCACCGTATCATAAATCAATGCCTTTTCTTTATCAAAAGATTTCCCTTGAGTTTGAAATTTTTGAATCGATTCAGAATCGAATCGGCTCCCCAACAATCTGAATCAAATCGTGAGTTGTTGTAAGATTCACATCCCAACCGGAAAGCCATGCTGGCTGGAGCTTCGTGCTCCTGGTAAGGTGTCCCATGTTAGATGGGATTGAAGTGAAGAGGCCAGACTGAGAGGAGTCCAGGCCTCCAGGTTAAAGGTTTTGCACAGGACTTTCCACCTGGTTCTAGAAAACTGAGATAGTTATGGAAAGTGCTCTGCCCCAAGTGTCTCTAGGCTTAAAGGGCAGTAAGAGAAAGAGAGTCTAAATATGCTTTGAAAAGTTGTGCTTCATGGTGTTGTAGAACCTTTACATGTAGATCTGTTCTTAGTTTTCTCTCTTCAAAGTTCTTTCTCAGTTTTAGTCTATCAGAAAACCAGTTTCTCAGGACCAGTTTTAACCAGTCAGATTTTTGATCCCTAATATCTGGGCACCGACGATGTTTGTGGCCTCATAACTGCCCACAGACTCATATAAACGTCTCAACATCAAGTTAGTTTTTAATCTCTCCAACATGTGTGATGGATGACACAAGATAATTATTTATCTCGTCTACAATCATGAGCGGCTCCTGCTGCTTTTTCACCCTCTTGTGTTGTCATTTCAGACAGTAATGGATGCAGAAACAGAGAAGCAGCTGCTTTTCTGACCATAAAGCTCAGTGCTGAACCCTGAAGTTTTGAAAAGCAGCGTTTCAACTCAGAGGGCCATCTTGGGAATCAGCAGATGAGAAAAGAAGAGGCAGGAAGAATGGGCGGGAGAGGATATTTGGACGGACAGAATGGCAGTATGGATGGCATGCTGTGGGCAGATTTTGGCTCAGGCTTCTTGGGGTGTGGGCGGCAGGTTGAGAAGTCTCCTTCGGTTGCAGCTCCTGAAAAGCTCAAGACTTGAGGAGAAAACTGGGTCAGGAAATTCCTGTGGATGTTAAGACAATTCAAATTTGTATGTTTGGTCACAAAAAAGGACGTTTAAATTTAGATGGTTTAAATAAAAAACTGTGTATTAATCATTCCAATCTTAGGTTTTTAATCTGGCCTAAAGATTGCATTTTTTAAAATATTAATATGAGCTAGAAAGTGATTTTCTACTGTTTTATTATTTCGTGTCTGAGGGAAATGCGAAGACGTGTAGCTGTTGTTTTTCAATTATTTCAGGTCATACAAACTTGAGATTAAAGTGGAAAACTGAAAATGACACCAGACACCCCATTATGTAGCATTCATATATATGATTTTATTGTGCATATTTGGTATGAGGGCTGGGTTGATACATTAAATAATCAATCTAAACTTGATAAATTAATAATTGATCCATAAAAGTAGAGATCGATCGAACACATAATGCTAAAGTCGGCTAGCTTGATTCTAATGATTAATGGGATTTCCCATTGGACGGCTAATGCTAACGCTGGGTCGACCTAAACATACATTGCTGACATCTTTGTATGAATTTTTGAAACTAGTGGAACTTTTTAAAGTCACGATTTGTGACCGTTTTTTGCTCATACTGTCTTCTTCTTCTGGAATAAGGTGTAACGCTATAGTGCAATCGCCACCTGGTGGCCAAACTGAAACGCTCTCCAGAACAATTGTTAGAGCTTCTTTGTTTGAAAATTCATATAACATTGTATGATATTAACAATCTCATTATTATTTCACTAATACATGTTACAGTAGTTGAACTGTATGGACAGAAAAATAGAGTCACTTCGATTTGCGCGTGGAGAATTCTTGATTTATGTGTAACTTTGGATTTGTGTATATGTAATTTTTTATCTGTAAATCATTTAATACGTTTTGTGCATAAGTACAAAAAATACCAAAATTCAAAAAAATACATAATACAATTTACACATGCGCAAATTAAAAGGAAAATAGCTTGAAACTATTTACACATGCAAATCTTTGAAAATTGACGCACAAATTGCTTGTTACACACACAAAACTTCAGTTCCACACAAATCTGTGGGAGGCTCCTTTCAAGTTTCAGAGCTTCATCTGAAAGTGATGTGTGTAATAAGTACTACTAGAATGCTGCTGGGTCATCAGAGTTTTCTTATCAGCTACTTTGAACTTAGATTGTGAATAATAACCTGTAAAACTGGACATTTTTCCACTTTCTTAAACAGAAATTCCTGATAAATAACATAAAAAGGTCAAAATTATTTGAGCGAACCAGTGACGAGCGCTTGGGAAGGAGCCTGGTATTGAGGATACTGTTAGTGGAGGGGCAACAGAGAGGAAGCAGTCCGTTCTGGGAAATGTTTTAATTTTTAAAAAGTGGTTTAAAAACACTTATTTATATAATGTATTATGAGTTACAAATCAAGAATTACGTACGCACAAATCCAAAGTTATGCACAATGAAGAATTACACACCCATAAATCAGGGTGATACTTATTTGTCTTCATAGAACTGGATCAGATTAATATGAATATCTTCAAAACATATATATATATATTATTAATGTTAATGGTAAATGGCTTATACTTATGTAGTGCTTTTCTACCCTCTTTGAAGGCCCAAAGCGCTTTACATTCACACAGTGATGGTGGCCCTGCTGCCAACTTTCCACCAGATACAAGGTGGGGTACAGTGTCTTGCCCAAGATACTCGGACACATGGGTGGGTAGGGGGGAATTTAAACCTGCAATCTTCTGATGAGGACCACGGCCGCCCCATGAGTCTCAATGTGTCAACTGTGTAAGAAATTAAATTGAATCAAAAAAAAAATTGGAATTGAATCAATCCAGGCTCTGGAGAATCGAATTGAATCAGTTCTGCAAATGATTGTCTATACCATCAATATCTAGTCAGCATTGGTTAAGACTCGACTGTGTTCAAACAGCCACATCAGATGTTCAGGAATCGCTTTATGATGTGGTTGAAGACCTCATCCTGATAAACCTCTCACAGTCTGTATGTGTGTGTGTTTGTGTGGGGGGGGGTGCACGCTCCTCTTATTTGCTTGCTCTTACTCATCTCTAGAGGTGAGCTCTAGGTTGCTCCTCATATTAGTTTGCTTTCCACTTAATGAAGCGGTGGAGCATGAAGGTCCAAGCACTCCTAAACGCTGTTTTCATTAAACCAACGGTGCTTAATGATGACGGCAAAGGGATTGGCGACCCATTGGCTCCCACTGAGGGCGGCCATTAGCTTTAGAACCAGCCAGCTGGGGGGGGACTGTATCGCTGTGGGGGGGTTCTGTCACCTGTCAGCAACACTGTCACAAGGACGCAAAGCCCCAATGCAGCAAAGCCACTACAGAATGCCAACGTTATTGAGTTTTCTTACTAAACTATAGAAACGGAGTTATTACTTCAACAGAAATGAAAAACATTACTAGAAATGGAACTTATCTACAATTTTAGTCTGACGTTTCTTTTAAAGGGAGATTTCTCTACTGACAAAATACTGAAAGTTTAGTCTAGAGTTCTGCTGTAGAAGGTAAGAAGAGTCAACAATGAGTATAGCTGGTATCAGACACGTAGAACTCAGAGCTCAGTAGGGATGTAACGATGCCATCATGCCACAATTTAATTTGATTCACAGTTTTAAAGTCATGATTTTGATTTTATTACATTTTTTTCTCAATACTATGAATTAAAGGTATTTTTAGGCCAAGTATGTTTCCTTTTTCCCCTTACAACAAACTGTTTTCGTTCTACCAGAAAGGAATCAATACAAGTTAACAATTATAGACAATACTGAAATTATCACAAATCCTTTGTAAACAAGACATTTGTTATTTATTTCACCATCTCTATTTAGGCTGGAACAAACGTAAATTGTCTTACACACGTCAGAACCTACAGTGATACAATGTCACTGGAAATAAAATAATACTGCGTTAGGATACTAAAAAGTAAAAAAGAACTTCTTTGAAATGTTTTTCCTTCTCAAATTCTCTGTCCTGAGCTCTGTAAAATTACTATGTTACATGTACTTCTTTAGTACTGCTGAGTTTAAATGAGAAGAAAACTTTTCTGCCCCAAACTTTGTTGCTTTTGCCGCCATGCTTCTAGGATATTTGCGCTGCAAAAAACTTTAAGTCCACAAACGCAACACATCATGACGTTTGGGAAGTAGTGTTCCCCCGCTTATTTATTCGCGGTCTCACATATTCACAAAGTTCTTTTTTCCAGTTACATGACTCCTCTGGTTCGTCACAAGAACTCAGATAACTCAAGACACTCGTATGAAACTTTAGCTTCCGAAGGAGCTGTGGGAATTTCCCAGGAGGGGAGCGCAGTTGAAGAGCATGCTAGCTGTCTGCTACACACACACACACACACACACGCACACACTCACAGCGAGCCTGCATGGAGAAATGTCATCAGCTCTGCATTTCCAAATTTAGGCACAGACCCAAACAAACTGATTATGATGAACATGTTGACGAGTTTGAATTACTTTAACCGATTCATGAGGAATCTTTACATCCTAAGAGCTCAGTATCTCATAGTTTTATTTGTAAATTAAAAAATAAAATCTACTAAATTAAGACCAAAAATGTTTTTAATTTTACTGCAGTATAAAAAGCCAAAAAAAGTAAAACTTGGAAAGTTTCTGACACGCTAAACCCATTTTGTAATTTTAATTTATATTGATTATATCTATATCCTTTTTTTGTTGGACCAGATGGAAAAGAAGAAGAGAGAGGGATGTTAGAGAGGGAGGATAAGGGCACACAAGACGGGGATAAAGGGGGATAAGGACATTGGAGGATGATTGCAAAAAGGAGAGAAGTAGAATCATCAAGCAACAAGTTGCTGGAAGTTTGTTACTGTTGGGTGTAAATGATAGTCAAAAGGGGCGGGGCCTGTCCACACACTCATATGTAACAAAAATACCTGTTGCCTCCAAAAACCTTCACATAGAAACATCTGGATTTACATCAGCTCCTCCGTTCTGTGAGGTTCCTCAGGGCTCAGTTTTAGGACCTCTTTTCTTTATACCCTTCCACTGGGCTATATCATTAGAAAACATGGAGTTTTATTCTGTTGTTATGCTGATGAAAGTCAGGTATATGTTCCCATTAACAAGACAAGTTCCTCTATCACTGACCTCCTGTCTTGTCTACATTATCAAAAATCGGATGACCCTCAGTTTTTTGAGTTTCAATGACCATAAACAGAAGTGATGGTGTTTGGTCCAAGCGGCTCTTGTGACCCATCTAAGATGGATTTCCACATGTTGAACAGTCTGTTTTAAGCTGGACTTCCACATCATCTCAGTGGTAAAGACGAGCGTCTTCCAGCTGAGGCGATTGACGAAGGTGAAGTCATTTTTATCCCATTGAGACAGCGATTCATGCTTTCATCACATCCCGGCTGGATTACTGTGACTCACTATATTTGGGGTCAGCTGGTCGTCCCTCTCACGTCTGCAGCTGGTTCAAAACTCTGCTGCTGGGGTTCTGGTCGGAGCGAGGACCGCATCACAGCGGTTCTGGCTTCCCTTCACTTCATTTCAGAGTTCACTTTAAGATTTGTTTTTAACTCTTTGAGGGGTTTGGCCCCGCCTTACCCAATCAGCTTCTCCTTGAGGAACCGAGGTCTTAAAGGAAACGCAGAGGGGAACCAGCTTTTTTTGTCTCTGGGAACGCGTTTCCACTAAATGTTAGACAAGCGTCTTCTTTGTCTGTTTTTAAAACTCGACTCAAGACTCATTTTAAAGCCAATCTTTTACTCACACGATATTTTGCTCTGATTTTCAAGAATTCAAGTTTTATTGTACGTTTTTACCCTAAGAGTTTTTACCTTCATGCTCTCGTTTATTTTGCTTTTATCTTCATTTATTTATTACATTCGTTTTTATTATGTTTTAAATTTTAAGATACAGCGCTTTGTTACTATTTCAAATTGTTTTATAAAACAAGTTGATGAAACAATACAACTACAGTTCACACGCACACATTTATGCATCCAAACCAACAAGTCAATCATTTCATTCAGTCACCTGTGCTCAGGTGAGAGTTTATGTTCCCGCCGAAGCAGCAGCGGTAGCCGGCGCCCCCAGCACCCGCACAGTATAGCAGATAGAAGCAATCGGCCTGACAGGCAGTCACACCAACAAAAACCAAATCTAAAGTTACACACAAATAGGCAGAGACAAGTTATATATCAAGAATCACACAAACACTAATTGTATAAGCATATTTCCCTCCATACGTCTTTGCTTTTGGTCTTTTTTGCTGCAGGGTGAACATTCCCATGGAGGAGAGGAGGGAGCATACAAATGTTTCCTCCATTGAACTCCTCATAGTTTTGTAATTTGCTTTCTTAAAACTCTCTTAAAGAATCATTTGTAAAGTCTAAAACTATATCTGATGATTTATTTAGCACAAATGGTTACAAAACAGATTTAAAAATCAATCAATAAAAGCTTAAATTTAGCCCACAAATATATTTCCATGATGTACACCACACCTCAACCTCACGTTTGTACACACACATGTACACACATGTACACACATTCACACTCCTCGTTACAACAAAGTCAACACGGTCTGAGGTTCAGACTGGAGAAGCGGTTGGGTCAATAACTCGCTCTGAGCTTCTTTATTACACCTCGCTGCATATTTTGGAGCAAGTTTGAGGTTTGCAGCTCATTATTCTTTCATTTTTTTATGTACACATTGCGGTAAAAAATGTGGCTTCATTTTTATTGTTTGCTTTGTATAATTCAGTGAAAAAGTTCAGCAGTTTTTTTTTTCTTTTCAAGGAAGACGACCAGAATTAGAAAGTAAAGAAAAAAGTAATTCTGAAAGTTAAAAAACAGCAAACCTGTGAAGAAAGCAGATGTTTCCAACAAATGTTGTTGGACTGGAGGGAAATGACCTCAAATAAAGGATAAAAAAATGAAAATGAAGCACTTTCCCACGATTCATAGCTGTTTCAACATTTAAACTTATATTTATTTACTGATATGCTCTGAAAAGATTTGAGTATAAGAAAACAAAAAGTGAATTTTGCCATATTTAAGCTTTCAGTAAAATATTCAGTTTGAATTCATATAATAAAAATAAAATAAAATGTTTTAGACTTTTTGGAGTGAAATTATTTCAATGAAGGAAAAAAAATCTTTTTTTTTTTTTTAAACGTTCCCATAATTCTTAGCCTTTTCAGCATTGAAACCTATTATATTTATTTACTAGTATTTGTTGATAAGATTTGATTATAACAAAACAAATTGTGAATTTTACCTCATTGAAGCTTTCAGTAAAATATTCAGCTTCAATTCCTATAATAAAAATGAAATAAAAGGTTTTTTCTTAAATAAAAAAAGTTATCATATACATCTTATTGTAAATAGCTTTATTTTTACAGAGTTTTAGGAAGTTGAACTGAAGTGGTAATGAGCTTTTGAGGCTTTAGCTGCTTCTTTTAAAAATATTCTCTTTCTTTAAACATTTGACTGTTTTTATAATTCAGTGAGATGTTAAATGTTGAAGTTGTGCTTAAGTTTAATGAGGACAGTTTACTCATCGGTTCAGTTCTCCGCTCCGTCTCGTCCTCGCAGAAGTGTGTGGCCACTTGAGTGCACAAACCGACACACAAACACACACACTGCCAGTGATTTCTCTGTTTGTCTCAGAGGACACACTAATGTATCCAAATATATTTACAACAGATGTTGCATTTTATTTTTCATGATAAAAAACCATTTCAGGAAATTTACTTCATAATGGGCACAGCAAGTTTCTTCCTTTCTTTTCTCTCTCTTTCCCGTCTCCTCTTGAGGTCCCTTCTCTGTACTGTGAGAGAAGTGCGCCACCTAATGGCGGCAGCATCTCTGCAACTGTTTATGCAAACAATCATCTCTGATTTATGAGAACGAGTAGAAAGTCACGCAAGTTTTTAAAGACTAACGGTTCTATTTTTACTTCAGCTTTCCTTTCTTCATGTACATTTTGTCAACATTTTTCTCATTAGATATATATTTAAATTTAGAAGGATGTTTTGAGGCACTTCAGACACAGTTAATTTAGCAGGTTTGAAGATGAGATGAAGATCTCCGGGAAAAGCAGGTGATGCATTCGTCAGGCCCGTAGAGGAGGAGGATTAGAGGTGAGGCGGTCGACTGGAGCAGGAGGTGGCGGCGTATCCGAAGAGCCGGAGAAGCTGCGCCAGTGTGTGTGAGGGCGAAGTGAGTAAATGAAAAGCAGATGCGTGGCATTATGAACTTGTCGGGTCGCAGATGGGGATGGTGGTGATGGAGCACTTGACTCCCTGGATGGTTATCAGTCTCCTCCTCTCAACTGCTGAGAGCGCGGAGCGGCAGAGTGTGGAGAATAAAGGAAACTATAGCAGAAATACATGAAGAATGAGAGAAATAAAAGGTGATGATGTGGACTTTCAGCAGTAACGAGCATTTAAAGAAAGGCCGCGCGTACTTGTTGAAGAGAGTGCAGGAAGCTCCTTTCTTCTGGCGTCTTCACATTTGATTGATCAGGGTGTCTGGTGTGCGGTGATTGATTGGATTGCCTGCGGAACATCATCCCGCTAACTAGTCGCTCAGAGGAGGGTGTTTGTCACTGCCATTGATCTTGTTGTAAACGAAATGTTCCATTTCCAGTGCATTTTATTGTTAAATGCAGTTCATTAGCTGCTCTGAGATTTATGGACGTGTCTCTTCTGTTGGGTTTAAAAAAAAAAAAAGAATGAAAAAGGCTCAAAAAGACGGAAGTGTGTTTGGGGGGGCAGGATGGAGATGAGCAGTTGTGATGGATAGAACGTAAAGACTGGAAGGTGGTAAATCGACTTGAACTTCTTGCTGTTGTAACTTAATATAAGAGAAATATAGATGTGAACTTTCAGTTTGTTCAACATTATTTTTTTTATGTGAATTATTATTGACTTCATTTATTTTAAATATTGCAGGATGAACTAGACTTTATTGAGACCTCAAAATGTTAATTCATCTACTATGTGTCTCAACTTTTCTTTAGATGTAGTTCTGAGATATTTACAGGAAAAAAACTGATTTTCTTCAAGTTTTGACTGCAAGAAGGTGGAATTTAAAGACTGAAGTTCCTCCTTCTTCAGTTTAAATTACCCTTTTTGGAAACTGACTTTTAAAGTCAAACAGAATAAGCTTTAATTTATATTATTTAATCAGATTTACTTAATTAAAAACTAGTTCAACTTTAAACTTGAGAGTTAAAAATATGGGAGCAAAACTAAACTCATCAGAGAGAAGATTCTGCTTATATTTTCCTTTTGAAATAACTCAGATGATGAGAAGCCAAAATATACTAATATAGAAAGATGAACAATATTAGATTCTCTATTTTGCCCTTTTGTAACGTGTAATGTAGCAGATTCTCATCCATTGTTCATGTTGTGTTATGGAGAATCTTTAATCTTAACAGGTTTCTGTCAGAACTCAGTAGTTTTTGGTTTAGTTTTAGTCAAACTGGTGATATCTTTTACAAAATATATATATCTTTTGAATATTGAGATAATATTATAGGATAATATAGATATATGTGTGGTTTCTTATTATATCTGTGACTTGTCGTCTAAAGGTTGGATGGTCGCCTGTATCCTGTTAGGTCGACAGAATTGCGCCACTAAGCTTATGATCTGTTTAAAATTTTTAAATCACTGTTTTCTGTTGGTTGTTGGTTACTAGATTACCATCTTCCTATGCTCATTATTGCGCTCTCTTTAAAAATTATATATATTTTTTTTCAACACAGAGAAAAACAATAAAAGAAGGATTTTTGCAAATCATCATACACAGTTTTTTTTGAAGAACAATGAAACGCAGAGAGTGAAATTTTCTGCATTCATTTTTATCGTCAGAAATCCGTCTTATAGATTTTATAAGTGACGGTCCCAGGTGTAGAGAGGGATAAATACCTGGAGAAGTGTTCTGAACGCATTGTGGAAACTGAACCGCCAGAGGCATGGTGTTTGAACTGTGATCTTGTTGTGAACGAAATTGGTTTCAATGCATAATATTGTGAAATGGTTACAGTCTCCTTGTTTTTGACGTGTCTCGTCTGTTAGAGTTTAAAGAATAAAAAACTTATGGCAAAAACTGCATTAAAAGACAGAAAAAGTGTTTGGTCAGGATGGAGCTAGCAGCAACCGATCATATAAAGATACATGTTTTATTTTAAATAATTCTTGTACACTTTTTACTAATGTTTCTTATAGATTGTTTCAAAGGTATTTGAATCATTTTTTTTTCAAATAAATGTACATTATGGTTTTATTGTTGAAATGGTTGATCAAATTGAAGCCAGACGTTTGGTAAACAGAAAGTACATTTAAAGACTGAAATCATCTAAGCTAATAGTTTCATAAATCATCCTGTTTTGATTCATTGAGATAATTTACCAAACAGAATTGTTAATGAAATACTAAAAAGAATAAAGAGATTTTCTAGAATCAAAGTATATGACATCATACAGTGGGAGGTAAATATGATTAGTGCAAAAGAATATAGTGTAGCAATAAAGAAAGAATTATAGATCTTGAATACTGGCTGTTAAATAATATATTAGATAGAAATGATTAATTCTAAAATGTTGCAGGGTTCTAATACCATGAGAAAAAATAATTAAATGTTACAGTAAAGAGAGAAAGATTTGTATACATTACTTGTTGAATACAATCAGTATTCATATTGATGAAAATTTGCATTTATATTAAGCTTATAAAGAAATTATAGAAAAAGATATACATTAGTATTAATGATTATTCAGACACATCCTTTTAATTTATAGTTAGAGGTTGACGATAAGGATCATGAACTATGTCGTTCATTTTAAACTGAACTACAAATGGATTCCTATATTCAAAAATAGATGAAAAAAAAAAAATAGAAAAAAAACACGGTTTGTGTTTGTCCTTTTGTAACATAAAAAACTGCAGATTTCATCCATTGTGGCATATTCTGGGAAAATTTTAACTTAACAAATTTCTGAAAAAAGAATCTTTGTGTTTTTAATACGTGATATCTTTTCAATATATGCTTCCACTAATGTTATATATTGATCGTGAAAATATTTAAAGACATCTGTGTATTCATTTTGTGTTTTATCAACACTGCTCGCAAATAAGTGTAAAACGTGCCTGCTTATTACTTGTAACTGCTCTGGCAGGTCAATTGGACGTGCTTTACAAGGCACTTCACCTGAAAAATGTCCTCAAATTGTTTTGTTTCCGCGTGCAAGGCTAAAGATGCGGTGCTACAACAGATGCAAAAGCAAAAAAAAGACAACAGGTCTGAGGGAATATTGCTGCGTTTTAGCTGTAGATACACATCTCCACCGGGGGACTTCAGATGAGCTCCTCGCTGCATTCGACGCTAGAACTGTCCCTTCCTGACTTTGTTTTTATCTGCAGTTTCCTTTCGTTCTTATGTCGTGGTTCTCAGGAAAGCCTCTCATTTTTCAAACTCATTTATACCTTCTTATCCAAATCAATACAATATTTTTTGATCTATTGAGCAATACATATTGTTGATAAGATATTCTTTAAGTTCATCTAATAGGACTAAGTTATATAAGGTATGTTTCCTGTTTGACCATAAGCTGCGGGTGCTTTAACCCTACATTAAGGCATCTGAACCCGGTAACAAATTCCTAAAAAAATACAAGTGTTTGAAATTGAGGCTAATTTGAAGAAGAGATGTTGGGTACTGATAAAGAGATTCCTGTACAATAACAATAATATTTTCTGGTTATTAAAATTAAAAGAACCAAGTGTAGCTATTTTTATAAGAAATGTAAAATAGTATATTAGATATTTTTTGCTACATTTGAGGTCAATTATCGGAAGATACTTCATTTAAGCGCTTTAGTTCAACCATAGCTTGTTTACCTTATCTGATAAGTTGCGGAGTACAACCTTTAGGCATTAGGGTTAATGAAGACGATTCATAAATGAACTGGAAAAATAAACTAAAGGGCCTTTACAACAAAATCCACCAGATAAATACCTGCTACTGAACAGTGCAGGTGAAGTTTCTAGATTCTTGTATTTATTCATGATAATAAATTAAATATGTGTACAAATAAACAAGAATTCAAATTCATTCTCATTTTAGTTTGATAAAGTTGTTGTTTTTCCACATCAGAATATGAATTATTAAAGATTTTAGCTCTCTGTGTGGTCACGTGACTTTGATCCATTCAAAGTGTTTCCACACATTAGACTGATTGATGGTTGATCAGTTTCTGCTGCATCACGTCACGCGTGTTGTCTGCTGTGATGGTCGTTTTATGTTAGAGTAAAATAGAATCTACTGGGCCGCAATCCAAATGATATTGTCCCAGACCGATATCGGTTGATCTAATCTTGAAAGGATTTTTTAACTGTTTGATTGAATTCTGCCTGCGACAGATCAATCTGGTTGGATCATTGAATAGATATTGATGTAATAATTGTTACACCCCTCGTATGCACACAAGGAACAGAGTTTAATTATTGGGCGTGAGATTGGGTGATGACTGATGAGGGGGTGGGGCAAATGCTGTTACACCTGCTTGTTTTGGTCCGTAGGGTCCAGTAACCCCTGTGCTATCATAGGTATGTGGATGTTGGGAGGGGGGTCATCTGGACCCCCTGAGAGAGCACAAGATCTAGCATTTCCCATGTGACAGAAGGGTAGACATCCTTCCTATAAATGTCCTTGATCCTTGGAAACTATCTTCAGCAGTTTTTACCCCTCTCTGCAGAGCTTTCTGTGCTCACAGAGTACAGATGGGCTGATATCATTTTAATTTGGCCGATACCAATAACTGATATTTCCTCTGCAATTGTGAATAATAGCCAATATTTAAGCAATATTAAGGATCTCATAGGAAAAAATATCACTTTAAAACTTTGTAAATATATCTGAAAACATTCAGTCCGTTTACTGAATAGGTGACATAAATGTAATCCATAATCTTCCCATTGTCAGGGGTCTATAAGGAACAACTTGCATCCCGATCAAACATAAAATATACCTTAAAGCAGTCAGAACAATCACTGACTATAACTGTCCACATAAGCTTCCCCAGAAACATGTAAACATTTCTAAAATAAACTCCATCTGCAAACAGTCAGAACAATATCGGTAGAGTCTTTTCAGATTATACAAATACGGTCCGATATATCACCCATCACCGTCACATAGTGTTCCCATACCAGACTGTGATACGGCTAGTCAGGATGTTCTCCGTTGTGGGTTGGTAAAACTTCACAAAGGGTTCTTTTTCAAAACTCTTAGACAAAAGAGGCGCAGAAGCATAACCTGAATGAAAAGGAATCAAATTCCTAAAAATATTTTAATCCTTTTTCATTTCTTTTATTTCATCTGTGAAACTTGACATCCATGTTTATTTGCTAAAGTCAAGTTCCAGAACAACTGCAGTCAAACATTTGTGTGTAATCTAAAAAAAGACAACATCTGCTGCTTTATAAAAAAGTTAAACGTATTAAATGTTTTTATTCTGTCTTTATTTATCTATCCTCCTGTTAGGTGTAATTAACGCATCCTGGGACTCACGATAGAATGTCTGCGAAAACAAAGTGAACACTGAATATTAGAAGAAATATTGTTTAACCTTGTTAACACGTTTTTTTTTTCTTCTTTTTCTTTTTTCACTTGAAGTTGCAACTCACAGGAGTCGTGTTTTGTTTTGGGCTATAAGGCAACATGTTTGTTGCTGGGTGTTGATTACTATCATGTGTTTGCATTAGTCTTCTCCAGAGATGAGCTGCCAATCCAACAGGAAACTCTGCTCTCTGTTTCACCGATAACTTCACAGAACACGCCCAAGAAATGAGGCTGTCCTGTGAAAACTAGCTTTAGCTTTTTGTCTTCAAATGAAATCTATAGTTGCTCATTAAAGAGTTTTTATTCCATTTAATGTAAACAATTCAAACTATCTTAAAGCTGCATCATTTTACCTTAATCTTTTGACGATTAGAAAAACAATTTTTTTGTTTAAAGGTAGTTTTATGTTGTTGTATTTTTACTAAACAAAAGATGGATTTTCTGAAAGTATTAAGCATAATATGTTAACTGTACATCCATATTCTGTCCCTGCTGCGTCCTATGAAGGGTTACAGAGGTTGCTTGAGCTTATTCCAGCTGTTTTTAGGCAGAAGCACATAAGCCTCATTTCCACTGAGCGGTCCGGTCCGGTCCGGTAAGGAGTGTTACGGTACGGGCCAATTCATTTCCACTCAGTTAAGCCTTGCTTCCACTGAGCGGTTTGTTTTCACGGTCCATGTGTGGTGCAGACCGCCAGCGTGTCATTGTGTCATTGTAGTGCAACAACTAGTAAAACAACAACAACGGAGGTCGACCAGCAGCTCATCTTTTTTTTTGCTTTATTTTTGTAAATTGTGTAAAACAGGAATTTAGTGTTTAAAAGAAAATTGCAGGCGGCTAAGAAGACTACTGCTGTAAAGAAGAAAAGATTGGAAACAAAGCCTTATACTGGTCCATACCAGACCAGACTACTCACTAGAAATGAGGCTATGGATTCTATGCACTCATTTCTCTGGGTCAGTCTTTAAAGTCCTCCATGACAATTTTTTTAATCTAAGAAAAATGTTCCCAGTAATTTTTTAAAGAATTACCACAACTTAAATGTCTTGAAAAGACATTTTTCATGTTGATCTGAAGCCTCTGTTTCTAAAATCTCCTCTGAGGGGGCGTGGATTTTGGAGCCCCGCCCCTGATCCCCCCTGTCTGATTATGATAGCTCTAAATCTTCATAAAACTGTCCATCTATCTGGGTTCTGATCCAGCCGTATGGTTCTGATCCGGATGTCAGCTCAGATCTTCATGGACAGAACTTCCTCCAAAATCCTGATTCTTTCTCCTTCCAGTTCACCAAAGACTCTTTGATGTTTCTTGACGTTGCTGTGATCAATCCATTCAATCCATTGGTTTCTCAGAGCAGAAAATAATAATGAAAGCTAACATCCAATGCTCTTTCATTCATTTACAATCCTTTCGGTCAAATGAGCCGCCGTTCACATTTCTGTGGTCACATCAGAAGCTCCGTGGAGTCTGGTGGAGATTTTCCAGCGTTCTCAGGACTGCTACCGTAAGTATTGGATGAAACTCACACCAAAAATCCAGTGATGCTGATTGGACCATAGAAATGTGAACGGCGGCTCATTTGACTGCATTCAATGTGAAGATACCATCTTCTCTTCTCCAGAACCTGAACGAGACACGCTAGCCGGACCTGATGAGGGTTTAGTGCATGTGCAGCAGAAAGAAGATGATTGATGAAAAACAGAGTCTGTCCAAGACTGTTGGATTGATTTACAGGAGAAATACTCATAAAAACAAAATGATTTCTTATTATATTTGTTGTCTTTAAGAAGAAAAATGCCACAACTACATGATAAAAACTCAAAAAACAAGATTTTCATCAGCGGGGGACTTTAAGTGACCACATACCTTGTTAAGGTATTTTTGGAACGTTGAAAAAACCTGAAACAATACTTAACACATTTTGAAACATAATAGTCATTTGGATCCTTAAGATAGCACTTATCAGATTTACTGCATTTTCTGGATTATATTTATAAATGTATAATATAAATTTATGTTCTATTATTATATATTAATATTATATATTTATATTATAATATAAATATCTAATCAAATCGAAGAAAACCATATATAAGTCACTCTGGAGTATAAATCGCACTTTTAAGGGAAAAACTCTGACTTTTCAGATCTAATCCACCAAGCCCAGCATAGTTAAAAAGTAAATAAAGAAACAAAAACATTAATATTAATCTTTTGATCTGTATTAAAACAAAAAAAAATCAAAGTTTAAGAGGAAACAATCAGATTATCTTCCATGTTTGTTTTGAGCGACACTTCTTCTGCTGTCAATCGCAAATACTTACACTCAGATGCAGCGCCCTCTAGTGGTTGTTAGAGGAAACAGCTAGTAAAGGACAACCAGTGTTTACTGGGAAAATAGCAAATGCACCCCTGGCTAAACTATGAAAAATATGCAACTTATACTCCAGAAAATATGGTACTTATAGAATATAAGTAGGAGAATTTGTTATTCAAAAATAGTTTTAGAGGTTGTGTAAAAGGAGCCACAGACGTTCAAAGCAACCATCTAAAAAGCAGAAAATATTAGAACGTTAAAGAAAATGTAACAAAATACATTTTGAAACGATGCTTTAGAATTCAGAACAAGCCAAATCCAGTTGTTCCTGCTCTTTTTTTTTTTTGTTGTCTTCTTGTAAAATTGCCGAATTGTCCTCATCCACACTGAACAAATGAGCACACAGCATTAGAGCACAAACCCGCCACCAGCGGTGACGCCAAGACCCTGTTGTGTTTCTCATCCATATTCAGTTCCCCTGAATCAGGATGGAAACATATGGTTGGTACTTACGCTACCCACCCCCCTGTACAAGAAACAAATTCAGAATTGGATTTAGCCCCTCAACTCCCCACTGACCACAGCGACTCACACAATTACCATGCTGGAAATGCCGCACACACACAAACACATTTGGTGTAATCCAATTAGAGCGCAGCTAGAGTCTATGCTAGTGTGTTGCAGGATGGATATCAGGTGGTTCAGTCACATTTCAAATACAAATAATGAAAATACTTCAAATCCGTCTTGATAGCTTCACTGCAGTACTCTCCGTTCTAACTACTGTAGTACATTAACACAATGAGCAAGTACATCATTAGCTGTAAAAACGCTTTTTGGACAGTTTGTAATTGTTATTTTTGAATGTGGGACATTATTATTATGAATTCTGAGCAGCAGATTGGAGTCTGGGTTTCCCAGTAGCTCGCCATTACACATATGCGCAAAACTTTATTGAAATTCTATAAACGTTGGAAAAAAAAGACAATTTCTCAAATACAATGTTTCTATTACATCTTAATTATGAAAATAAGCACAAACCAAGTCACACGAGAAGACATGTAAAACCATGGCGATGGATGAGAACAGGTATTGTTTAAGTGGATCCTCAACAAGGGAGCATTTGGATGACGTCATAGCAGTTAGACCATTGACGGTCTCTATATATGTCAGTGAACTAGACACACACATGAGAAAACCTGTTCAGCGGTGTTAAAACATAAACATTCTAAAAGTAATCGGTTGGACCCTTTTAGTCGACTAATCGACTATTAAAATATTTAATAACTAGTTTAGTAGTTAATTAGTCTTTACTTTATATTATATGGAGTCACAATGTGGTAAAGTTTAAAGCGATAATGGGATTATCATAGCTTTTTGGACTATTTTTATACATTTTTAGGTTATTTTAGAGTTTAGCTAATATTTCAGCTGCATGTTAGCTGTTTTGGATAACTTGGGCTGATTTAAAAGTTTTTTTAGGCTGAGTTTAGCTGATATTGTGGCACCATGCTAGCTGTTTTGGCTAACTTAGGTTTTTTTTTTTTCAAGTTTTTTAGGCTAATTTGGAACTTGGCTAATATTTCAGTTACATTCTAGCTCTATTGACTAATTTAGGCTTTTTTTGTTTGTCTTTTAAGGCTATTTTGAAGTCTAGCTAATATTTCTGCTACATACTAGCTATTTTGGCTAATTTAAGCTTTTTTTATGTTTGTGCCGTTTCTTCTGTACAGAATGTGTTCAGTATGACAAGTCTGCATGAATCTTTAAATGAGATCAGATCTATGTTTTCATTCTATAATCCTGGATCTATTTTTCTATGAAAGTTTGGGTTAAAACAAGAGAGAAAAGTGTGAACATCTTCATGTCTGTCTGAGAAAAGTGTATAAAATCTGTAGTGAGGGGTTTTATACCCTTAAAACATCTAGAATAATTGTAAAAAATAAAGATCGCAGGTTATGTTTAGAATATAACTCTACTAATAAACGAGCACCGATTTATTTAGACCCATTTCATGGTTAATCTCGCGGCTTCCAGTATGTATACTGAACAGGTTTCACTAGTGCTGTTGGGGTAAATCATCTGCTAAACACGAGTCCTTCTAGAGTTTAGTGATGCTGAGGGCATCATTGTCTGCATTTGGGCTTCAGTCCAAAGTTTAATGAATTCTTTAGTTTTTTTGGCATGAACACACCTGATAATTTCCTCTCAAAGTGTGTCCGGGATCTTCCCTTGGGCCATATCCTGGTGGGAGGTGCTCAGACTCTCTCCTCAGGGAGCAAAGATGAAGGCCGAGCCTCCTCTGTGTGGAGCAGCAGTGACTCTGAGCTCCTCCCAGGTGACGGAGCTCCTCACACCATCCTGAAGGGAAGTCCCATCAGTCAGTGGAGGAGAACTTCGGGTTTGGGTCCTTGTTCTTCACTGCATTGATACAGTAACTGCATTACTGCAGCCTGCAAGAAGAAGGAAGATCGACTCATTTAACAGTAAATAAAACCAATCCTGGAAAAATCAAACCTGTCATTAAACGTCTATGAAAAACAAGAGTGAAGGTGCACAAAACAAATGTTAAGATGTCAAAATAAAACCTAAGCTTACATAAAGATAATAATTTTTTAATCTGTTTTGTCCATAAAAATGCATAAAATAAAAAACCTACTGGGCTTCATCTTGTGCTAATTAAAAAAAGCATCAATACATGAGCTAAAGTCAGCATGGAGTCAGAGTTTCAATCGGAACCAAGATATAATTTAAGTCTAAAAAAGTGAAATTGTTTTCTATCCGTCTGTGGTAAATATAACAGTTTTAATTTAGTCGACTTATTTATAGATAAAGGAAATGTTAGAAAAAACAGTTGACTCAATAAATTGAAGCTTAGAAAATATGATCAATTAATGGTGGAAATACAGTTTTCCTGTAAAGTCTTACTTTGTTCTAATCTTTTTCTGGGACACTCTTGTTGTTTTTGTAAAAAGTCTTTTTGATATATGTTATCCTAACACACCACCATTTTTCAGTTACCTTCCAATTATTCTGATGTTCTATTGACTAGGATGCCGTGTAGCCTGTAGGATCAGCTGATTTGCTATTTTCATTCCTAAATAAAATTGAAGTCAAGCCTCGTTTCCACTGAGCGGTCCTGTTAGAACGGATCGAGTCATTTATGTGAGCGTTTCCACTCAAAGTTGGACCGCCACGGCGCATGCGGGATGACGCGAACAACAACAACAACAACGGAGGTCATCCATTAGCTCATTTTTCCCGCTTTTTGGTTCTTCATATATACAAAGCATTTAATGTTGTTAGAAAGACAATTATAGGCGAAGAAAAAGGAATACAGCCGCTGCTTTGGAGCTTTCTTTTGCTGAAACAACCAATTTCAACATTAGCTGCGTGCTAATCGGATCGTTCCATTTTTCAATGGACCTACAACCAACGGGGCTCCAAAAATGCTACGGTTCAGTCTGGCTTAATGTGTCCATTTTATAATGGAAACACTCAGAACACTGGACCGTACCACACAGTGAAAATGAGGCATAACTGAATGTTTTGATGAAACTTTAAAACATTCATGTGTAAAATGTTGCTTTGATGCCAATCCAAATGGTTCAGAACCTGCTGACGTCACGTGAGCCTTTAAATCCTGTAGAAGACAAAAAAGAGCAAAAATTAAGAGAAAAAACAAAATCTTTCTTGTTAGTCTGATGTTTTATTCATATAAAACATGTCAAACTTAATCGTACAAGAGGCCAAAATCCAAAACACACCTTAGGTTGAAGAGAAAATAGAATAGAATAGAACAGAACAGAATACATTTTTATTGAACATAAAACTACATTTAAAATGGTAACTTTTTTTGACATAATTATTACCGAGATATATAGCATTACCTGTAATAATGCTAGTGTGATTGATTTAAGCTGAATTTGACGACTGAAGATGCTAGTGCTAATTGCTGAAGATGTTGAAATTGATTGCTAAAAATGCTACAGCTAACAGCTAAAATCACTGAAGCTAATAGCCAGCTCAAATATTATCTAAATGCCAAATTAGCCTAATAAAACCTTAAAAAAATAATAAAATAGGTTAGCCAAAACGGGTAGCATTTGGCTGAAATTTAAACCTTAAATATTAATTATTTCATATTAATTAAATCTTAAATAACCTTCAATGTTTTACTCTCCATAAAAATATATTTTGTTAAGATTATACAAGTTAGAAATGAGTGCAAGATCACATTAAGTCATTAATAAGAATAAAATTAAATAATCTAAAATAAAGACTGCTTAGAAATAGATGATTTTTTTTTAAACTAAAGTGTATTTTGTAAAAGTATAAAAAAGCAGGGACTTGCAATACTCGACCCAAGTTTTCCAAATAAGAAGATTATTATAATTTCCTTGCAATAATCAATTATTTTATGTAGATTTTGCATAAAAGTACCTGGAAAGTTTTTTCCTCATATAAGAAGTGCATTTAGGAAACGCCAGGAAAATACTCTGCATCACCGTTCTGATGAAAATACAGAAATATCATTTTATGACCCCACAGATCATTGAATTCCAGAGTTCACTTCCCTTCTGGGTGATAAAAACCACACTTCCTTCCTGCCATAAAAGTCTGTGTGGAGCTCGGGTGAGAAAGTTGAGCTCAGGTTTCCCAGCGGTACATCACCTGTTTAATCGATCCGCTTGTTTGGGTCCATTTCATACCTGCATAGAAGTGCTGATGAAAGCTCCCCCCCCCCAGCGGCTGTCTTTGTGTGTGCGTGCGTGCAGAAGCAGGTATTAGCCCTGACAGATCGCACTGTTAATTGCTAATTGTGTTTCTCATTAGGCGCAAGGGTGACAGGTGTTGTTAGAGTGTTGTGAGTTCTTTCTGCTCTCTCCCATGAATTGAGCTTGCTCCCCGTGCACCGCATTGACGATCCGTTCACTAATGGTTCCCTGGAGAACTCCCATCAGCCCCTGGGCTCCATGCAGCAAGGGCTTGGCTTTAGATACTGTGTAGCAGCAACAGCCGCATTGGGAGGTCTCTTAGCGTTTCTCTTTGTCAACTTGAACTTCCTGTTTGCTCAGTATATACAGTATTATAACCGCATTTTCCCTTTATTTATTAAAGCACTAAATTAGGTAAATAAAAACACTTTATTGATCCTTTTAATGCGGTTTGTGGACGTTGAAAAGCTTTTTGACTCATTCAGTTAAATGGAAGAACTCAAGGTCTCTCCAGTGCTTTGTTTGCTTCAGTTTCAAATACTCACAATGTGCTCAAATTAACATTTACTTCCATGTTTCAAGACTAAGAGGACCGTAATGTAGTGCATGTCTTTCATTCATGTTTAAACAGGTCACAAACTCAGCATCTAAATTATGTGTTCATGTAAGACAATGAAATATGAAAATGAGTGCTGTTTGGTTGCATGAGGTAATTGTATCTTAAACCTTCAGCGAGGACACAGATTGTGAAGTCTAATATGTGTTTGGAGGAAGGACAATGGCCTCATTTTTTTTGCTCGGTCCCTTATGACTACATGCACATTTGCGCGCAGCATAAATATTTTTACACTCATCTGTGGGGAAAAAGCTGCTGCTTTAGTGAGTCGAACAAACGGGGATTCGCTTAGATGACTCGTCTCAAAGTTAGTTTGTTTTAATGATTCGTGTTCTCTGTCTCTTTATTAAGCAAAAAAAGGAACAAAAGGGAAGTAATTCACTGCAGTGATGATAACTAGAAAGCAGATAATAACGTTTTTTCAAAATGTCTTTTATCTCAAACCTGAAATTTAATTTAAATTAATTAAATTTTTTGCGTCAATTCACTATTTAACTTAAAAAAAAACACATTTATTAATATATTTTAAAAGCCTGTTTTTCTGTTTTCTGTCAAAGTTGTAGAAAACTTGATCTTTATTAAGAAAAGAAAATCTGAAATTTGAACTCTATAAACCTACTGAAGGCTTTAAATAGTCAACTTTGGACATATTGATTGAATGCATCTTCACATGGTAAAATAATCACATTAGCGTCAAACCTGATAGTGCTTTTTTGTGTGTGTATATTTATTGAATAATTTAATTTATATTTCAGTATTTGTACAAATAGTTAAATAGTATTTATTTGAATTCTAAAGCAGTTTATTTAATTGTATTTTGGCAAGTATTAGTAGAATATTGTGTTGCATATAGTATTGTAAATTGTGTCATATTGTATCTGTTTCTTCTCACACATGTAGTTCAAATCTTTTTCCATTGACATTCATTTGTCGACTGGTTTGACTATATAAATCATTGAAAGTTTGAAGATAAAATGCCTTAAAAAAGCATTTTTTTCTGTGCATTTTACTCAAAATAAATAAAATTGTACTTTATTTATATTTAACTACTATAAAATATACATTTAATCTTGAAAATAAAACTGTTCTAGAAAGAGTAGTGACTCTTGTCTGCATATTTATGTTTGTATTTGCGCAGACAAACGCTTCTTTCCATTTCATGGCCGTCATCAGTCTGGATTCTTTCAAAATAAGAGCATGGGGAGAGTACAGCAGGTCAGCAGACCTTAGTGTGGAAACACGAACCAGAGCTTGTTTGGAAAAAAAAAAACAAAAAAAAAGGGAGACAAACTGAACCTTGAAAAGACTACGGTAACTTCCTCTCTGACTTCTCATCTCTTCTGCTGGTTTTTTTTTTTTAAATGTATTTGTTCATGCAGATACATAAGTTGTCTCGTATATCCATTGTGGTTACAATTTAAATATTGGTTATATAGTTATAGATTGACAGACAGACTTTATTGCAAACTCAGGTTTTTCAGGAGTTTTTCCTCACCGAGAGGGAGGGTCTAAGGACAGGGATGTCCAGTTTATTTAGTCTGTTTAGTATTTAGGTATTTTTCATGTTTCATGACTATTCTCTGGATCTGTAAAATACCTGCATGAAGCCCAATGAGATAAATTTCTTTGTGATTTTGGGTTATATAAATAAAATTGAATTGAATTGAACTTGTAGTCCATAATGTAACACACAAAAGACATAGATGCAACTACAAAATGGTTTATCCTTTCAGTAAACAGTCACAAATATGATTTTAAGTATTTTTATTATTTAAAAAAACAATTAAATGCTAAATAAAATGCATTTGCTGTTTTGTTTTGTCATTTCTGAATCAGCGTTTCTATGGCAACAACTCTTACCTATTAGGAATGGGTTTCTGGGAAGGCCACGCCCCTACCACTTCAAAGCGGGGTACATCTTTTATCTGATTGGTCAGTTTAAAACTTCTACAATGGAAAAAATTAGGATTATCGAAAAGTTGTTGAAAGTCGTGTCTGATCAAGAACGGTCATTCTGATCAATAGATTGACTGAATATTTATTTCTCTATGGAACTCTATAGGATTTTGGCTTGCAGTGAATTAGCTTTAAGTTTTGTTTTGTGAAAGCAAAAAGTTGTGGGTACACACGTTTTCTTAAACATCATTCTTTAGAAACTTAATTTAAACTTCCACACAACTGTTAATATTTCACCTGGAAACATGATGTCGGCTTGTTGCTTTATATTAGAAGGTCAAACTCAAAGATGGCATGTTTGTAATAGAATATCCAGCCCAGCGGACTGATTGTTTTGTTGACTGGTAATTATTACTGCACGGACCCTTGTGTAGCTGCTTGGCATGCTGCTTTTCTTTTGTTGAGCCTTGTTGTCACCGGCTACTAATTACAACCCAAAGATTAGGCCTCAGGATGGCCAACTGTGAGTGACACGTGTCCCCATGGCTCCTGCCCGTCCCTCATCGCTGCCATTAGCTCGACGTCGGCTCCACTTAGCAGCCGTTATTAGTCTGGGTATCAGCGTGGAGCGGACTCCCCGTGATAGAAGTGCTTGTCACAGCACCCATGTGGATGTTCATTGTTGCAGACCCTGAGGGGGTTTCTGCAGCTCAGAGTGCTAATAATAATAATTACCCCTCTGAAGGCAGTTGGGTCCCTGGTGGGGCAGACGTGTTTGCAGTCAACACTGGTTGGGTTCCCTGAGCGCTGATGAGGCTTTGCTCAAGGGAAGGTTGACTTATCCAGGCGAGTGTGTGTTTGTTAGTCAGACGAACGATAACGGTAGTGTGTGGGACTACTAGATCACATCCATATCCTATACGGGGGGATGGTACAATCAGGTAGTTTCTTCTTTAAGTGCCGTCCCACCCTGACATTGACCTGTTATGCCTCCTATGACAAAGGTGGACTTTTATGAAGACGATGACAGCAGTCCTTGAGAACGGTTTATTTTGTGATCATTTGTTTCTATTGGACCAAATTACAGCAAGATTTTAACTTTTGCTGTCGTCGACATTTCTGCAGGATATTTTGTTGTAAAACCAAGCAAAAGACTCCAGAGAGTGTTCACCTGTCAATCAAAGGACCACACTTTAGTCTGTAGATGATTTCAGTGTTTACAGAAGTAGTGAGCGATGTGAAAAGTCCTGTGATTTTGTGCAGCATTGGGGCAGTTTTTTTTGAATGGCAAGTGGGTGGATCTATGAGTGGACTCAAAAGCCTAGTTTCCACTGAGCAGTCCGGTATTTTGATCGTTTCAATTGGAACATTGACCCATTAAACAGTACCAAACCGTTAGGGATGTGAATCTTACAACAACTCACGATTCGATTTGATTCTTGGGGAGCCGATTCGATTCTGAATCCATTCTCGATTCAGAAATTTAAAACACAAAGGAAATCTTTTGATAAAGAAAAGGCATTGATTTATGATACTGTGCAAACTTATATTATTCAGACCCTCCAGGATTTTGTGGCAGATTTTTATAATTGTTGCGGCCTAAAGTGCTTGATGTTACTACAGCTTTTGTA
Organism: Oryzias javanicus; assembly: GCA_003999625.1. NCBI lineage: Eukaryota > Metazoa > Chordata > Actinopteri > Beloniformes > Adrianichthyidae > Oryzias > Oryzias javanicus. Next base: position 32,698,734 of record CM012452.1, on the reverse strand, counting down.
AAAAGTTGCAATGTTTTAAAAAAAAAATATATATATATATATATATATAAATATATATATATTTTTTAAAGCACCTAAAATTTTAATTGTGAAATTAAAATCCCATTCTCATATTCCAACTCTTTTCATTGTGACACATGCACAAAGTAAATACTTCATCAACAGCATATACAATGTTGTTGAGCTGTCATTTAACTTGAATAGAACTGTCAAACACAAGATGAACTTTGGTCTTTCCTGCTCACAATAACCCAAATATGTGTTGATTTAAACCTATTTAAAGTAAAATATTTCCAGATTTCCAAATATCCAGTGAAAAATTGTGAACTTAAAAAACATCATAAACTGATGAATCCTCAGATGTTGTCAGAATCTTCCTCTCCAGATGATCCCATAAGAGATGTGTTTTATGGACAGGATGTTATGTCTGCCGCAGACACCAGTGAACATGAAAAATCCCTGGAAAAAAAAGTTCAGGACCGTACCGTACTACTCCTTACTGAATCAGACTCCACCAAATGTCATAAATGTCATACCCAACATTTAGAAGATTGTTGTGGGTAAAAATTCCAAATACATTTTGTCATCTAGAATGTTTTTGTGAACCTTGAAGTTCATAAAAGTCTCTGCTCAAACCAAAAACCTTGGTAATATGCTCTGAATAATAGGGCTGGGTATCACCAAAAATGTCCAGAATCGATTCGTGTTACATGGATTCTCAAACAGAGAAGTTTTCTGCCTCTCCTGGAAGGCGTTTCAGTTTGGCCTCTAGGTGGCGATCACGCTGTAGTATTACACCTTATTCCAGAAGAAGAAGAAAGTATGAGCAAAAAAATGATCAATCATTGATCCATTAAGCTTAGATCTATTTAGATTAAATTAATCAATTTCATCAACCCAATCCCACTGAAAAGCAAAGTAAAAATATGTGGTATTTGAGTAATTTTTAAAAGTTTTACCATGTAACAGGAAATGGCTACGTACAAATATTGACTAAGAAAGTTCTTCATGTCATCACATTGTGTAATGGCTGTGCAGCAATAAGCTAAACTTGTCATCCAATCAAGTTACGAGTTTTAAGATTGATTTGATTTGTGATGCACTTAACACCAGACATGAAAACATTTTGTTTATTGTGTGATTTCTTATTACACTATAGTGATTCTCCTGCTCCTTTCCGTACGTTTTTCAGCACGTAAAAACTCGATCGCGCTTATCTTGGTATCAAACGTTCAGATCGTTCAGGAGTTTACTGCTAGAATTTTTATAAACTTTATAGTTTTTGAAATACGGAGAAAAATATGGGATATAGGAACTGAAATGAGAACGTTTTCAGATTTTAAAATTTTAAGTAGATTAGCAACAAGTCTTTAAATAAATTCATGGGTTGTGTTTTAAACTTTCATAGTAATTTAAAAAAAATAGTAGGTCAGCTAATATTTTAGCAACATGCTAACGTTTTTGGCTAATTTTATTTACTGAGGAATTTTTGGAGTTTAGCTAGTATTTAAGCCATGTGTTCGCTTTTCTGGCTAAATTTGGCATCTACTAAGGTTTTGTCCGAACCCTCCCCATCACTATATAGTTCTATATATATAGTGCGTTCGGCAATTTTAGTGCTGTCCGAATCTACTAATTCCAAAATCAAGTGCACTGTGAATTTGCGAAAAACTAGCTTATGTCGATGGTCACTAGATTAGCGGATATAGACCACAATGCATTGCGCTCGAACAATTTTGAGCAAAAAACGTGTTTAAATCTAATATTTGAATAAACCAACCTCATTTTCACCATCAGAACACAGTGGAGTCATAGATAAACACCATGAAATGTTCGTTTTTATTCGTTTTTTCCCTTCGTGAAATCGGCGACGTCACATCTGGTTTTTAGAAAAACTAAAGACAAATAGTGAGCATCGTGTCTGAATTACCTGTAAAGTCCAGCCTAAAGTTTTTCAGGTTAATTTGAAGTTTAGCTCATATTTTAGCAACATGCTAACAATTTTTGCAAAATCAACATGTATAAGGGATTTTTAAGCAATTTTACTACAGATTTTTCTGATATTTTGGTCAACCGCAGCGCTCTTTCATAGTTCTTAAATGAAATCTCTAGTCTTTTATCAAATTTAACATTTTGCAAAAAGCTTTTCAGCAATTAAAATAAATTGCGTCACCATTTTCAGCAAAAAGCCTCAGAATCTTCAACGACTACTTTCAACATTAAGCATTCACACTAGCATTATCACAGTAATTCAACTTTTCTAGTTTAGTACAAAGAATTCAATCCACATGAAAAAAAACATTTTAAATCATCTATTTATGATGAGGAATGGATAATAGTTCGCTGATTAAAAAATTATGATGCTGCTACATGTTAATTAGTTTCTAAAATAAGATCAAATTATTTTTTTCTTTTTTAAATTTCGACAAAAAGCGGCAAGAATAGAGATCTATTCACTTATAATATCAAGAATTCACTATTATCTCACACTGATTAAAAATGTATTATTTACAGGCTTTCTATTATTCATGCCAATATTTGGTAATTTCATGCAGTCTTCCCAACAGTCTGTTAAACCTGCCATTATTTCCTTCCAATCTTTATTTTCCTCCATCTTTTCATGTGCCTTCCTGTTCACACTTACATTAGCTCCGACACAATAGACAAAAACAATCACGCACACACCAAACGCACACAAGTGTCTCCCGCCAAACCAGCCCCCAGCTGGTGGTGAGTTTCTGTCTCTGGGGATCTTTTTATTTTCCAGCACACGCAGCAGAACCGTCCAGTGCCAATTAGCTGATTATCTACGTGAACAAGTTCACCAACAACATTTGCACTTGATGACTGAGCAGGTGGTTCCAATAAGAAGACGAGGGAAACTTCCTCAACAAATCAACAACTTTATTTCAAACGATTCTCTTTCTGCTGTTCAGGAATAGTGAATATAAATGCTTTCTCTTTCTGCAGATAAATTCATCTTTTTATTCTGCAATCGTTGTTTGTCTCTGAAATTAATCATGAAATTTAGAAATAGTTTGCCGGTTAACTAAGAATTAAAAAGTCTGGTGTTGTTTCTGTATTCCCGTTATTAAAAAAAAAACCTTTAGAGAAGTATACGAATAAATCAATCCATATTTATTTATTCTTTTGCCCTCTTCACACAGTTCACATTTCCAGTGACAAAGGAGAATTTAAGTGAAACACAGTTTTCTTTGGATGGAAGTGACCATAAGTCCATAACAGTTAAACTAGACATCCAGTGAATAATCTTCCACCCCCGTCCTTCCATGTTCTTCAACCAACTCAGTGGCCGAGTGGTAGAGTGTCCACCCGGGAAGTGGAAGGCCAAGGTTGAGACTCCAAAAATGAGGCCTAACTCCTGCCCTCCATCTTAATCTATACACACAGCGAGTTCACTATATCTCGTTTATAATGCATGGAAGACCCGGATGATGTTGAGAAAACAGGTTGATTTATTTTGAAGAGTTCTACAAAAGCATCAATGATAACGTCTCCACGTCCGGGTACGTGAGATCATTCAGAGATTCTCCGGTTCTACTGCAGTAGCTGCATATGAATGACGAACGCTTTCAGCGGTACTTCTGTCTCTCTGTAAGACAGAGGTACAGTTTTAGTTTAGAGATGGGGGATTAGAGGAGCTATGTAATGCCAATGCCTAATGCCAATAAGAAAAGTATCAAGTTTACTGTCAGATTCACCTTCATGTTTGTTTAAGACTCCACCCGCTGATGACATCATCAACTGGCTAAACCTGAGTATCTGATTGGTTGACGGGACATTTATTATTTGCTGCAGTTCAGACATTTTAAGTCGTTTGTCTTTTTCTTCCTGGTCCGATTTGAATCTTTTGAATTTAGTTCCAGTATGATTCCTGATTCCTTGTCTGATACTTCTGTGAAACATTCTACAAAAATGTTATAGACTGATCCAGATTAGTCCCTATTTAATTTAATTTAGCCTCTTTTAACTCTTAAGCAAAGCACTTCTGTGAAGTAGTTTCAACAATCAAGTAAAAATAGTTCAACTTAAGAAATATGTCAACTAAAAACTAATAGAAATGGGTGATAACTAGTCATGAGAAAGTCTGAAAACTGTAGCGTTAGTTCCCTTAAAACTCTTTTTGATTATTTATGACCCATAGAAGTGAAATATTTGTTTCATTACAACAGTGAGCTGAAAGTCATGTAGCAGTAAAAAAAGTTTTGTGACTGTAGCTTTTGGATCTTCAGAACATTTTTGAAATAGATATTAAAAACAAAGACTTTCTTTCCTACAAATGTTGTTGTGGTACAAATATGAGGATGAATTTAGTGGTGGTAAAATAAATGTTCTAACAAGGAAACAGTTGGAACAATTATTTCCTTTTGGATAACATGATAATTAATGCTCTACATTTGTCTCACTGATCACCTCATTTCTACCATGTTTACATCACATGACTGTCGGGTACGGTGGCTGTTTTGGTTCAGTTGTTCCGCTCTCGGTTCGTTTCATATTCAGACTGAAGAATCTCAGAGTGAACAGAAGTTCAGTCTAATTGGAAATAGACGGAGACCACATTGAAAGATGGGTCAGAGAGCGGTTCTGGTACATGAAGGTAATTATCTCCTGCCACAGCTCCGCGGAGAAGGTGGGTATGTTTTTGTCTTAGTTTGGGGGCGGAGCTTGCAGCACTGATTTTCACTGGAGGGAGAAGTTCACATCGTGCTGACGTCAGCATGTTTCCAACCGCTCGTTTTCGTGGGTATGGGAGGGGCTGCAGGTTGTTACTCTTAAATGCATGAATGGATCAAAATACTGTTTTGAGGTTCTTTACAGTGAGGAATGAACAGTAAAATGCATTTAAAACCTCAAAAAGTAGAATTTTCATGGTAGGGCCGTTTTAAGATGAATTGAAAACAAACCATGTATTGAAATGTCATTTTAAATGCTGAATTGTAAATTGCACTCACTGTCATTTGAATTATTAAGTAAAAAACCCAGGGCAATTTAAAATGCAGTCGATTCTGTTTTTATTCCATTTTTTTTATTTATTGTCATACTGAATTGTAATTTTTCAAATTGAATTATCAACTGCAAAATATATTTTCAAATTGAATTGAATACTTAGAATTATGACTCAAAACCGTCCATAGAAGAGAACTATGACTGTAAAGCTCTGTAGGCCTTCAAAGAAGCTCGAAAAGCTCTTTATAATTTCAGGGTTCCATTTTGAACTTCATTCCTGACTTTTGTCTTTAGAACTTCAGATTCTTCTGATAATATTCAGCATCTGTGCTTCTTAAAATGAGAACCGGTTCAGATCCACATTTGTCAGATTGACTTGGATTCAGAATCATTTACCAGCCGGATCATTTCCCATCGAGTAGATCCGGAAACAGCGGCGCCGACGCTGATCCTTACATGATCGCGGCTGTCGGCCCAACAAAGGTTCACCTCCCACTTAGCGAGCCGTCGCGCAGCGGCGGCGGGTGTGAACGCGGCGCTGGCGTGATGGGATGTGACAGCAGGTCCCTGAGCAAGGCTGCAGTGTCCACACGCATCTCCGTCCCCGTCATGCACGCGGCGTCGGCGCCGGCCTTGACTCACGGCGGCACGTGTGTGCGCGCTAAGTGCTTGATGTTTTATGAATTAAGCAAACTTGACATGCATATTATGCACACTAATAGCACAATAATCCTGAAACACTCCACCAGGCAACTTGTCTGTAAATAATTTAGCAGAATGACAGAACATGATTTGACTTTTGCTCGTTCCAGCTGTGCAGAGATGAGGACGCCGTGCCTTATGCTGGTTATTTGGTTGTTGTGTGACTCTGGGAAGAGGAAAGTTTACAGGTGATGCTGGGGATGTGGGAGGGCAACACCTGCTCGGAAAAACCACCGCAGGAAGCAAATTAGTGGCTTCTTTCAACTGAAGCCACTGGAGGATCGAACCTCTAAATAGAACGACGCAGTCGGAGTTCTGCTGGATTGTTTGTTGTTTTTCAGGTGAGAATCCTGGTGGTCAAACCTGATCAGCAAAGATCTGCTTTAATCCCCGTTTGTGAATTCTCTTTTCTTCACTTTGTTAATTGTCCATTAGGAGTTCCAGTAAAGTTGCACATACTTTGCACTCGTTTCAGCTCTAAAATATAAAGATTCCACATTTACGTTTCAGCAAACGTTCATTCATGAGTTATACAACAACTCTGAAAGACTAACAGACTTTAATTGTAAGATTTAAAAAAAAAAGCTTGTAAAAAAAAAGGAAACAAGATTAGAACAGGTTTATGTAAAGAAAAAAAAGACTAATTATTGTCAATATTTGTCCCTGATGGATGGTTCATCTGTAAAATTAACACAGTGTAAACACATCATTTATTAATATTTAAAATCACTAAAAATGCTGCATTTTACATGCATGTTTATAAAGTTAGAAGTTGTGTTCATGTGTTCTAGACTGACGACTAAAATTAAACTTTTGGGCATTATGATGCTTTACATCCTATATTCTAATCGCCACTTATTAGTTAATTTAAAGGCTATCAGTGAAACAGTTATGTATTTATTTACACAAAATTAACTTTTTTTTAGGAGTTTTGACCTGAAAAACAAAAGGTGTAACTTAGTTCAGACTTTAGCAGACTTGTGCAAAATAATCTAGTTCAAAATTTTAAATAAATAAATTACATTTCTTATACTTTCCACATATACATCATTGGGTTTTTTGTAACATGAGTGGATTAAAATACACGTAAAATGTATTCAAATGAGTACTGATAAATACTGATAGATGCTAGAAAAATATGAACAGATAAAGTCCACTTTTATATACATAATGTACATTCAAAACCATCCTCATTTTGAATCAAATTTGTCATGTTTTACAAAGATATTTACAAATTTAGATTAGAATAGATTGTATTAGGACTATTTTTTTAATTTAAGACTTTAATACACACGGGCGGCACGGTGGTGCAGTGGTGCAGTGGTTTTAGCTTCACAGCAAGAAGGCCTCGGTTCAAATCCCAGCTGGGGGATCCGAAACAGAAACGGTGACCTTTCTGTGTGGAGTTTGCATGTTCTCCCCGTGCATGCGTGGGTTTTCACCAGCTTCCTCCTACCGTCCAAAAACCTGCATCATGGGTTTATTGGTGGCTCTAAATTTACTAATTTACTAAAACTTGTAAATTTACCAGAAAAAAGCCGTACCTGTTAAATCACAAGAATAAAGTCGTATATTGATGACTTAAAAATCATTGACTAAATTTATTACTTTTTATCATAAGAGGTAATTTTACAATATTTAAAGTTGAAAATTTAACAAACAAAATTAACCTTGTAAAGTTAAGAGATTAAACCTACTAAATTTATGATACGTAAAGTGTACATTTACAAGAAAAAACTCAAGGTTAAATTATGAAAACTAATTTGTAAATTTAAAAAGTCATAAATAGCCTAAATGTAGGATTTTTTTCGCTAATGTTTGTAATTAAAATTTGTAAATTTACTATCTTTAAAATTGAAAATTTACTTGAAAAAAATGTCTTAAATTTATGAGAGCAAAACTTGTAAATTCACGAGAAAACAAAAAAACTCAACGCTTAAACGTAGTAAATTTACAATATTTAAAGCTGTAAATTTACAAGAAAAAACTGGTGGAATTTCCTAAAGAAAAAGTGTAAATTTACCTGATTTAAACTCGTAGATTTACGATTTTTTTGGCCTACATTACTGCATTGTACTAGATAAATAAATATAAAGGAAAATACATTTTTATAAGACAGTTTGCATAAATTAAATAAATAAACCTTTAAGCATGAAAAACAGGAAACACAGACTCTTGTCTTACAGGAAGTTAGTTAACAGATGTATTTATAAAGTATGTTTTAAGTGATTTTTTTTTTTCCATCTTTTGTTTTGATGAGATATTTAGACACTTAGGTTAACCGTGTGACTGTTTACTCAGCTTCCTCCTCCTCCTGCTGCTGTAAACAACAGTCCATCTCGATCAAGCCTCTCTCCTTCCAGCAAACACTGTTTAAACAAGCCGGTAAACATGTCTGTCTTCATTCATTACCTTGCTTCTCATCATGATCAAGCCTCCCGATTTAATGAGGCAAATAGATATTTCTGCGTTGATTGTCTCGCTCTCCCACAAAGTATTAAGACTATTAAACGGACACATCTGTTTTTAATTAGGAGCTAAAGTCACCTCCGTGCTGCCTTCCATGTTAATGGACTCGGATTCTGCCGAACAATGCAGGACGGAAACAAAGGCCTGCGGATGTGACCAACAAACGGGGAAAGCTTTTAAGAAAAACCTGCAGTTAGAGATGTGTTTCAAGAAGAAACCGGGACATTTCTGTCACGTTTAGATGAGCGTTTAGACCCTCCTGAGGTCAGAAAAGGTGACGACTTAACCCCACATCATCACAAAGTCTCATTTCTGAAGACTTTTCTCCTGGACAGTGTTGTGTGCTTTGATTCCCCGTGGATCAGATGTCTCCTGACATGACGGCATGAGGGAAGCTGCAGGTGTGAACAGCATTACATAGAAACTTCATTTGTGTCTTTGCTCAAGCTGCCATCTAGTGGTTGATCACTGAACACAAAAAACAATCAAATAAATGTAATATTTTACAGACACGAAGTCCATAAGATAGATTTAAATTCCTCTGCTGAAATAAAAAGTCGATTTCATGAAGACATCATCTAAAGTTGCTTGTAGGACAGCAGCTTCGCTGCAGCTGAAATATGCTGATGCGAAATCCTCTAGAAAAGCCAGCAGAACCTAAAGATCTAAGCAGGTCAGGGCTTTATATAGAACAGGAAGTGCTGTGTGGACAGTTGATGCTCGCAGCTGCAGCACCACATCTTTCTGGTGACGCATGACGCTTCTCCTCTGCAGCCAGCAGGTGGCAGCAGAGGACAACAATTCAACCTAAACAAACGTCTCCTGAGGAACTCAGAGGAATTTTTGAATCAAATGCTGTTTCCTGAACCACATTTCTGTTTTCTGGAGCTCTAAAGGGCAGGTGATCCAACAAAATATTCACCTGATGTTTCCTTTAGTTTGATTTTCAAGAAGCAGATTCATATAAAATGGGAAATTCAGAATAAAAGATGCATAATACATATTAAACATGTTATATTTAATGTTTAATTTGCACTAATTTTTTTTTTTGTATTTCATTTTTTTATTTAGAAATTGTTTAGAAAAAAAATCTTTTGATCGTATTTCAACTTTAAAGACAGTTTATGTCAATAAAAAGGCTGTTTTACACTCCTCAAAAGAATAAAAACATTCTATATCTGAACCAATGAAATATTCTTTATAAATGCTTCATTCTTTACATGGTTGCATGATCTGACAACCCAACCACACTTAAATTATTCATGGATGTGGAATCATTCTCAACATTAAAGTGTAAATTCATACTAAACCACATGTGTTACAATCAAGGCCCGGGGGCCGGATCCGGCCCTCCAGATCATTTTATTGTCATTAATGACCCAATGTTATCGTGAGGTTATTTCTATCTTTCTAGAGTAAAATATTAAAAGTTATTTAGGGTTTAAGTTGATTTATTCTGGAATAATATTCCTGCATTTTTATTATTCATAATTATGTTAAAAGGTTTCAGTTTTAAAGTTTTAAAAATTGACCAATTTACGTTATTTTTCAGTTTTTTTTAGGCTTTTTTGAAGTTTACCTATTTTTTTCTGCAGCAAGCTAGCTGTTTTGGCAATTTTTTTTTTTTTCCGGTCATTTTTGTTTAGTTTCTGAGGCTACTTTGATATTTAGCTAATATTTTACCTAGCTATGAGCTTCAGCGTTTTTAGCTATCAGCACTAGCATCTTCAGGCCAATTTCAGCTTACAGCATTCACACTGGCATTATCACAAGTGCTATATAACTAGTTCATAATTATGTTAAAACGTTAGTTTTAAAGTTATAAACATGTAGTTATAGAATGTTCAATAAACGTTTATCCTGTTCAGCCCGCGACCTAAGGTGTGTTTTGGATTTTGGCCCCTCGTGATGGTTGAGTTTGACTCCCCTGCACTACAGGCTGGCTACACTGTCAGTATTAAAACCTCCCAGAAAGCATGAGGACGGAGAAGTTTGTGGTCACCACCTGCAGAAGCGCTCCTTCATTGGAGGTGTCTCTCTGACCGCATGTTGTCTATTCCACTTACACAAAAACATGTGAGATTGATGGTCAGGAAAAGTGTCAGAGGAGGATCTGGTGTGAAACCGAATGACAGACCCCGCCCCCCCGCTGCATTAACTGTGACTTCCTGTAGCAAAATCCATTTATTGAACATAACAACTGTGGCTCATTTGGAAAGTCCTACTGTGTCTTGGTTTCAGTAACTCGTCAGGCTGTCATGCAAAAGAACAAACTGTGTTTTTTATTGATTGATAGATGTTGATTTTTATGATTATTCTCAACTGGAATCATTCCAAACGTCTGATATAAGATAGAAACTACAAATCAAAGAACTATAAACAGGCTGGGCTGTAATCTCATCTGCTCATAAAACTGTAAGATAACCGGCAATCAACATTTGGAAAGCCACAACATGTCCGTGTCATAAAGACGGTCCGTTTTGTTTATGTCTTCACACGATATCATCAGATTCTTTTGTTCTTTCTGCTTAAGAATCAGTGAATCCGATATCCGGAATGAACTATTTATTTTTGTTCGTGGTGATGCAAAAAATTAGGTAAAACTATATTTTGTTTATTTTTGGGTTCCCCGTTCTGAACTCTGAGGTTCGCCTTGATGTTGAAGCTGCAGAAGCAGGCGGGGACCGTCAATAAAGTGCACGAAAACACCCCAAACTATAGGAATTTCTCAATAACTCTCCCCAAAGCATCATTATTCAATATTATGACTGATTATAATTTAGTACTCATTAGTGCGAGGCGATATTTAAAAAAAAATGATATGGATTATTTTATATCTCAATAACAATATATATCACGATATTCCACAATGAAATATGGGTTCAGTTATGCTCCAGAAAAAGATTGACAAAAACGTCGTCACTTACTTTTCTCTGACTCTATTTTTACAAATGACATTTAACTGAATTTGTTACAAATGACAACATTTTTTTTAAGCACACAACAGTTTCAAGTTTCTTAGTAAGAAAACAGCAATAATTTCAGCAATAAAAATAAACAAACACAATTAAAAAGAAATGGACCGATAGGTACTTTTCTGTCACCCACATACTGTAATACGTATCATCATATCGCCCAGAACTAGAGCTCATTATTGTTAGAACACACTTCAGAAATTCCTCACATCAACACTCGAACTTGCATCTTTGAGTATTGCAACTTGTACACAAGTCCTTATCTTCTCGGTTTGGGAGTACAACTGTTGCAGTCCTTAAAATTGTTTTTAAAAAGATCAAAAACTGTAAAGAACTATTTCAAAAACCAAAGATAAAAACAACAGTGTTTTTATTGAAAATCACTGTAAAAAATCTTTGAAAATAAAAGTTGACCACGCCCACAACATGAGTGTCCTGGTCACCCACGGACATTGTACCCAATGTTGTCGTCAGGATTGACTCACAAATAAAAATAAACGGTGTGTACTGGTAGATAAAACAAACCCTGGTATGAATCTGTAACATTTGTGGATAAAATGGGTAAGAAAGAACAAAACACCGATACCTGGACGGATCATTTCTGTTTAACAGACACGTTGTGGCTTTGAGACTTTTAATTTCAGGTTATCTTATAGTTGTTACAAGCCGATGAGGTTAGTTCCTAGCATGTTTGTAGTTTTTTTTTGCTTTTGTTGTTAAAAAAAATAGCTAAAAAACAATGAAAAAATTAGAACAAAAACAAAAAAAAATAGAATAAAATGTGAGTGAAAAACACTTTTTAAAAATGGAATAGAATGTACCTTCATAGTTTTCTTTATTACTTTTTGTGTTCTTTTCTTTTTCTTCTTTTATTGAGAGTTTGTGTAACTGGAAGTAGTTCACCTTCAAAAGTGGAAACGACCCAAATGTCCGTCCATACGAACGGCTTGTAAACGCTGTCCGGTGGACTTCCTCTTTTCCTCTCTGAACAAATGCATATTGTCCTCCACCCCCCACCCCGCTTTGGTTCTTGAACAATGGATCATATCTGTGACAGGAACCAGATGCTTCGGCAATTCTGTTATCATCTGTCCCAGAGTTTATTGGCTCTCTGCCTCTAATCGAGTCAAAGGAAAAAAGCCTTTTTGAAAGCCTCATTCCTCCTTGCTTAAGGATGGATGTCATTCCTTTACAGTTGCTGCTGCTGTGTCTTAACGTCCACCTCAGCTGCTCTGGCCAGAGTCCGGCGTCGCACCGGCCACCGCCGCCGCCTGCGTTCAGAGCTTTGTGCAAAAAGAAGGAGTCGCTTTGTGGCGGTTGAAGTCAGAATTCGTCTGAGGAAGCGGCACCCTGACACTTGTGGCGCCGGTCCAATCAGAGCCAGCGCGCTCCATGGAGGAAACAAGCCTTCATTGTGTCACACTCTTGAGAAATGGTGTGGGCTGCAGGCTGACATTGTCCCCAAATGCAGGTCATTTTGCTGCACTTCCTTCCTGAAACTGGCGCCAGCTCAGCCTTTTCATTTTCACAGGAAGAAGAAGCAAACAGCAAATCTGCTTTTCTGTTTAGGATATTAATACAGATTGTGCACAGCTCTGGTCATGATCTCTACACCAACATTAGAGGGTTCCAGAACATCAGTTAGGATTAAAATATAAATGTTGAGAATTTACTCAGAAAAACGTGATCATCTGTTTCTAGCAGGAGTCGGAAACCTTTAGCTATTTAGCTGTTCTTGTAGCTTCCAAATATTTACAATAACTCAATTTAAAAAAGTGTGATATTTGTCTATCTTTTGACAGCAGCAAATACAAGTTCCTTTCAAAATAAAATACTCAATCAAGGTTTTAATAAGAAAACCGAGTCAAACGTGACATTTTCTTTCGTTATGACAACAACTAGATCCTAGGGTGCAGCATATATTAGACTGTGCTTAACTCAACTAACTAATTTAATAATTATTAAGATTGTTAGCACTTTTCTTAAAGCCACAGTGGACGGGTAAAAGAGTCACGGGTGACTCCAGAGCCTCAAGTTGCAGACCCCTGGTTTATAGTTATTGATTTTTATTGTTTCAGTTTTATTTTAAATATGTAAACCTCTGGACACATTAGTCTCTGTAAAGTGAACCAGAGTTTGTTTTCCCCAAAATCCAGAACAACTTTTCAGTCTGATTACACCCGAACGGACCCTGGTCCAGGACCAGGAACTGCAGTCTGACCCATCTTTTAAGATGGTCTCTGTTTGTTTCCAGTTGGACTGATCTTCGGTTTTCTCTGAGTTTCCTCAGTCTGAATAGGCTCCATGCTCAGAATGGAACAAGTGGACCAAAACGGCCACCATAGCTGGGCTTTATGGATGTAAACGGAGTAGTAGATCAATCATGAGACAACTCGGTGAAATGTGGTCGGAAGAATGTAGGCTCATTAAAACAGCTTTTAACGCGATACACATCAACCTGTGACAACCTGTACACCATAGACACTGGATGACTGTACCTCATGGCCATCATCTCCTCAGTAACCGTCTTGCAGCATGCCTCCACCGTACCAAAGCAGCAGTAAAAAGTCCTGAACCTGACATTGATACAATCAAAATTGATCAGAGAAATATAAAGTTTTCTCTTTCTCTTGTTGCTTGAGGGGGACCTGGTTGCAGACAAGATGGCGCCCAAATCATTAACCTGAATTTGTATATCCATTCTTCTGGTGTTTTTCTAGGGGAATTGTGGGAACTTCGGTTGAGGTCTTCCAGCTAATGAGGCTCTGGCATCATGTTGTTGTATGTAGCTGGGTCCTCTTCCATTGCTTTGGCCTGCCATTGTAATTCCTGGCCAATGGCTGAGGAGATCTTTGGTCATGTGTTTTTGTTTGTAAGCTTTGGTTGGAAACAGAAAAGTCATCTTGACGCAGTCTGAGTACAGACAACACAAGGTTTAGGACTCAGTCAGTCTAAAGACACCCATAACTTTCTACTCGCTTTTGAAAAAGGTCATAGACCGCTCAGTGAATCCGTAGAGAGAAAATGTTACTGCACTTTTTTTCCTATGGGTGTGCTGCGCGTGAGTAATAGTGAAGTACGACAGCATCACTCGTACGTTCCATTTTCATGACGTTCCTTGAGGTACGAGCCTCAACAAAATAGCAAAACATGCACATTCTCTTCTCTATGTCCCTCCATGAACCCGGACAACCCAAAACCCAGCACCACTTGACCAGTGCGACCCCTCCCTGTACAGGTACATGTGACTAACGCATAACAAGTTTTCTTTTTAGTTTCATGAGTAGTGTTAGACTTTCTCGGACAGTTTTATAGACTGTTGTAAATGAGAGAACGGGTAAACGTTCTTGTGTCTCCACATGACAAAAACAAGACGTGACTGAAGGTTTACTTTCCAGCATACCTCCGCATATGCACATTAAACACTTAACCTTATTTTATACGCACGTCTTTATGTCGGAGCGACCATGGCCTAACTTGGACAAACTTACGTTGATCTGGCAGAAGAACTGCAACCGGAGCTCAGAACAATAAAAGACTGTTGATAAATATTCATCTCTGATTTGATGGTTCCACCAGCGACATCATCCGGTTCAGCGTCTGAACCGAGCTCTTTGTGTACGGACAGAAAACCTGTCATGCTCATAAAAGGCAGCACGTTGTCAAACAGAGTCCTGCTGTCTTCTACCATTAAACATCGCCATACCTAACGGAGCGAGGAGCCGCATCCGTGGGTTCTGCCAATTTACAGAACAAGACTTTTTTCTTCTTCCATCTCCGGGCCTCGAGAGGAGCCTCAGTGTCTCCTTTACCCGGGCCAGGCAGCAGAATCTGACCTGCTTAGAAGGACCAACCACCAGTAGAACGTTGGGTCTGAAACCCAGAGTTACAAATACAACTGCCTCCGCGCACTGGGGTGGCAGGATCCTCACCGATTCTTTTTCTTTTAAATTGTTGGCGTGGTCATTACGGCTGCCACAAACGATTATTTTAATAGTTGACTAATCACCGATTATTTTTTACGATTAGTCGACTAATCGGGTCATTTGCAAACTGGATGTAAAGCACACATTTTAACCATCATTAGCTTTAAACTAACTAAAAACTAAATATTTAGTTACATATGTGATAATGCTGGTGTGAATGCTGTAAACTGAATTTGGCTGCTGAAAATTCTAGTGCTGATAGCTGAAGATGCTGAAATTGCTGAAGCTAATAGCTGAAAGCGCTGAAGCTGATAGCCAGCTAAAATATTAGCTAAACTCCAAATTATCCTTAAAAACTGAAAAAAGCCTAATTTAGCCACAACAGCTATCACGTAGCTGAAATATTACCTAAACTCCAAAACAGCAAAAAAAAAAAAAAAACTGAAGAGCTTTAATTAGTCAAATTAGCTAGCATGTAACTGAAATATTAGCTAAACTCCAAATTAGCCTAAAAAACGGAAAAAGCCTAAATTAGCCAAAACAGCTAGAATCCAGCTGAAATATTAGCTAAAGTCTTGAACAGCCTAAACAACTGAAGAAAAGCCTAAATTAGCCAAAATAGCTAGCATGCAGCTGAAATATGAGCTAAAGTCTTGAACAGCCTAAACAACAGAAGAAAAGCCTAAATTAGCCAAAATAGCTAGCATGCAGCTGAAATATGAGCTAAACTCCAATATAGCCTAAGAACTTTAATAAATGCTAAAATACTCTAAAAATCTACCAGAATGCAATCATAACTTTCAACTTTACTACACTTTGACACCATATAATATAAAGTAACGACTAATCGATTATTAAATTAGTCGTCGATTAGTCGACTAATCATGGCAGCCCTAGTGGTCATGAATGTTTACGGCGGCAGACAGGCGGGGATGAAAGCGAGGAAAGTGGCGGCTGCAGCTCTGATTGGATGATGTGATGTGTAGATAAGAAGCGAGCCATCCTTTACAACTGCCTGGTCATTCACAATTCAGATTATATTCTTGTTAGGGCTGTGAATGTTGACGCGTTAACGCGATTAATAGAAAATGATTCATTTGTTTAATAAAATTCTGTCTAAAATAAACTTAACCTTTTTTTTTACATACTGTGATTAAGATTTTATTAAATTAAATAGATAAAATAGCATTTATTTGTAGTTTTTGGACAAAACCGATCTTTCTATTTTAATAAGGCGGAGAACATGAATTTTCCACTTTAACAAGCATCGGCATTGTCGCGAAAGTCCCGCCCACCGACGCCACGAGAGACATACCATTCAGAAAAGACAGACACGCTGAGCGGAAATCCAGCTGTTTTAAACTTCTCCCAAAAAATGGTTTTATCATTTTTCACAAGCATATTAAAGAAAGTTTATGAGAAAATAAAGAAAAAGAATTCAAAAAAATATATAAAATAGACAACAGAGCTCTTAGCAGAGAATTTCTTATTTTTTGGGATGTGTGGTGTGACTTTATCCTGAATTTTTTAGTATTTTCATTCATAAAGATGTTGATTAGTTAGTTAACAAATGTTATTCTTGTTGTTTTTATAAAATTATACTTAAACTTTTCATTCTATCTTGTAAAAACAGTTTGTTAAACATTTTTAGGATTTCCACAGCAAAATTAATCCATTTTTTCCAGAGGGAGTTTTCTGTTTTTTCCTTTATTTTTGTCTAGTGTGTGAATACAACATTGAAAAATGACTAAATAAAGGTAGCGTTACATAGGAGAGGTTGATCTGAATAAAATGTTACCAAATAATTAAGATGGTAATCTTTCAAATTGAAAATACAGAGGTTAAAATAACAACTGAGTTTCAGACTTTAGGTTTCAAAGGGTTGAAAATAAATGTTCTAAATGTTCAATTTTGTGTTTGGTTTCATATTCTGATTATTTGCAGATAAGAAGTGGCTGTCAAATACTGTAACATCTTTGTGAAAGCCTCATTCCTTCTTCGTGTTCTTCTCAACCGCAGTTCATCAATACGCAGGTCTCCGAGTTACTGCGGTGCTATCAACGCCATGATGGCTGTTGTACAGCATCGACGCCATCTTGGGTGGGCGGGATCTCCAGATTGATGCTTGGTCATTACCCGCCCCCGATCCAGGTCACCAGCTCTCGTCCAGATTTCTAACAATCTGATGGTGGCAGTTGGGTGGCAGCACAGGGGCAGGTGGGCGGCTGGAGGGTGGCAGCCTGAAATCAGATGATTTTGAGGATTTTGGAGACCCTTCTATCCATCAATTCTCACGCGACAGCCATCCTACCACCCACCGGTCACTGGACTGCCTCAGCGCAACCTCATATTGAGCTGATGTAAAAAAAATTGTTGTAAAATTTGAACTTTTTCGTAAACTTCATCAGCCTTCATGCAGTATAGAAAGATGGGACTGCCATCTTCTGATTATAGATGCCACCATGCAACTTCCAAATGTGCCCAAGCGGCCACTGACTGATGTCAATAAATGGCCCGGTCACTGTAAAATTTTAACTTTTTTGTAAACCTTCTTGTGCGGCGTGTAAAAAAACAACTGCCTCCTTGTGGTTACAAATGCCATCGAGCTTTCACCTGCCTAATTTTTAGTAAAACTGGCATTTAGGTCGGCACGTGGTGGCATTTTGAGAATCGTGACTGTAGTATCACACCTGGTTCATACGGGCTGCAGAATGAGGCCGCTTCCATTCGCTCGCCGCCCCTGTTAACCTATGGTTCATTCTAGATGTGGAGCACCGCCGTCCTCCATGGGAGGTTTGCGCAGAAGCTTAGCAGAACATGGGTTAATATTTTTCAGTCATTAATTTACCCATGATGGCAAAAACAACAGAAAATGCTCCAGCAGAAGTGCCTGTCGACCAAAAAATGTACGTCTGGTGTGAATGCGCGCATTCCGCTCCACGCCGCGGCGCTTCCGTGTCCAGTCTGAACTTAGTTTAAGGGTCCAACAGAGCAGAACTTGCCCAACATTTCTCCCAATTTAATGCTACAAAAACTAACAAAAGAAATCTAAAATTTCAGATCCAAATCCATAAAGCAAATTAGCTCATAGTAATTAGAAAAAATGATAAATGACCATGATTACTAGAACTGTAAAGAGTGAAATCTTAATTTATCTAAAGCCTCCCATTTTGTTTTTTTAAACAAATGTGTTAAAATTATAAATTGATTAATTTTTTTTTATATATTTGTAAAAACCTTTAAGTTTTAACTTGCATTGTTAGATAAAAGGTTAAAAGGGCTAACTCTGTTCAAAAGTCTGTAACATAATTCTAAAGTCACTCCCTCCGGGGATGGAAACGTCCCGCCTGAGGTCCTTCAAAGTGATCCAGGGGATGCAGGGAAGCAAATGGAGATGATTTGAGAGGAAGAACAGTGATGAAGATGATGATGGTGGAGATACCAGGAAAGAGAGGAAGACTAAAGAGGAGATTCATGGATGAAGAAAAAGAGGACAGGAGGATGGAGAAGCAGATGAAGCCTCACTTATTGTGGATGCTTTAATTATTGTTAGAGGAGTGGAGGTGGTTTGTTTAAGGCCTTCTCTTGGCATTATATCCACATTAATAATGCATATGTAATTTGCTAATGAAGTGTCTGCATTGGCTGAGTCATCAAGTTGGACTTTTCTTATAGAGAAAAAAATCTAAACCTGCAGATCCATGAAAATGTCTTCATCCGCCTTCTTTTTAAACTATTCTCTGTTAAAGATCCAGACTTTATGGCAGTTCTCATGGTATATTAAAAATGCATTTGAAGTATTTCTTTATTCGACTGTCATTTGTAGACTAAATTAGTTCAGTTTGGTGCCTTTTTTTGGCTTATTTTCTGCAATGATGAGGAATTCTAAAAAAATACAATAATAGAGATCTGTTTGTAAGATCTATATCTATCAAGATTTCTTATTTCCAAATGTTTTGGACTTTTATTTTCAGCAAAAGAAAAAAAAGGTACACAATGACAATTGGTGTTTGTATCTTCATTAAATTCCTTATTGGAATGTCAGCTTTTTAAATAAAGTTTTTGAAAATAATAAAAATATATATATTTTATGGGGGGAAAAAACAAACTATAATGTCATTCGTCAGTCACAAGAAACAGTTTTCTTAATTTATCATAAAATGTTTTAAAATGTTAAAAAAAAATCCAATTAGAGGTGGGAGAACATGTTCTGTCAAATAAGAATCAAGCTGACTTCTTGACTCCGTCCGTCCATAAAAATCTGCAAAGGAAGTGAAACTTAAGCCTGCTGTGAGTCAAACTCCTTTAACAGTTTGTGGGAAAATAGGATTATTGGTTGGTTTCCATGGTTACCCTGACGCCATACCCAGAAGTCTAATGATGGAAAACACAGAATAACTGAGACAAATGAAAATGCATGAAGCAGTAGAAATCACTGCAGATTGTTAAAGTTTGCTTCTCTGGGAAATGTTTGCTCCATAAAGTCTGCTAAAGAACCGTGAGGATTTACCTGTAGATGAACACCTGCTGCTTCATCACTGAGATGCAAAAGCTCGTAAACTTGTGGCGTCCGGGATCATTGCACATGATGCTTTTCAGAGTCAACGGGGCTTAAACGACACAATGTTGGCTCTTGATATGTTTACGTGAACGCTTGAAGTAGCTGAAATACCTTATGGGTCGTTTAATATCTCTATGGGCTGTTTTAAAGTGTGTATTTATAGAAAAACGGTGTAGAATCCAATAAAATAGAGACTGAAGTGATTTAATTTGGAGAAATAAAATAGGACTTATCATGGATCTCATCCTTACAAGTAAAAGTGTGGATTTTTTTCCCTAAAAAGGGATGTTTCAGGAGTTTATCCTCTTCTAGAAGAAGTGTCCCATTATTTTCCTATTTTCTCAAGGATCGCCGCAGCTAAATGTCATTTCACGGCCGCTTTGGGGCTGAAAGTATGTGAGATGAGAGCCGCGGTCTCTGAGGGACGGATCAATATCCTGAGGATCCAGAGAGCAGGAGGAAGGCTGCTGGGGTAAAGGAGGGGGAGGAACAGGTCGATGGTTTGGCTGACCTTTACTTCACATAGCTGGGATCTATAGGAGCGCCCTGAGCGTGGCTTGGTCTCCGTGCGGCGGCGGCGGCGGCGGCTTCCTCCTCAGATCATCACGGGATCTGCGCTGGGAGCTCCTGCAGCTGCCGCATGCTTTGGTTGTGTTCAGCTTCTCTTCCCTGCTGCTGCAAACACTCATTCATCTCTTCATTCAGCTGCAGAAAACGTTCAATATCGACCTTTTAAATGTAAAAACTGCCATTCTGTGAGTGTGCTGGGTAACTCTTTCATATATTTAACTCTTTAAATGTCACCAGCAACACCTAAATATCACACCTATAGATAATACTGGAACTCAGCTGATTCTGATGTGAAGAAAAACGACTTTTAATATCAGCTTTGATCTGTTACGTTACACTTTTATCAACCAATATGGAACATTTTATGATAGTCATGTGTTGCAAGTGTGGAAGTCACTTTTATGCGCTGGACTTAAGATGATTGTGTTGAAGAGTTACGCTGTCAAAGACCCACACTGATGTAAACAGTGTTTTTAACATGCTGATAATAGAGAGCATATAGAAAGAAAATTAAGGTCAAAATTGCATTCAAATCGTTTTAGATCAGGAGCAGACTAAAAGAGGCAACTGGAAAAAGCTTGTAGCAGCGATGACGATCCACAATGCATCATCCACTTGTAGACAAATAGATCCATGAACGTCTGAGCTGGAATCTGGATCTAAACTGGACGGCTGGATAGAAACCATATTGCTGGGGATTTTTTGGTGCATGTTAGGTTAATGTGAGGTTGGGATGGATGATGGGAAATGGATACACACCCAGTCCCAACGAACCCGCACACAACTCAGGGGTGAATTTCTAAAGAACTCCAGTCGCTCTGCAGAAACTATGTCCTAGAAAACAACCAAAGTTTTTGGATTTTGGCCAAAAGGGGCATCATGGTGGTTAAAAGACCTCAAGGAGGACTTTGAAAATAAATCAAAAGAGGATTGAAATGGGAGTTTAACTGGGAAAGTCCCATTAAGCTCTACAGACAGACTTTTCATATAATTAAAATACTGAAAGGAAAAAAAAATATCAAAATGTTAATAATGAATTTATTTCTAGGTCATAGCATCAAACAAAGAGAAAGGTCGAATCTGCATTGCTGTCCTACCCCTAAGGCTTCTACTTACATGTATACCTCCAAGCAGAGATGTGGACGAATACTGTCTTCAAATTTAGACATGACTACCTCCTCTTATGTCGTAAATACATAAATACACAACAGCAGTAGTTCTATGATTTTAAAAAGTCATGCAAAAATGAAAACGAAATAGTACTTACATTTAACTGTAAACTCCTGTGCTTCAGAGCACACCCACGAGGAGAAAGCTACCGGCGGAGGGATACTCAGCCTTAGGTCACTACGGTCCCTCCTGAAAAACAAGTTTGGACACCGCTTAAGCTCCAAATGCTGTAGAGAACTGTAGGGGTAAGGAGGAATTTGAGTTTGGACAAAATCTCAATGCTTAGATTTCAAAATAAACCTCTGTGCATCGGAATACACCTACATAGAGAATTGTGTTTCTCCTTGTGAGAAACATCAATCATCCTACTGACGAGGGGATTGTGATCCCTAAGTCGCTATGACCTTTCAGACACCACTACAGCTTCAAATGCCCCCACAATTAGATCAATAAGGATCTGGAGGAGGTTGTGAGATGTGGTATTGTTGAATTGTCCTTCACAGGGAATTTCAGTCTTTGGCTGCCCGATCCTAAATCTCCATCTTTCCTTTCTCTGTCCTGACATTAGACACAGACGACAAGTAAACGTCCATCGGGTCTCCGCTCACCAAAGATACAAAGGGAGGAGCCTAACGAGGAGCTGCCAGTGCAGACCATCCGACCCGTGAGTACAGTACACCCTGATGAGTTTGTGCAGCGTAGAGGCGTGAAAAACCGAATCCAGCATGCGTAGAACCTTAACTGGAGCTGCAGGAGGAAATGCTGAGGCAGCAAGTCTCTGTCCTGCATGGAAACAAAAACTGTTTATGAAATAAAAACTCAACTTCAGACGCACTTCTCTTACAAGAGAATAGACATCAGTGTTCAAAGAGCAAACAGCATCAGTTACTAGAAAAGTTGCATTACCTGCGATAATGTTGACGCTTTTAGCTGAAAGAAGTTGCTGAAGAGGCTGAAGCTTTTTGCTGAAAATGGGGACGCAATTTACTTTAACTGATGAAAATGCAAAAGCTATTAGCAAAATGTTAGTTACTAAAATACTGGAAATTTCATAAAAAATTGACCTAAATTTCTGAAAAATTTGTAGTAAAATTGCTTAAAAATCCCTAATCAGTGCTAATTTTCCAAAAATATTTAGTGTGTTGCTTGAATATGAGCTAAACTCCAAATCAGCCAAAAGAGATAGCACATTGCTTCAATACTAGCTAAACCTGAAAATAGCCTAAAATTCTTTAGTAAACTAAAGCCTCGTTTCCACTGAGAAGTCCGGTCCGGTCTGGTATAAGCAGTACGGTACGGACCCGTTCTTTTTGTCGAGCGTTTCAACTCAGTTAAGCTCGGTCCCACTGGGCGGTTTGTCATCGTCATGACTCATCCAGCAGCTCGTCTTGTTCTTGCTGTGTTTTTTGTACATCACATATAAAGTGTTCTCTCTTCATTCCTGTGGGTTAGAGACCAGAGACCTCCTCAAATCTGTGAACTCCGTCTCACCCCCAACTCATTTACAGATCCATACTCATCAAAATCACTTCTGATCATTCTTTGTTAACATTTATTAGAGAACTTTGGAGGATTGCTCAACATTAAGAGTTCTGCCACCTTTTCATGCGGACTGTCGCTCTGTCTGCCTCCTGCATCAGTCAGTGCGAGAGCGCATCTCTACATCCAGAATTTTCCAGTTTCCTCCATAATAAACTCCTGATCTGGATGATCATTATCCTCCGCGATTATCAGGAAACTTCGGCTTTTGAGTCAGCTGTCATCAGAGTCCGCGTGCGCCTGTGTGTGTGATTGGAAAAATAAATCCGCGAATAAATTAAACCCTAAATAAAGAAGTGCAAATAACTCTGACATAAATTTAATGTTGTTGGAAAAATAAAGAATAGAAGAAGAAATCGCTAGCTTAGCGGTATATTGGTGCTTTTTCTAATATTATCATTTTCTGCCAATCATCGGGTGGCTACAGCGACCCGTTCCCTCTTCCTTTGGACCGATGAAGGCCCTCAAGAGGTACGGGTCGGAACTGTTTAATGGGTCCATTTTATAATGGAAACACTCACAATAGCGGACTGGACCGTATGAAACGAGGCTTAAATTTGTCAAAAACGTTAGCCTGTTGCTAAAATAGAAGCTAAACTCTATAATTAGCATATAAAGACCTCAGTAAATGCCAAATTAGCCAAAAAAAAGCTAGCACGGATACTAGCTAAACTCCAAAATAGCCTAAAATTCCTCTGTACATTGAATTAGTCAAAAACATTAGCATGTTGCTAAAAATGACTATAAAAGATGTAAACATAACCCATGAAAATATTTAAAGGCTTGATGCTAATCTACTTAAAATTGTGACATTTGGAGACTTTCTCATTCATTTCCTATTGTGTTCAATATTTTAAAAACTACCAAAAACACGAGCAGTGACGTCCCGAACGAGCTGAAAGTTTGATACCAAGATTGAGTTTTTACGTGCCAAAGAACGTTTGGAAAAGAGCCTGAAAATCACAGATATGTAAGTGAAAGTAAGATAGAGATGAAGATGGAATCGCTGGTGTGCATTCATACGTTCAGACTGGAACACTTGCACCTTCTGCACCTTGGACTCCTTTGGTCTCATCCCTGCACAGAGATGGAGTTGATAAAACCCCAGAGATGAATCGTCTGCTTTAAAAACCCAAACGACGGCCATAAACAGCTGGAAAAGTGCAGGAGTTCTGATGTTTTGAACCACTTTATAGCCTAATAAAACCCACTTGGCTGTATAAACAGTCAGCGACATGTCAAGTCTCTTTTTCATGTTCTTTCCACACGTTCAGCTGATGGCGGTGCTGTGTTTGCAGATCTTATCTGCACAGCAGATTGCAGATAAGGGGGACGATCGCTGACTTCAGCTCTGGAGGTTTCATAAAGAGAACATTCTAGCTTCCAACAGAAGAAATGTTCTGGACGCCAGGTCCGATTAGAGTCCAGCAGGGATCCGCTGCAACCTCGCTCGACCCCGTACAAACGGGGTTGATCCTCGGCCCCGCACACGCTTGTGGGGGTCAGTCCGGAGCGAGCGGCAGCGCTTTTCCTCGGGCGCTTTCTGCTCCGCTCATCACGCGGGGGCTGATCGATGCTGATGTACGCAGCGGGCGTCCACGTCCTCAGAAGTCCGTGCGTGTCAGCGACATGACGCCTGCATGAACAGTTCTCAGGAAAACTGAGAGGACGCGATGCGGACTCCTGGACGTCGTCCAGTCGGAGAACTGAGGCAGTGTTGATGTGACACGATGAGGGAAAACATGGACTTGTTGCTGTGAGGAGAACTCGTCTGAACTCATCAGTGCAGAGAGAATAAACATTAATGAGGAGTAGGGCTGCCACGATTAGTCGACTAATCGATGACTAATCGATTAGTCGACTAATCGATGACTAATCGACTATTAAAATAGTCGACAACTAATTTAATAATCGATTAATCGTTTACATATTGTATGAAGTCAGAGTGTAGTAAAAGTTGAAAGTTATAATAGCATTCTGCTAGCTTTTTGGAATATTTTGGCATTTAATAAGTTTCTTTGGCCTTTTATGGAGTTTAGCTAATATTTAATCTACATGCGAGCTGTTTTGGCTAACTTAAGGTTTTCTTTTTAGTTTTTTTTTAAGCTATTTTTAAAGTTTAACTAATATATTCAGCGACATAGCTATTTTGGTTAATTTTAGGATTTTTCTGTTTTTTTAGGCTAAATTTGAGTTTAGCTAATATTTCAGCAGTATGCTAGCTATTTTGGTTAACTTTGGCTCTTTTTATTTTTTAGGCTAATTTGGCATTTAATTAATATTTCAGGCTGGTATCAACTTCAGCGTCTTACATCCAGTTTGCGCATGACCCGATTAGTCGACTAATCGGAAAAAATAATCGGTGATTAGTCGACTATTAAAAATAATCGTTTGTGGCAGCCCTAATGAGGAGCAGAGGAGAAGTTTTGTTTGTAACATCTGTCGATTCTGAAGAAAACTGAGTAATTACTGGGAGAAACTCCAGTTCCTTTGGTTTGTTGTCATATTTATCCTTTTAGTCATTGAAATAAAGAGTTTGAGTCATTATAATCGTAGTTTTACTCAGAAAAAAACAAGAAATTGCTCAATTGATCCAGCAGATTATCATTTAGTTTGTAGTTCTGTTTTGGGATTTCTTTATTTAACCCTTCCGCTCTCCTTGGGGTCCAGATGGCTCAGACCACATATTGTTATGCGATTTCTTCCATGACAAATGTGGACGAAGGGGGACAGGATTTTATGTCTGCATGGACATTAGTGAAACTCCGAAATCAGTGAAAAAAAAAAGTTCAGCGCACTGTCCTGTGGTGTCCAGATGACCCCACTTTTCATGTAAACAAGCTAAGGAGAACGGAAGGGTTACAAAAGGTTGATGGTTTAGCAATATGATTGATTTGCTCCAAAAGGAAATGCAAACATTTAATTTAGCACCAGATCTGTCACTGACAACAGAACAATACCAGACGCTTTTTGAGCTACTGTAACTCTGATCACTTAAGCAATTAATGTAATCCAACAGAATCATGTAGATTGTGTAAAAACCATTGACTGTATATGGCGCTCCAAACAGGAAGTACCAGCAAAATCCCATAGACTTCTATAGAGAGAGCTGTTTCTATCATTTAGGCTTTGACCCTTTATCTGTATGTTAGGAGAAGAACAAGCTAACAATCTGAGTGGGGGGTGGGGTGGGGGGTACGCAGCCTGGTCCTCTGGGATCAATCATGTTGTAGATTGATGGTTAGTGTACCTGAATCCTCTGTTTCTGCTGTCTTTTCTCATGAAAATGGCGTCTTTACATCTCAGAAACAAACCTCACTGTTCTGTACAATCTGGTCCGCTGGAGTTGGCCCGGATGTGGAGAAAGTCTCCTGAGCCGTGTGTTTTTGGTTTCCTCGTGGCAAAGTTGATTTCAGGTCAGGATTTAAAAGTATTAAAAAGTCCAGAGATGTTGGGGATTTCAGTCTTTTTGGTGTTTCTGGTGATCTGGAGCGGTGGTAAGGCTGAGGATCAGCAGGTTCTGGGGGCTTGGTGGACCAGTCGTTCATCTTTCTTTTCTTTAGAGTTTTTAAGCTGTTTTTGGTTCTGTGGGTCGCAGATTTTTTTTTAACTTTATTTTTACTGTGTTTTCCAGTTGTCATCATTTACTGACACAGACCAGCAGCAGCAACAACAAATATCAAAAATACATAAACATAACATTCAGTATTTGGGCTGTTTTCTGGAGCGTTCACTCAAAGCTTTAAGTGTCAAAAGTTTTACGGGTTTCAACAGATTTGCACAATTTTTTCCCATTTTTTTTTGTTGAACTTTAATTTTAATTGAAGCATCAATTTTTCCATTGAGTGAATGGTTCATATGGTCACCCACTCATCCTCTCCAGGGGGGTCCACCTGGTGCTTTTTTTGGTCACTGCTCACTTTACCCAAAATTTCAATGGAATCTGGATAAATGAGTCTGCAAAGACATTTTAGCAATAACTTCATTTAACGTGGTTATTTAGAACTAAATTGTAAATTGTGTTTCTATTCAAAAAATCTCTTTTTGTATTTTCTACCATCTTGCAAATTTAATTTAACTTCAATTTATTTGTATTTTTATTTGTAACATTTACTATGAAGAATAGGAATTCATAGTATTTGTTAAAACAATTTGATTCTTTTTTTGTTCAGATCTTCTTTCACTGCTTCCATTTTTGTGAGGAAATGTATAATTTTTACATTCATTTACCTTTTTAATCTAGCGCTTTTCTTCATAAACTGTCACGTTGATTAGCATGTTAGCATTCATTAGCATCTCCGCATCTTTTTGTAAGTCGTTTAAAGGTTTTCTTTTTTAGTAAATACGGCATTCATTTCTTAGCATTTCTCTGATTCAACAAAGCAGTTTTGACATAAATGTCTCTTGTTTCTGTTTTTTGTTAAACTTAACGAGACATTATCTCAATTCAACATCAGTAAAAGCAAAATTCCCATAGATATCACCAAAATGCGCCTTTTGAGTGATTTATAAAGAAAAGAATCTTTCAACTTGGTAAAATCTGAGATTGATTTTATTTGGATGAAGAACAACCGAGAGCTCCTGTTTGCCAACAACACTTAATAAGTCCACTGGTACAGCACTGACAGAAAAATGAAAGAAAAGAAAACGTACAGGAATGAAGGTTCAGGAGGAGAATAAAGTCACTGCAAACAAAGTGACATTCAGGGTGAAGAAGACGTTCTGCTATCATCACATCTGCTCTCCGTTCAGGTTGGTGAAAAATGTTTTAGAGAAAACAGCAGCGTAAATCAGTTTCAACACACTGTCATGAAGTTTTAGTAATTTAGGAAGTGGGGACTTTTTCTAAAGCAGCATATTTCATTAATCAGCATCAACACTGGGATAAATTTGTAATGTTTACGGTCAAACCGAACAGTTTTAAGGGTTTTCTCAAATAATAACTGTAATACAATGTAGAAACTCTACTTTGAAGATCCACTCTAAATAAAATTGTGTTTTTAACTGGTTTTTGTGGCATTTTTCTGATGATAGAGGAAAAATATAAAACAATGTAGTTAAAAACTGCATTTCAGAGTATTCTCTATTCAAATGATGGTGAATCAGGAGCAAACGATGGAGGAGCTACAGTTAGAAAGCCACAAACTTCAGGCTCCGCCCCATTCTGATGCAGATCCATGAACGTCTTTGTTTGGCATCTGGATCAGAACTGTGATGCATTTGTCTCATGATATGTTGGGGGGGTGTGAGGGGCTTTAAGCTAGAAAAAGATGGTGTAAAACAGAATTGCCCCTCGAGGATAAATAAACTTTGAATTGAATTGAATAAACCAAGAGATGATGGGAAGTGTGGACGGGTCAGGCAACAGAGTAAACCTGCCCAAAACTCCTGCCGCTCCGCAGAAACTGTCCTAAACATCAACACTGGTTTTTAGAGTTTCCTCATCATATTTATTGACACTTTGAGATGATCTGAGGGACTTTCAGCAGCGGGACGCAGTGGGAACTCGCTTCTGGACTTGCAGCACAAGTTTCACAGTCAAACAGGAAGAAGATTGCATTTTTTAATGTCGATCACACAATCATTTGGATTGTTTTTTCCATCATCATAATCGTGGAGCTCTTGCATTTCTTTTCCAATCATCAAACACTTTGTTTCATTTATATGAAAACTGAAAACTTTGTGAATTTTTCCTACAGTTTCTGAAATATTTTGCTTTTTTTTGTATTCAGAGTTTCACTTCAAACCTTGTTCAGTCATTTTAATGTTCAGCTGCGTGTTCCCTTTGATCTGATTTAGCATTTTGGGGAAATTTCAATACAATCCGGTTACTTTGAGATGATAATTTTACTTATGTGTTTATTTTTATTATTATTTTTTTATTTTGAATCTAGAAACATTTTTAATGTGAAGCGCTTTGGGCTAAACATGTTCTGTAGATGGATTTGATCCAGAGGATTAAGACTTTTTCTGATTTATATTAATGTTGGATAGCTTTAGCATATTAAAAATATATTTTTTTAGAATGTTCATTTTTTTCAAACACATTTGGTGTTTTCTTTTTGTTTTTGCTGCTTTTTCATCAGGTTTATCAAATTTAGCTTCTAGTTTAGTGTTTTTAGCATCATTTACATACATTTTTAGGCTTTTTAAATGTATTTTTTTTGTTAAACTGCTTTTATAGCAACATTAACTCATTCATAATGATCCGTTTGGTTAAACAAGACTTGATTATTTTGTAAAACGCTTCAGCAGTGCTTCAAACAAACAACATTCTATACTGATGATATCTGGGCTAAAAATGTATCTTAACTGAAAATGTTGAATGTTTTTTTGGTCACTTCAAATTATGCATTTAAAAATAGACTTCCGTCAAACACTGTAAAAGAAAAATGTCTGTAAACTGACTCTGGTGATGCATTTCCTGCTGGTAAAACTGCATTTTTATGAGTTCTTTCTTCATCTGTTTGTAGTGACCTTTAGCTCAGGAACAAACGTGTCAGAAATCCTCCAGAGGTTCAGCCTCAAACCAGAATGATGACACTTCTGTTCAATAACCAAAATATTAAAGCAGGAAGTCCTGATTAGTTATTGATCAAACATTTTCATTAACATGATCAAAGAGCTGCTGGAAGCCCAAAACGGGAAAAAGATGTCAACTTTAGCTACTTTAAAACTTTATTTTTTAGCAGTATTTGTTTTTATTTAATATGATCTAATTGGCATTCTAAATTAACTAAAGGTATTGATTAAAATCTGGAACTAAAGCAACTCACACATGGTAAAAATACTGTTAAAGAGGATTTCTTGTGCATTTTTAAAGCTCAAACTATTAGTGTGTGATCAAAAACAATAATGCTTCAAAAAAGTGAAATATTTTGCCTTCTTTGTCCCTCCTTGTCTGTTGTTTTTGCTTACAGGTGACCTTATTTTCCAGCATTTGGTCATGAAAAAGAATAATGGTCCAAATTTGAATGAAAACTTTCAGAGGCGTTTTGATCAGTCGGTGTTTGTGAGACTGAATTGAAATCTGCCGCCGCTCTCCAACCGTCCTCTCACACCTGAAGATTTCCTCATGAAGGAGCAACTGAAAGACAAACAGCGTGACCCATGTGGAAACAAACGGATTTCACCTTCAATTCCTCTCAAAAACTCAAAACCGCCAAACAAAAGATGCAGACTTTGGATCTGTCTGGGTATCCTGACGCAGGAGCTTCATCCCTCACATCCCAAAGTCAGGAAAGGCCTCCGGTCGTGGTTCCTCGCGTACATTCTGTCTGGTTTTGGTGCGTTTCTAATCAACCTTCTGCACACAAATTCAGCTTCGAGTTCATAGATCTTTTATAAAATAAATCTTATATTTCCAAGTTTACAGTAAAACGATGCACTCGTCAGAAAAAAAGGTAACAGGAAGTTCCATATATACACAGACAGACAGACGGGATACTCATTTTGGCAGACGAGAACATGGAGAAGTCCAGGTTTGTAAACAGCTCTTGACTCTCGCTTTCTTCTGCAAAGACGTGCTGCTGCTTTCTTACATTCGTAGTTCCAGAAAATTGTGCTTTACAGAACTTCTGACAACAACCCCCCGAGGCTTTAGTTTCCTTCTGAGTAGACGCGTCAGAACAGTCGGTCAGAGGCTCGAACAGTCTGGAAGCTGGTAGTCGGTCGGTCGGTCCGTCGGTCGGCTCTGCCTGTGGGGCAGCAAGAGAGTTTTGGAAAGTGGATGAAAATCGCTCAGAAAGTTTCCCAAACTTGTCCAGGCGTGTCGGGACATTTCACTGATGAATACGAGGCTGGAGGGGGACAGGGTCGAGGAAAAACACTGGAGTGGGATGACAGCTGGGGGAGGGCGGGGGAGCGGCCACAGCTCAGGGGGCGGAGTCGTCCTGGTCCGTCAGCTCCTCCTCCGCCGTGGCTTTTTCGGGGATGACCTCCAGACTGCGTCTGCTCCTGGACTCCGAGGAGCCGGAGGAACCGCCGGCCGAGCCTCCTTTACTCAGGTTGGAGGTGAGGGCGGCGTAGTGGATCTGCTTCAGGTTCTCCTGGACTTCCATCCTGGCGTGCTTCAGTAAATCCGTCTGACCCTGAGGACGCAGGGGGAGAGCCTCAGTCGTGCAGATTAAAACATGTAGAAGGTCTGAAGTTGAGTCATAGCAACTGGACTTCAAAAGCCTCTTTCTGACTGATGAAGCCACTTGGAGGAACGTGGAAACGCTTTTGAGTTGCTGTGACTCAAGATTCCAGAACTTTCACCAATATTTCACTGGTGATGTTACAAAAGAATTTAAAAAATGTAACAAAAACAGAACATGAATATACATTCCACAAACATGCAGAGACTCTCCCTCCATTTAAAAGGCTTCAGAAGAACTTGAGGTATGATTTGTGAAAAATATTTTCTTATATTTCTGTGTCTTCCTGTGGACTGAAGAATTCAAATAGTTTAATAAAACTTTATTAGAATATATGAATCTGTAGCTGGTTAGTTTTTACTTTACAGTGGGTTGAATTCTCAGACTTGGGATAAATACCAAAACTAGGGATCATTTTTGTTCCCATTACAATTCAGAGACATTGATACTAATACAGAGTCCTGAAAATTCAGATGACAAATGTAAAAGTCAAGGCCCGGGGGCCGGATCCGGCCCTCCTGGTAATTCTATCAAGCCCTCCAGATCATTTTATTTTATTGTTATCAACGGCCCGATATTATCCTGCGCTCATTTCTAACTTTTATAATTTTGACAAAACATATTTTTATAGAGAGTAAAATATTGAAAGTTGTTTAAGGTTTATGTTGATTTACTCTGGAATAATATTCCTGCCTTTTTATTATTTGTAATTATGTTAAAAAATTACAGTTTTTAAGTTTTGAAAATGTAGTTTTAGGGTGTTCAATAAACGTTTATCCTGTTCGGCCCGCGACCTAAGGTCTGTTTTGGATTTTGGCCTCTTGTGTGATTAAGTTTGACACCCTTGAGTTTGACATCCAGGCAGTTTCCCTCCCTGTCCTGTACATCCGGGGTGTCCAACTCAACCGCACAAGGGGCCAGAATCCAAGACACAACTTAGGTCATCATAATGTAATTATAAACTAGACATACAGCATTACCTGCGATAATGCTAGAGTGAATGCTGATAACTGAAGATGCTGAAATTGATAGCTAAAGATGCTAAAGCTGACAACTGAAAACGCTTAAGTTGATAGCTGAAAGCACTGAAGCTAATAGCTGAAAACGCTGAAGCTGACAACTGGAATCACTAAATCTAATAGCTAAAAACGTTGAAGCTAATAGCTGAAAATGCTGAAGCTAAAAGCTGAAAACGTTGAAGCTTATAGTTGAAGCTGATAGCTGAAAACACTGAAGCTGATAGCTGAAAACACTGAAGCTGATAGCTGAAAATGCTGAAGCTAATAGCTGAAAATCCTGAAGCTAATAGCTGAAAACGTTGAAGCTAATAGTTGAAGCTGATAGCTGAAAACACTGAAGCTGATAGCTGAAAATGCTGAAGCTAATAGCTGAAAATCCTGAAGCTAATAGCTGAAAATCCTGAAGCTAATAGCTGAAAACGTTGAAGCTGATAGCCAGCTAAAATTCTAGCTAAATGCCAAATTAGCATAAAAAACCAAAAAAAGTACAACTAGGTTAGCCAAAACAGCTAGCATGTAGCTGAAAATATTGCTAATTGTCAAAATAGCCTAATAACTAAAAAAAGCCTAAATTGCCAGCAACCTGTTAACATGTAAATGTTAACCTAACAACAAAACTTCCTGCCTTGTTTTCTGTTGCTCTTCCAAAGAGACTGTTGTTTAGTTTGGACTAGAACCAGGAGAACTGATCCAATCACTCGTGTTCTCGTTTCAATAATTAATCTGAAAGTTGATAAATCACTTATTAGTGTGAAACCAAAAACCCCGTCAGGTCAAACCCAGCAGAGACCTGCTGAAACCATCAGAACCGAGTCAGAACCAAACAGGGTTAAGCTGTTTACCTTCCTGATCATCTCAGATGTTCTCCAACGGTTCTGATGACTGCAGTCAAACCTAAAACTAAATGTCTCAGTGTTTCTTCTGGTGTCATCTTAATGAGTTCTGCTTCCAGAGCTCCATCTCTGTGAAACTCTACATCTGAGTATGAAATATGATTTCTAAAAGAAGCATTTTTGCTTCAAAGAAACTGTCAGGTTCTGCTCCTCCTCCTGAAAAATGTCAAGAATTTAGAAGCTGACATAGTTTGTGTTCTTTGCCCGCGGGTTCTGGGATTCAGTCTGAACTCTGGGATGAGTTCCTCAGCAGGGGGCCGAACGTTTTTTTTTTTTTAGAAGAAGAAGAAAAGTGAGAAGTTCTGGAGCTCTTTGAAAAGAAGCAGAACGAGTTGCGGCGGTTATCTTGTTTAGCTTCTCGCTGGCGGATAAGAAACATGAGATGGCAGATTGGATGTTTCCCACAGAAGCTGCATGTGGATGAAAGAGCGCCGGACGCAGATCCGGATGGTTCTGAGAGCTGACACAGGATGAGGACTGTGCTCAAAAATATCAAAGATAAACTCATTTTAATGTGTGAAACTGAACATTTTCTCATTGGTGCAGAGTTAACCATCACTGATGCTTTAGTGATACGTGTCGGTCTGAACGTCATGCACGAGTGACAAATCTGCACGGTCACACATCAGTTTCCTTCTGGAAATGTGGCAGCAGCTGGGTTTGTTAAACATCTGCAGCTGCGCAGCCGCAGAAGGCCTCACCTTCAGGATGGTGATGTTCCAGGTGAAGCTCTCCTCCGCCTTGTGCAGCTTTCGGCCCTTCAAGCCCTCCTTCATGGCCAGGTCGTGCAGGTTCTCGTGAAACTCCATGGCTGTGGGAGAGGAAGACAGCAGGGTCAGAGCTGAGCAGAGGAGCAGCTGCTCGGGCGTCAGGGTCTGCTCGGCTCATGCCTTCTTTTGGGTTTTGAAAGCCCAGAAATAGCTGTTTTTGTTTCCATACATCTGCACTCATTCTGGGCTGAAACTTCAGGTGCTGACGGGATTCGGAGGGACAAGACGACACAGAAAAGGGGCAAATTGTTGACCAACAAAATTGTAGCTGACAGCGTGAAGACAAAGGTGGAAAAGCAACGCTGAGCGGAGCTGAAGGGAGCAGGCAGACGTGACGCTCCTTCACGCCGCATTAGCATGACGGCGGGAACAGAGGGGAGGTTTGTCTGCTGAGGAGCTTCCCCATCGCCCTCGCCTCTCTTTTAACCACTCTGAGCGAAGACGTGTTCACGGTCGAGAGCGGAAACCCTCCCAACGCTCATCCACGGCGGGTCTGGGCTGTTGCCATG
Source organism: Oryzias javanicus (assembly GCA_003999625.1). Lineage (NCBI taxonomy): Eukaryota > Metazoa > Chordata > Actinopteri > Beloniformes > Adrianichthyidae > Oryzias > Oryzias javanicus. Next base: position 32,664,522 of record CM012452.1, on the reverse strand, counting down.
GAAACCCCTGCACAAGCCAGCGCGCCGGAGGTGGAGACCCCTTCAGGTGACACGGCGGTATCGACAGCTGAGGACAAACGGCTGCCCCGCTCCTGATCTCCGCATCAGGATTCCCGCGCCACGTTCATCCCCGCAGCGGCGCCGCGTTCCCGCTGCGGCCGTGCACACGACCGTGCACACGACGCATGACTGCCGAGGAAGGTGCGCCGCTTCCTCTTTCCCCCTCACACGCATTTAACTCGCACTGCAGGTTGCCTAGCAACACTGCATGGAGTCTGGCAGCCCAGAAAGGGGGAAGTTCTCCGTCTGAGCGGAGCTGCTTCTGAAGAAACGCTGCCAGATAACATCTGAGCTCAGAGGTCAGCTCAGGCCTGAACTCCCGCTGCAGTTTCCTCATACTGTGCAGTGGGACGGGCGCGGAAAGAAATTCACTGATAATCTGCATCTATTGTTCTCCTGCTGAGTCATTCTGGAGAGAAAAGTCGTCGTTTTGTTCTGTCAGCTCCGTTCAACCATGAGAAGACGAGGAAGCAGGAGCTGATGACGACTACTGACAGTCAGCAGCACCTGAAGATGATCAGATATGTAAATCCAGTTTTCTCTGGTTTATAGTTTTCTTATTTTTGTTTAGTTAAAACCTGCCAAGGGTCTAGGAGGAGAACATAAAAAAAACTGGACACCAGAAAGAATTAAAGGAACATAGTTTATTAAATAAACAAATGAAATAATGACGGCGCTGGTTTAAACCAAAAGAAAAACCAAAGGGAATTGGAACCTCGGCCAAACATAAACTAGTCAGGGACACTGCTGACCCAGCTATAGAAAACAAATAAACAAAGCACCTCCACCCATGAAAACTGAAGCAGCAGCAGGGGCGTAACATGCTGGAGCTGGATTTCCTGGTTTTCTGAGTTTAAACTGCTGCTATATTAATAGAAGAAGTACCTCTATTTATCCAGGTAGAGATGTCTAAACACAAGCTCTGATTTACAAACTTGACCTGGACTACTGACCTCATGACCTTGTGTGACTAGAGCTGTCAAGTGGAGAAGAGGCAGCAGATAAAGGCTCGTGCACATTTTGTCCTACGTTCCTGCTGTGGCGGACAGCTCATAGAGAACACTTATGCAACACATTCAGACATAGGCATTTTGTATGAGATGATCATTTCTTAAAAGCCTTAAATCCTGCAAACTGCACTGTTAGCGCAGTTCATGTGATACCTGTGCACCCCTCAAACGCAGCCTGACTGACTGCATTTCCATTAACTAAGACATTAGAGCTGCCACGATCAGTCGACTATCGACTATTTAAATAGTCAACGACTAATTTAATAGACTATTAGTCGTTTTATATTATATGGCGTTAGAGTATAGTCGAAAATTATGACGACATTATGCTAGCTTTTTGGACTATTTGGTATTTATTAAGGCTTTTTTTTTTTGCCTATTTTGGAGTTTAGCTAATATTTCAGCTACATGCTAGCTATTTTGGCTAACCTAAGTTTTTCTTTTTTAGTTTTTTAGGCTAATTTGGCATATTTTATGTAGCTATCAGTTTTAGCGTTTTCAGCTATTAACTTCAGCATTTTAATCTATCAATTTCAGCATCTTCAGCTGCCAAATTCAGCTTCCAGCATTCACACTAGCATTATCCCTGGCAGTGCTGGGTATACGGTTTTTAAATAGTTTAAAGCTAATGATGGTTAAGATGTGTGCTTTACATCCAGTTTGCGAAAGACCTGATTAGACAACTAATCGGAAAAAATTATCGTTTGTGGCAACACTTGTGCAGGTTAGATTTCCAATAATAAATTTGACTAATTGAAACACGTAAATTTAAAAAGAACTTGCATATATTAAAAAAAACGGGCTTTTTTACTAGGAGGAGGTAGTTTTTCCACAGCTCCTTCATTTCTACTTTGTAGAAAGTAAATATGAAGTTTTATGTATTTTCTTTAACACCGATTGAGACCAAAATATTAAGGAATGTTTTAGTTGGGCTGTTAATGATTAGTCAACTATTAAAAAAATAGTCGACACATTTTGTTTTATTTTTCGCTTTCTCAGCTTTGCAGGCACTAATGACGACTTCGTGATTATTTTTGGTAAACTATTTGTGGTTCCAACTTTCTGAACATGTTCGTGATCCCAAAAACATTTGAGTGAGATGCTGTAAGTCCCTGAGGGAATAAAAAAAACTCCAGATGAGTTTGACTTTGAGATATTTTTGGGACCTCCCCGGTGAAGACGGTTTGAATTTGCAGCCAGCAGTTGAAGTCGGGGAGATAAACCCTCAGGCTTTGACTGAACTGTAGATTTTTTTTTTTTTTTTTGCTGAGGAAGATTTTTGGAGTCAGAAAAAACGTGAAGGAAAGTAGTCAGGCTTTAAGAAAGGAGTCCGGCTGTGTTCTGCTTCTTCTCAGCTGTGACTCGTGTAAATAAGAGAGGACAGGAGAGTCACTTAAGCGGCTTCTTTCTTTTTAAACTACCAGACTGAATCTCTTGATCAGGAATGTCTTCATTAAAGCTAAGTAATTAGTGAAGCTCGGCTCACTGTTTGAGGTCAGATTCTAGTTTGTCCTTCACAGAGAGATCGATGTTTTGGACTTTTGACTGAACTTTCTGTTGTTGCCGGGAAGTGATTGGACAAGATGGATTTTTTATTCTGTTGGGAGATTAAGGGGTCTGTCTATTAGGTCTCTAACGAGTATCTGAGTACTCGGATACTTCTGAACTGTTTTAAAAAACAAGTACGAATATTTAATCGCTAATTCATGATCTTTAAAAATGTAGGAGAGTTTATTAAAAACCCATTTCACTCTAAAATGCAGAATAATGTTTAAGTAAGTAAACTAAAATAATTGAATATGCTCTCAAAAGGTACATTTTCAAAGTAAAGTGATGGAGAAGGTTCATATTTTCAAAATAAAAGTAAAGTTGAAAACAAAGTGCTAAACTGTCCCTGGAAGTAAAAGAATTTTCAAAGTAAATTAGCTGTGAAAATTCTCATTTTCAAAGTAAAACTGTGTGTTTTTCATAATAAAAAAAAATACAGAAGTTCAGTTTACTGAAAAACAAACTGTTTTTAATACGATCGACTTTTTGAAAAAACATAAATATGAAAATAAAGAATATTACAAATATGTTGTAATCCATGTTGTGACATCACTGTCTGCTAGCACAGTGGAGGAAATCATCCATAATCTAAAGTTTGGGAGTTTTTTCCCATAATAGATGAAAAAAAATCAGTTTTCTGTTGGAAATTCTTTTGTCATTTCAGATTAAAGGACTGTGAGTGTTTTCTAGTTGTTCTATTTCTACCGAGATGTTTCTTGTGTCATTTACCATCTTCTGGTCATGGATCACGACCATGTTAAATCACCACGCGGGGTAATTCTATCCGGCCCTCCAGATAATCTTTAATACTATTATTAATGGCTCGATGTTATAATGACAGAATATATTTTATGGAGAGCTAAATCGTTTGGGATATTTATAAGTTTAATTTTTTATGTAAAATGACATAAAAGTAAAGAAATTTGAAGGTTTTTTTTCTAGTAACATTTACTTTTTTCTAACTTGTATAATTTTGACAATTATATTATTGTGGAGAGTTAAATATTGAAAGTAATTTAAAGTTTAAGTTGATTTATTTTGGAATAATATTCCTGTCTGTTTTTATACAGACATATGTTTTTACAGTTTAACATTTTTTGTTATGTGTTCATCGGTGTGATTGAGTTTCACACTTCTGATTTAAACCTGTAGTAAATCAGGGTATAAATGATGGTGATTAAATGCATATTTTAATTTTTATTCATCCAGAAGAAAGACAAACATTAGAAACCATTCACACATAATATATGAAAGAGTAGGAATTGAGGTTTGATATTTGATCATGGTTCAGCCCTTCTCTGGGTAAAATGAAGTTGTGATTCCTCGTTGTGAACTCGGATGTTTGCTCTTCGTTAGGTGTTCCTGCTGCACCTCTGTGAGCTAAGTGGTCTAAATCTGCACTTGGCCTTTAACATCTTCTGTGCTGATTGTGTTAGTCTGCTGCAGGTCGAGCCTCGCAGACGTCCTGCATGCTAAGTGTTGCTGTCGGTGGGGGAGGCGGCTCTGAGCTTCAGACGTGTTGCCGTCTAGTTTCTGCTCTTTATTTATGGTACTGAAGGTGCTATAAAGTTTTTTTTATGACTTTACAAATCCACCTCCTTTAAAAGAGTACCTGCTGACCCACTTTCTGCAGAACTGCCGTGTTTACACACTGCAGCACTTTGGAGTTCATGCACCCGCACACATTATATCAGTTTAAGAGGAAATCACTCTTTGGGTTCATGACATTTCCCAAGAGAAAGATAGAGGATCGTCTGAAACCACATTCTCCACAAATATCTTCATGAAAAGCTCAGTTTTTTACTCGTATTTCAGTATTAAAGAGGTCCTACCATGAAAATTCTACGTTTTGAGATTTTAAATTTCCTCACTACAAAGAACCCCAAAGAAGTATTTTGATCCATTCATGGATTTAAGTGTAATCCTCTAAAAACCTGTCTGCAGCAGCCCCTCCCATACCCATGAAAACGAGCGGTTGGAAACATGCTGAGCTCAACATGATGTGAACCACTCCCTCCAGGAAAAATCTGTGCTCCAAGCTCCGCCCCCAGACTACAATGAACACGCACCCACTTTCTCCGTGCAGCTGTGGTGCCGATATAGTTTTCCTCTGCCAGAATGTGTCTCCTGGCAGGAGATAACTACCTTCCTGTACCAGAACCGCTCTCTGACCCATCTTTAGAGGTCGTCTCGGTTTGTTTCCAATCTGACTGAACTTCAGATCGCTCTGAGATTCTTCAGTCTGAATACAAAACCAACTGAGAGTGGAACCACTGAACCAAAACAGCCACCGTACCCGACAGTCACGTTAGAAATGAGGCGATCGGTGAGCTGCAGACAAATATAGAGCATTGACTGTCATTTTATCCAAAAGGAAATAATTGTTCCAACTGTTTACTTGTTAGAACGTTTAATAAAAAACGTAGAACTCTCTTTTCTGTGTCTTGTTAACCATAACACGGAAACTCATTCAAATGTGGTTGGATGAATTCACTCTCAATTAATTAACTTTTATCGTGATCCACATTGATTCTACTGATGATCTACATGTCACTAACCCTTATAGCATGTGTACCTGTAGCCGTAGCGTCTCCAGAGACCGTCATGCAGGATTCCTGTGCGGTACCAACAACCTGGCCTTCATACAGACGCTCACAAGCCATCAGTAAAAAGCGTTTGCAAAAGGGAAAAATCCTGGCAAGCATTAGCAGACGGCAGTGCATCCATAGCTGCTGACCAATGACTGAAGAGATCTTCAGTCACGTGGTTTTGTTTACGAAGTTTCACGCTGAAGAGGCAGACTCAAGGATGACGTCGTGAAATGGGCGGGACCGACAAGGAGCAAAAGCCGGAGCTTCAGAAATCGAGTTGTTTTACTTCCGGGGATTAAAACGGTCCACAAAAATGACTTATATTTCATAAATAGTTTGTTTTTAGTGTTACTAAAGTAATCATATATATGGATATAGTTTACCCTGAAAGGCTGAAGAAAATCCTAGTGTGGTCCCTTTAAATGTGCTTTAGTTTCCAAAAACAGAAAGCGCCTCTTTGGCTAAGGTGTTACCTGCTGCTTCAGACACTTTTAGCTTTTCCCGCTTCATGAAAACACAGTTTAAACAAGGCTGTTACCCAGCAGCAAGAAAGAATTCCTGAACTCCCAGCAGGTTTAAGGGGGAGTTTTCCCAGGAGAAACCTCAAGCAGATGAAGAGCGTGAACCCTGTTTCTACACCAGCAGAGAAAGCAAAACAAGTGGGTCATCCTGGAATATATTGGAGGACATTTTTATATCGGACCAATAATCTCAAATCATGCAAATATCATCCAATACTAATTATGACAACAATATATCACCCATCCCTAGTTTGTGCTGCTGGCAGCATCTGGATTAGCGCTGCTACGATTACTCGACTAATGGACTATTACAATAGTTGACGACTATTTGGACTATTTTTGGGATTTATTAAGGTTTTTGTGGCTGTTTTGGAGTTTAGCTAATATTTCAGCTACATGCTAGCTATTTTGGCTAATTTTGGCTTTTTCGTTTTTAGTATATTCTGGAGTTTAGCTAATATTTCAGCTACATGCTAGCTATTTTGGCTAATTTTGGCTTTTTCGTTTTTAGGATATTCTGGAGTTTAGCTAATATTTCAGCTACATGCTAGCTATTTTGGCTAATTTTGGCTTTTTCGTTTTTTAGGATATTCTGGAGTTTAGCTAATATTTCAGCTACATGCTAGCTATTTTGGCTAATTTTAGGCTTTTTTCGTTTTTAGGATATTCTGGAGTTTAGCTAATATTTCAGCTACATGCTAGCTATTTTGGCTAATTTTGACTTTTTCGTTTTTTAGGATATTCTGGAGTTTAGCTAATATTTCAACTGCACGCTAGCTATTTTGGCTAATTTGGCTTTTTCGTTTTTTAGGATATTCTGGAGTTTAGCTAATATTTCAGCTACATGCTAGCTATTTTGGCTAATTTTGGCTTTTTCGTTTTTTAGGATATTCTGGAGTTTAGCTAATATTTCAGCTACATGCTAGCTATTTTGGCTAATTTTGGCTTTTTCGTTTTTTAGGATATTCTGGAGTTTAGCTAATATTTCAGCTACATGCTAGCTATTTTGGCTAATTTTGGCTTTTTCGTTTTTAGGATATTCTGGAGTTTAGCTAATATTTCAGCTACATGCTAGCTATTTTGGCTAATTTTGGCTTTTTCGTTTTTTAGGATATTCTGGAGTTTAGCTAATATTTCAGCTACATGCTAGCTATTTTGGCTAATTTTAGGCTTTTTCGTTTTTAGGATATTCTGGAGTTTAGCTAATATTTCAGCTACATGCTAGCTATTTTTGGCTAATTTTGGCTTTTTCGTTTTTAGGATATTCTGGAGTTTAGCTAATATTTCAGCTACATGCTAGCTATTTTGGCTAATTTTGGCTTTTTCGTTTTTAGGATATTCTGGAGTTTAGCTAATATTTCAGCTACATGCTAGCTATTTTGGCTAATTTTGGCTTTTTCGTTTTTTAGGATATTCTGGAGTTTAGCTAATATTTCAGCTACATGCTAGCTATTTTGGCTAATTTTGGCTTTTTCGTTTTTAGGATATTCTGGAGTTTAGCTAATATTTCAGCTACATGCTAGCTATTTTGGCTAATTTTGGCTTTTTCGTTTTTAGGATATTCTGGAGTTTAGCTAATATTTCAGCTACATGCTAGCTATTTTGGCTAATTTTAGGCTTTTTCGTTTTTAGGATATTCTGGAGTTTAGCTAATATTTCAGCTACATGCTAGCTATTTTGGCTAATTTTGACTTTTTCGTTTTTTAGGATATTCTGGAGTTTAGCTAATATTTCAACTGCACGCTAGCTATTTTGGCTAATTTTGGCTTTTTCGTTTTTTAGGATATTCTGGAGTTTAGCTAATATTTCAGCTACATGCTAGCTATTTTGTCTAATTTTGGCTTTTTCGTTTTTAGGATATTCTGGAGTTTAGCTAATATTTCAGCTACATGCTAGCTATTTTGGCTAATTTTGGCTTTTTCGTTTTTTAGGATATTCTGGAGTTTAGCTAATATTTCAGCTACATGCTAGCTATTTTGGCTAATTTTGGCTTTTTCGTTTTTAGGAATATTCTGGAGTTTAGCTAATATTTCAGCTACATGCTAGCTATTTTGGCTAATTTTGACTTTTTCGTTTTTTAGGATATTCTGGAGTTTAGCTAATATTTCAGCTACATGCTAGCTATTTTGACTAATTTTGGCTTTTTCGTTTTTTAGGATATATTCTGGAGTTTAGCTAATATTTCAGCTGCATGCTAGCTATTTTGGCTAATTTAGGATTTTTTTCAGTTTTTTAAAGCTAATTTACAGTTTAGTTATATTTTCCAGCTACTTTTTGCTAACTTAGGTTGTTTTTTAATTTTCTTGGTAAATTTGGCATTTAACTATTATTACGATTGCTGGCTATCAGCTTCAGTGTTTTCATCTAACAATTCAGCAGCCAAATTCCTCTTACAGCATTCACGTGAATGTAGATAGTTTTTAGTTAGTTTAAAGCTAATGATGGTTAAGATTTATGTTTTAAATCCACTTTATGCATGACCCGATTAGTCAACTACTCGGAAAAAATATAATATAAATATAATCGGTGATTAGTCGATTATTAAATTAAATAGTTTGTGGCAGCACTAATCTGGATGATGGTGTCTGAAACAAAGCCTGGAGTAATGCGACACCTGATATCTCACCTGCTTTTTGAGCTTGCTGGATCCTCTCGTAGACGCCGTCTGAGCTCTCCAGCAGTGCCTTGCTGGTCTGGATCACCTAGAACCAGAAAAAGATCAGTCTTACAGTGTGCAAACATGCTTTTCTCTGGCCTGCTGTCATCCCATCACGAGTGCTGAATCACAGTTTAGCAAATTAAAGGAAGCCAAAAGGACAGCGTCGACAGGATCTGCTCTTACTCATCAAGCAGTGACTGGGGTCTGTTTAAGGAGAAAAAAACATATATAGAAATCTCTCCATCTGGTCTTAAAAAACAACCGCTAACAATCAAGGTCGTCTGAAGACAACAGAAACACGTCTGTCACTTCATTAGCATGAAATCTGCCACGGCGCAGCTGGGAAAGCTGCTAAGTTTAGCTTCTCGGCTCCAACTGAGGGCACAAACTCTGCTGACCTGCAGATAATTCAAACTCTCATGATGAGCCATTTACATATTAAACAGCCGCCACCCACAAATACACGCCGGTTTGCCTGAGAAGGACAGCAGGATGTTGTTTCAGGAGGTTAATGATCCGTATGTGGACTGGTCCTGATGCGGGTAAATAAACATGAAGTTAGCGGATGCTCCGACAAACCATCTGCTGGCTTTCTCTGCTCGTCTTAGCGCGGGCGTAATTACTCCAGCAGTTTGTTAAGCTTCAGTTTTCATACTTATGGTTGAGTTTTAAGAAAGTAAATGAACCCTTTAACATCATAGCGTTAGCTCCAGTGTTTACATTATATCCACAATCTTAAACAGAATTTTAAGGGATTCCGAGCGGAGAAAAGCAGCCTTGTGCTAAACGATCGTAGAGGTGGGGAGTGGCTGTGGTGCAGTGGTAGGGTGGTCGGCCCTTGATTGGAAGATTGCTGGTTGGATTCCCACCTTGCCCATGTGTCAAAGTGTTCTTTGCAAGACACTGAACCCCACTTTCCCTCTGGTGGAAATTTGGTGCCAGTGTGTAAATGCATATGTGAGTCATTGGCTGTATAAGTAGGAACTGGACTGAGAAATCCCTCCTTTCTCATGTCCCAAACAGGAAGTACCAGCGGGTTCCAAGAAGGCCAAAATCTCATAGACTCGTTTTGAGAATACTGATGCATTCTTTTAAGCACATTCTTTCAAATCCTTTTTTTTATATATTATTTTTCTTTATTGTAAGTTATTCAAGTTATAAACCGACCAATCAGATGCCTCAGTAAAAGCATATGGTGCCAGTTCCTACTTATACAGTCAATGGTGTGAATGGGTGTGGTTGTAAAGCACTTTGGGCCTTCAAGGAAGGTGGAAAAACGCTACATAAGTACACGGCATTTACCATTTTACCATTTAAAGAACGGCTGTTATTTAAATGTTGCCAGCGACATCTCTGGTGTTAAATGGTTAACACAGAGGTATCAAAATCCAAAACATACTTTAGGTCACGGGCGAATACGATAAAGATTTATTTAACAATCTAACAACATTTTTATTAATGAATAATAAAAAGGCAGGATTATTATTTCAGAATAAATCAACTTGAATCTCAAATGACTTTCAATAATTTATCCTCCATAAAAATATTTTTTATTAAAATTATACAAGTTAAAAATGAACGCAAGATAACATCGGGTCATTAATAACAATAAAATAAAATGATCTGGAGGGCCGGATCCGGCCCCCGGACCTTGACTTTGACACGCGTGTTAACATGTCAACTCCAATATTCAATCAGAAGATTCCAAAATCCATTCATCAAACTCCTGAATGGCTTTTATTTTAAAGCAATCTGATTTAAAAAAAAAAAAAAAAAAAAAAATCAGCTTTCATATTTTTTTGATCAGTCTTTCACTTTCTTGCCGTCTCTAAGCACCAGATTCTTGTCACATTATTCTATTTTTCTTATTTTATTGTGTTGATGTCGCCCCCACCACATACTCAAAAACCCACCAAAATTGCCATACGCCTAATACCCCAATGGATTTTGGGTGTAGTAAACAACCCCACCCAAAAAAAATGATGACTTTACCGTAGGAAAAAGGTACGGGGCCAAAAATCTCTTAAGGCGGTCAGGAAAAAAAAACCATTCAAAATCAACTAACAAAACCAAAACAGGTGTCGGAATATCCCAAAAAATTTTTAATTATTATGGGAGCTAAAGTCCCTTTTTTTTAGTTGTGACGAGTAACAAAAAATAAAAAGTTGTGATGTTTTCTAATTGTATTTTATAACATGTTTGTGCAAGAGCAACTCCAAAACTGAACACTGACAGTATGTACCTGCAGAATACTCAGTAGATTTTACACAAAAATGACCAACATAAAATTTTATGTTGGAATTACTGATCAATATGAGATCAGAATATTCAAAGATTGTTCTAATTAGTATTGATTACTGAAAACTATCGACTCTAAATGATTTGCTTTGTGTAAGACGATACATTTTCTTTCAGAACACCTGAAAAACACATCTGACCTCTCTTGAAATTACAGCGTGGTTCTGTTGGCGGTAAGGACGGCGTGTTTCTTGCTGCCGCTGTCTCTCATGTTGTGGTTACCATCCTGATGAGGGAAGAAGTTACTGTCTTGGAAAAGAAACTATAGTTTTCTGATTGTTTGAAGATGTTTTTATACTTTCTTCCAGCTCAGATTTTGCTTCATGTCAGAGAACATTGTTCTAAACTTGGATTTGAAATGGTTCAATCTACATTTTTAAGCTAAAACTCTTTAATAGATTTTGACCTTTTTTATTCTAGTACTCATCAGATAATCATACATTTGCTCTGAGCTCAGAAGGTCAAACAGAAACATATGTGGGTTTGAACGTCCTCTTCCTACAGACGACCAGATTTAATCTCTTCAACAGACTTGGCTCTGACTTAATCTGTGGTGAACAAAAACGGGAATCAGACCACCAGCTGGCATCTCATCAAGCTCCTCCACCCTTTTTTTTTTGGTCTCGGCACATTAATGGGCAGCGGCTGAGACCCAGATTCTATTTTTGTCAGTGAGAAGGAGAACGCCTGTCTGCTCTACGGTGGATTTCAACACAATCCTCCACTTTCTGAACTCCTCCCGTCACTTTCTGCTCGTCTTCATCTTCTTATCATCTCCATCTAAAAAGCAGTTTATGCTTCTAAAACTCAAGCTCTTTGTGTTTTGTTAAAATCAGTCTGTAAACACTGTTTGGTCTCCCTTTCTGCTCTGCTCCTGTTATCAAAGCCAATTAGCATCTCCTCCACTGCTGAGTGTAAACAGACCGGGGAGGTCATCCGTCTCTTAGCCCGTAAAATCTTCCTCTGTGGATCATGAACATTCGTTTTCAAGGCCTCCACCTGGAGCTTCTTATTTTTGACAAAGTCAACGATGCTTAACTGTGTAGATCCAGCCCAGATGAATGCTTCCTGTTTTCAACCAAGTTCAAGTTAGAGACTCAACACAACTTTGACTTGAAACCACATTAAATCCACTAATTTCTCATTAGACTGTTGTCTAGAATGGTAGGAGATGAACTCCACTTTACAATGACTTCTGTGACAGCACATTTAAATAGGTCGGCTGGATTTTGACAGTCAGTCTGTTTCCTGTTCATGCTGCTTCAGCTGTTTGTAGTGGACTTAACAGAGATCTACCATTTGATATCAAACCCTTTCAAATGCAGTTTGAAGTAACATTCTCAAGATAACCACAATAGGGGAAATTTGCTAAGTAGTCTTTTTTTTAACCTAAAACTCCTCAGTACACACCTTATCCAATTTTCTCAGACAAAATAGAACATTTTCATACTTTTCTCCCTTTTTTTTTTTAAACTCAGAGTTCAAGGTTTTGAAGTCCAGATCATAGAATGAAACTAAAGATCTGATCGCGATCAAAGATTTGTGTTAATGTGGCAAACTGAACACATTCTATACACGAGAGTGAGGGACAACGGCCTACAGCCAATCAGGAGGCAGAAACCATAATAAACCAGAAAAGTTACACTACCTGTGATGATGCTTTTTGATGAAGTAACTTTCTGTAATTGGGCTTTGCTAAAATTGCTACAGGACTTAACTCTCGTGCTCTTTTATGGGGTCCAAATGATCCCACGCTTACTTTGATGATCCCTCCCATGACAAAGGGGCGGGATTTTATGTCTGCTATGGAGGAAGATAAAAAAAATCCCTGAAAAAAGAAGTTTACCCCACTTCTAATGTAAACATGCCTAGGATAGCACAAGGGTTACAGTTGCAGATATTGCATTAAGTGCAAGAAGAATGTCAAGAATTTCTTTAAAAATTAAAAATAAATTATTTAAAATGGAATAAAATGGTGTATAAAAACATCTTCAAACAATCAGAAAACTATAGTTTCTTTTCCAAGTCAGTAACTTCTTCCCTCATCAGGATGGTAACCACAACATGTGAGAGACAGCGGCAGCAAGAAACATGCCGTCCTTACCGCCAACAGAACCACGCTGTAATTTTAAGTGAGATCAAATGTGTTTTTCAGGTGTCCTGAAACTTAAGTCAAAGAAAATGTATCGTCTTACACAAAGTCAGTAGTTTTCCACAATCAATACTAATTAGAACAATCTTCAAACATTTTGATGAAGATTTTGAAATGTAGATTTTATGAAAACCTCGATAGATGCAAAATTAGCCAAAAACGTAAGCATTTTGTTTTAAATGCCAGACTGATGGCAAAAAAACAGTAACTGAAAATGTAACCAAAAAAAAAAAAATTTCCTCACTAAAATATATTTGCTATGTGTTTTCTCAAATTGGAATATGTGGAATATTTCAGATTCTCTAAATTCTCTTTTTGTACTTTTTAACATTCTACTTTCTACTTTTGTGCTTTGTATCATTCTATTTTTTGTACCTTCTGTACTTTTATCATCATTTTTTTCTGATGTACATATTTCGTCATCTCTATACTATTTAAACTTGTACAGAAATCCTAATCTTTAACCCAAACAGTGACTGAGAGTTAAGCATAAGAATTCCATTATGTTTCAACGTATGTTGTTGCATATGAAGCAAATAAAAAACCTTGAAAAAAGTCCAAAAATCCTTAGTAATTGCCAAATTAATCAAAAAAGCTAGCACATTCCTAAAATACTATCTTAAAGTAGAATTAGCCCAAAAAACCTAATGAGATGCTAAATTATCCAAAAATATGTTATCGTGTCACTAAAATATTAGCTAGACTTCAAATGAGCTTTAAAAACCTCAGTAGCATCGATGTCCTCAACATACTGAACGTTTGTGATACCAATATTGCAAAGGTTTTAAAGTACACAAAAATTAGAGGAATTGTATAGGGAAAAAAAAATCGCAAAAATGCGTAGAATCGTAAAAAATTGCATAATATTTCAAAATTTGCCTGAAATTTAACAACACTGAAAGTACAGGCATTTATTTCCTGAACCTGCTGAATGTTTTTAACTGCATCATTTACAGAAATTTGAGAAATTTCCATCCATTTCAATGGGGCTAAAAAAAATAGATTGCATTAAAGCGTAAAAACGGGAAGTTTAGGAATGCCTAAAATACAAGCGGTAATGTCCTTGTAATATCCTTAACGAGCTGAACGTTTTGATCCCAAGATTGCGAGTTTTTACTTGGCAAAAAATGTACGATGCTTACAAAGCAATCACACAATAAAACAAAATCTTGTAAAACTACATAAAAGAAAAGACGCAAAGTGAACTACAATTGAAGGACTGCTATACAACTACAAAGAAACACCAACTACGTTATCTCCTCCTTCCCTTTTTTTTCTACCTGCAGTGTCAACATTGGCTTGTACCCGCTAACCAGCAACCAGACCTCTCACAACCAGAGTTAATAGCTGAGAACTGGAGGAAAAACATTAAAAAAATCAAACTGTACTTAAACTTAGATGTAGGTACTAGATTCTAAGTTTGTGCCAATTTAGTATTGGCAAAAACTACATCTTAAATTACTCTAGTGTAAGGAAGTGACACTAAAGTACCAAAGTAACAAGTACTTATAGTTACATTTACTTCAAGAATTCAAATCAAAGCTGTATTTTCTAGGGACAAACACAGCTGCTGGTCCAAGCAGATACAGGGTGTGCTGCCATCAAAAACATTAACTTTATTACACTGTATGTCTTCTATAAAAGTATTACACCCTGGGGGAAAACTACAGCCAGAGGGTAGTGACATTCAGCAAAACGCCACAAAAAAAGACATTTCAGAAAAAGAGCCAACAACTTTTACGACATTACATTTACTTTGAATGCAAAGATGTTGTACTCTTTTTTTTTATTTGTATTTAATAAGTCTGTTCAGGATCGTCCAGCGTCTTTCCTAAAAGCTGCTCATGATGAGTCATAGAGTGCTAACGGTATCCGTCCTGCTTTGGACGAGCATCAGTCGAGTGTTGCATAACCTGTGAGCATTGATTCCATGACTTTAACCGAGTTGCAGCTTCATTATCTAACCATCTGTGCGTGTCCCCGCTTAAAGTCAGAGTATTGATCTGACTGGACTCGGAGCTCAGGTCGCTCCCAGGAATATTCTCTAATATTCTGGAAAAATCCGATTAGCGCTGGGCGATAAGGACATGTTCTAACAATAACAATATATATCAAGATTTAAACCAAATAACTTTATTTGTCAAATTCAATAAAAGCTCATTAGAGAAATGTTTAATCATCAGCAGTTGTTTACATTTCTATATTTATTTTACTTTAAATATAACAGGTGCACTGAAGGACCAACTGTTTTCCCCCCAGATCAGGAAAGGCATAAATATTATCAAAGATCGGGCCCAATCACAAATGATCAGATATTTAATGTATTATTATTATTATCAACGCTTTATATTTCAAGCATACCATTCTGGATAAATACTCCACTACAGTCTGCACGCCATGAACAGATCACACAATGTTGTTGCTGTAAAACCCAGCAGAAAACGGCAGCAGTTTAAACAGGAAGCTAACATAAACAATTCAGGTAAAGCTAGCTAGATGTTCACAGATCAATAACTCTTTTAAAAACACTTTACACTGGCAACAACGGTCTCTATTGGTTTACCTTAACGTAAACAACAACATATGAAGGCATTTCAACCGAAAATACAGGTTTGTGTTTCATGTTAAACTGCTGCTAACTGCTAAATGCTAGCTCTGTGATTTGACTCCTTAGGACCCGAGCTGTCCTTTGATATGCCTGTTTGATTTATCTGAAAACATATTTAAAAAACTAACTACTGTGGTAATAAAGCCGAAAATGTGATGTCTCAAGAGCTTAAAAAAGAATTACATAATCTTAAAAAAAAAACTGAAAACAAAAAACCAAAAAAACAAATGTTTTTTATGATATTCACTAGTTATGAACACTCATCATGAAATTCATGCTAAACAAAGTCATCGTTTATGTTAAAGAATTTTAAATAAAGACAGGAATCACATTTGGTTAAAAATGTTCAATAACTAAAGATATTAAAGCTAAAGTAACTAAACTTTCTTAAATGACTAATTATCACTTATATAAAAAGAAAATATGATTTTTTTTTTATAGTTTTTATTTGCTCTATTTTTGTCTATTAAAGCTACTTCACAGAAGTGTTCTATTTAAGTTTTTAATGATAAAAGAAGGTAAATGAAATATAAATAAAGGACAACACGAATCTGTTTATTCCATTTGCTCATGTTTTAAATGTGTTAAAGTATTGGATCGGGAAAATCCACAAAATCCAATGACTCGGAATCGGATCGGGCCAAAAGAAAACCTGATCGGGACATCCCTACTGAAAATTAAAGCAAAGCTTTCAAGTTTCAAAAGAGAACATAAATAAAACAGAACACTGAACTGCTCGATCAGTTCCTTTTAAAAACAAACCATTAATTTTAAGTTTTTTAAGAAAATGAAATGCCATAAAAGTAATTTATAAATGGCATGAACACATCTTTATTGTCATCTGAGTGTGAACTCATTTAAACATGCTGAGAACACATTTACTAGAGATTTCCTGATTCTGTCTCACATTCTATATTAAATCATAACAAAAACAGTTTAATGTTTGGGTTTATTAATATTATGTATCATTGAGATTAAAGCTGCAGAGTTCTCATAAGGGGAGCAACATCTTAGGTTGCAGTTTTCGGTTCTGTAATGCTACAAAGACTGCTAAAACCGTGGATTTAATTCTGTTTTTGTTTAGAAAATACTGTTTTTATGTATTCATTTTGTGGTATTTATTAGTCCGCCACGTCTTAAACTCTGGTCCATGAAATACTGTCCAACTTTAAACCGGTCTGTGATTACATTTACCTCATTAGCATAGCATTATTAGCACAATGGCATTAGCAACAGCGCTGTCTCCAAATCAATTTTTATTAATCTGACTTTTGCTTTAAAAAGTTCAATTTTTTCATCAGCTAAAGCTAAATTCTACACAGCTGAAGTGACCGAATGGATCTTGTGTCCTGTTTGCTTCTTTATCTCACGTTTAGACGGTAGGGAAGAGAGGACAAAAGAAACTCACCGAGAATGTCATGTGGCGACTGACCCTCTGACTTTTACTCCCCAAAGAGGAGAAAACACTCAAATATAGAATAAAAGTCTATCGTGATAGAGTCATTCTTTTATCAAGATAACGTTCAATCGCAATAAATATCATTTTCATTTTATCGTCCAATGGATTTAGAAAAGGCAAAACTGCTCCCACTTGTTGGCAGATTTTTCTCACCATTTCGTAGGTGGTAACCACTTTTTTAAGGACCTCTGACAGCAGGCTCTGGGGCTCCAGGTTTGGATACTGATCTGTGAGGTTGAACACCAGAAGGGGGGCATTGTCCGGTCCGGTTAGTCGAGGGGAAAGAGCCAAGATGCACTGCTTGAGGTTCGCCACCGCTGAAAGGCCGCACAGCTCTTTAAAGGACACGATGGCGTTCTGCGTAGAAAAGAAGGAAAACGCTGTAAAGAAAACATCAAAGACACTTTGACTCCTCAGCCAGTTACACAGATATAAAACACCCAAAAGCTCATCTCGCGCTCTCTCACAGAGGAAGTGGTTAAGTAAATATCGATGAGAACTTTTATTTTGGCACTTCGTAAGAGATCCCTTCTCTTGAACCAACGTCAAATGGAAAGGAAACAAACATCCTAAGCTTCCTGTGAAAGGCCAAAATTAAACCCTGAATAAACATCTGAGGAGCCAAGACGTGTCAGAGTCTCAAGGCCTGTGGCTTCGCTCATAATAACGGCATTATAAACAGAGAAACAAAAAAAAGATGTAATACAATGCCTGAAGAAACGTAACATGAGACCAACCGCAGAATGCCTTCCCACACAACACTGCTTTTCACACACAGATTTAAAGATTTCAGATATAAATATCAGCATCAGTAACTGTGGTAGGTTAAGTTAAAAGTTAAAAATGGAAATTGGCTTATTAGAGCTTTAAAAGAGTGATAGGATTAATGATCATGTTATTGCAGCTTCTTATTCTAACAAGTTTAATAGTGTTTTTTGGGGCGTAATGAGCTATTTTACCAACAATTCAATTGATTTCATAATTTGTTGTTGATAATACAATTCATAGTCAATGTTGGTTCATTTTGAATGATCCAATTGGATCCGATTCACTGACCTAAAGTCAATCCAGGACATCTTTACGGTCACACGTCT
The DNA here is from genome assembly GCA_003999625.1 of Oryzias javanicus. Classification (NCBI taxonomy): domain Eukaryota; kingdom Metazoa; phylum Chordata; class Actinopteri; order Beloniformes; family Adrianichthyidae; genus Oryzias; species Oryzias javanicus. The sequence continues at coordinate 32,646,522 of CM012452.1, read as the reverse complement.
GTTAAATTCAAAGTGTTTCCACACGCTGGACCGGAATGATAGATTTTGAGTTGTCTCCTGTGACGGTCATTTTTACGCTGTAGTAAAATAAATCAAATGTGTCTCAACCCAAATGGTGTCTTTATTATCGATGTATTATTTTTATGTATATATTTTATTTTTAGGGTGGTCAACTCATTGTGTTAATCACAATAAGTTAATTACAGGAGTTGTAGCGCGTTCTTTTATTTTCATGGCGTTAATCTCATTTTTGCATTGAATGGTACTTATTTCTTCTGCGCACCTGGAGGAGCATTTTATCTGCTCATTCCATTGTCATTTAAGAAAAATATTAATTTTAAGTAAATTATTAAAACTTCAGTCCTGTTATATTTTTAAGTTTAAATTATTTTTAACAAAAGCGGACTGCTCAATATGTGGCATGTTGTCATGGTAACGGCCTCTACGTGAGGCACCCAGGAACCACGCTCCTCTCTAGCTTTTTCTTGAGATTTTATTTTTCTTGAGGTTTCCAAAAAAATCGTAACATTACAAGGAATGTTATTCTCTTGGCATTTGTTTTTGTCCAGATCATGAAGCAAAAGTTTATTAAAAAAAAAAAATAGAGTCCAAAGTCTAAATAGTTCAATTCCTCCGTGGAGTTTCATTTCTTCCTTCTTAGATTCTTTTCTCTATCTATTCTGCTTCATCCCAGTCTTTAAAATGATCAAACTCACCCAAATAGATTCAAGGAAACAAGAAAATTCCTCTCATTTATCTTCTACTGTCTTGCTTATGTATCGCATGACAACACTTATTATTTTAAAACTATTTTAAAATGGTATAGGTTTATGCAGTTACCACCTTCAGATCAATCTGGTTGGATCGCACGAATATAAATCAATTCATCGTTTAAGTTGATTTATCGTTACACCCCTAGCATTGTGACTTTTTCCAGTTGGTGAAAGATAAAAATAACAATTTCAATTTTTTACCATGTTTTGATTCTGCAAATCCAAGTTTCTAAGGAGGGATATATATAACACATGTATATCAATTAACAGTTTGTTCTAAAAATGCTGTTAAAGTAAAAATGGTTTTGTTTGTTTTGTTTTTTCCTGATTCTGGGTCATTTTTTTTTCCCGACTTTTGATACTAGATCTGCATTCTCAACAAAGTCTGAAATAGTGTTATATCTACTTACATGGCCGTGTGATTTATTGTTACTGTTAGATTCCTAAAAACTTGAATCTATTTTAGAAGATAAAATATCTGATCTCAAGTTCTGAACCGGATAATGATAAAACATATAAAGGAAATAGTAAGGTCAAGTTGGAGTGAGAATATATAAGTTCATTCCTCCAACTCTCTTTCTTTCTCTTTCTTGATTGCTTAAAATAACCCATTTCTAATCGAATAATAAAAATAGATTTTAGAGGTTCCCAATGTATTCTGTATTGTTTATACATACAAAACACAAGAAATAATGACTTGGTCACATGTACTCATACGGTGGTCGACCCCTATTGGTGCTGTAGGTTTTTTGAGTTGTCCAGGGATTTACAAGATGTGTACATCTCAGGTTATGATAGTATTCTGTTATCAGTATAAATGTATATAATTCTAAATATAAGTATATTCATTTGTATACATTATATAATCTCAGATCCTGATATTAAATCACATTAGATACATCAAAAAGCCAGGCAAAGGTTTGCTGTGACCATTTTTTAACAGTAATCAGTCGAAGTCTGAAACATTCAGTAGATAAAGGTTGAAATTCTTACCTGCATGTTTTCTCTCAGGTCTGTCGCCTCCCTCAACGGTAGCAGGGCTGTTTTAAAGACCTCATCCACAGCTTTGATCTGTAGTACTCTCATGCTAGCATACTCTCTGCTATTCTTGCCTTTTCGTACAGAAAGACCACGCTTATGCGGCTTGCCGCCTCCCCTTCTGTTGGTTATGGCCACATGGACGAACAAAAAGGTGTGTGGTAGAACTTCCCCTGTAAGAGACTGGAGTGGAACATGGCGGAAACCCGGCTGCAGACACTCGAAAGGGATTGTATACTGGCCAATAAATTCATCACCGATGTAGTCGTCATCTAGTACCACGAAGCGCACCATGGCGAGCTCAGGAAGGTTTATCTGAAACTCGAAGCTTTCGTCAAAAAGAGGATTATCTCCATTCTGGTTGACTGTTTTAGTCCTTTGTTCTCCGCAGTCAGCAGGAATGCCGTGTATTTCCACGTAAACGTAAGGGTCCACCACGTCTCCTTTGGCACCTGAACCTTTGGGTTTGGGGAAGTTTTGTCCACTGATTATCTTGATGTGCAACAGCTGTGGAGAAACTCCAGGCACCGAATCCTTTGTGTTGGCGCTGAAATACGAGACCTGCTCTCTCATGATTGCCGGACGGAGCACATAGCCACAGTTCCCGTTCTGTCGGAACCAGCCTATGTTTAGATCCATCATCAGGCCGGGAGTTTGGTAGTTCATTGCTACAATCTGGCAGCCGCACTTCCAGAAATCTTGAGGATTCATGTTGCTGGAATCGATCCGCATTGGACTCGGGTAGACTCGTGCGAGGAACTTCTTGTTATAGTTGACAAAGTCACCCGGAAAGTCACAAGCGCAGCGACTGGCAAACACTTCATTGAAGGAGCAGAGCTCCCAGTGCTTCTGACTCTGGAAGGATGTGGGAAAGTCTTTAAACTCCACCGATTTGCACAACGTCACCAGATCAGACAGATCCTTGGAGAGCTGGAATTTTTTGGGTGCAATAATCTGCTGCTCTGTCGACTCGATGCTCACTCTCTGGGACATCTCCGCCCCCTCGTCCTCATCTGTCACCTCGCCCTCTGTACCGTTGCAGGATGAGCCAAGTTTTTTGCCCTTCAGCAGGATCTTTCCTTTCAGTTCAGACGGAGACGGAAGGAAACAGTCCTCAGGTTTTGGAGGATCACTGTGAATCTTATCTCCAAGAATCTTCTTCAGATGCTGAAACATGACTTTCTGCTGCTTTAAGGAGCAATGGTTCTCTAGAGATAGTATCAACGGGTAGTCCGAGGCAACAAAGGCATACTTGTTGATGACGTCAATGACGCTGCGAAAAACGATCTGCGAGGTCATTGTGTGACCGGTGTAAATAAGCGGTTCGTTATCTGGCCCGTCCCACACGTCTAGCTCCACGCAGCGGCAACCCATCTTTAGAGCACGGATGTAGCCGGTCACATCCGATGGGCCTCTGAACTGATCCTCTATCAGGTATGTGTTGTGGGACGCATTGATGTAGTAGTGGACAACGGCTGGTTCATGTCTTGGCAAACGGATTTATGGTCAGGTTCAAATATATGGCACTCTGGAGACATGAGATAGTTGGAGAAGCCGTCAAGAGAAAGCCAACCCTTTAGGCGACCCTCCTTAGAGGGTTCATATTTCTGAATGACCTCCAAGCTGGTGTCTTCACTGACTTGTGCGGTTCCTTGTTCTGCCTCTAAAAATATCATCAAGTCTTTTGTATCAAGAAATTCTTTGTTACTGGAGAACTGAACAAAGAGAAAGTAAATTTCTGGCCTGGTGCAAAGGTCTTGAAAGACATCAATGAACTCGTCCTTCGTCACACTGGAACCAGTTTTGTCCTTCGCTTTCTGAAGCTCCTTGAACTTCAGCTCTATTTTCACATTTTTAACACCTGGGTTTAGCTTTTTAATGAGTTGCACAGCAGCACATAAGGTTATTTGTTTGCTGTTGTCAATGTCTTCCTCGTCAAAGAGGTCGCTCAGCCAAGACGAGCGCATGTTGTTCTGACTGCTCTCAATCATGTTCAAGGTGTGCTTCCCGTACGAGATCAAGTACCTCAACCCCGTCACCCAAATATTGGCCACATCTGCAGTGTTTGCCACCAAGTCCAAGGACTCGTAGTTCTCCCCAAAGATGATAGAGAAAGCACAGTCCTCCGATATCTGATCATAGGTGCCGTTAGTTCGAAAGGTGTCCGTGTTTTTGCCCGTTCGAACTTCTTTGATGGACTTGATGTCAATTTTTGCCTTCTCAGACTCCTTCTTGGTGGGCTCCCATCTCAAGGACTGCATGTCTGCGTCAAGGAGGAAGTAGCGGTGATAAATGCGTGAATTGGATCTCACTTTCTTGAGCTCTGTGCCATCGACCATGGCGCTGATGCAGTCGCTGGCTCTGCTAATCTTCTTCTCTGTGGGCATGCTGCTGAAGGACACAGTCTTCTTTCTTTCTTTCCGCTGTCGGCCATCCTGCAAAGAAACAGACCATCTTTTGAATGCCAAGTACACCATGGTCATGATAATGACACTTTGCATTAACATGAGCCTAATTAAACAATCTTCCTTTTACACAAACACTATTCCATGACTTCTTAAGTGAATATTCAGCTATATTTAAGGATTTATTTGTTTCATCCTGACATATGAGGCTTTAGGACGCTGTCACCATCATAGCCTCTGGTGCTGTCATCACAGCTTTCTTTTCTGCAAATGTTTCCAACCCCCCCACCCCGCATGCCTGTTTTACTTTTACAGTAGGATTGATGACTGAATCTTCAGGCCTTGAAATTGTCAAAACAAAACTGCTGCACCGAGGCAGATCTTTTCCAGAACAATACAACGCAGCGCGCCGTCGGCTTTGATGTACTGCTTTGCACGTTACGCCTTCCTTTCTGGTCTCTTTCAGTTTCCTGCCCAACATTTTCAGAGCAGCAGCTCTGCTGGGTGACTTAAGGTAGCTGTTGTTGCTTATTATGGTGATAGGACAGGGAATCTCCCTAAGGAGAGTATCGCCCACGCTAATCCAGCCTCCTGCAGGAGACACATTCTGACATTTCACTGAAGCCTCCTCTCTCGTCTGCTGCAGGCTGTTTCAGCAGTACCAGTTCACTCTTTAGACTTGTTCTGCAAATTATTTCAAAGTCTTGTCAATCATCTTGTGACAGCTTACCCCTGATGATGTATGAAAAAGAAATACCCTAGTTAGAATAAAGGGGATGTAAGGTGGTGCAGTCCAGGAGAAACCATTTATGGAACTTTTAGAGCTGCAGGAACCACTCGATCATGTCTGGTTCTCATCTTATTTTGCATAAAAACTTTCTGTTGACGATCTCCATCATTTCTGTGTCCCCCATTGGCAGAGCTGTATGCAGCACTTCCTGTTACAACCAAACAGGAAGGGCTGTGCTGCTGTGCTCTTGCATGTGCCTCTATGTTAAGTAATAATCTAGTTGCATAAAGATGTTCTACCGGGCTGAAGTATAAAGCTCCACTAATGAATTAAAAAACAATCAAAAAGAGGAAACCATCATTTTGAGTTTTTGAAACTGAACGTACGCTATGACACAACAGATGTATGCGATATAATAATGTCAACCAAATGAATTCATTATTGTACATCCTTCCTGTTGGATATGATAGAGATGTGGAAAACACTGTGACAGTTGAAGAGACGATGCAGACCCCAGTGAGCCGGTGATGAATGTCCTTAGCTAAAACACATTCATCATGACTGCAGTTAAAGGTAAATTCACAACATAAACAGGAAGTTTCATGGTTCAGGTATGATGACACTATCAAACATGAAAGGCAATATTATAATAGGTTTGACTTGTGACACATAGTGCATTTTGTGATCCATTTTTAGAACTATATATAAAAAAATCTTTAATTGTAAAAAAATATATGCATGTGTTTGCCATCTCCTGTTATTCATTCATATATATCAGTCTATATTCCAACTGTAAAATACAGTAAGAATGAGGGTGGGAATGAATGCAATTTTTCTTCAACCCACTCCTTTTTCGAATACTTTATCCCTCTCAGTTTATCATTTTTATTTATCAGTTTTATGTGGTGTTTAAAAGTAAAAAAAAATCAATCAAAAGGGTTCAAACCCTCAAGCTCTTTTTTGCATGTTGACTTACTGTGCCTTGCTTGGCGGTATAGTGTCTAATATTAAACCATGAGCTTGAGCGTTTGAATCATCGACTGTATATTAGAAGCTTGAATGAGTGGGGGGGACCCCCCAACACCACCTTCTATAGAGAAAAAAAACTGCTAGAAAATAACCATTCTTGCTCGGATACCTTTATTTAGCATGTTATTGCTAATACTCTTTTTAAAATTATTTTTATTGGTTTTGTTTGTGCTTTTATTATTATTGTTTGTGAAAAAAAAGTAGTGGTGCGCTCCTTGGAATTGCTAACTTGAACAGATTTATGAGACACAGCGGGATGTGAAAACTAAAAAGCAATCTTCATGGGGTTTGTCATTTTAATTATGTCAGAATGAGCGCTGCCGAAGAAGAAAAATAAAAAGCTGTTCGGAGACTTGCTTTTCAGTTTTATGTAACCCTCCCGCTCTCCTTGCTTGTGTACATTAAAAGTGGGGTCATCTGGACCCCACAAGACAGTGTGGTGAACTTTCTTTTATCTTTGATTTTTGAGTTTCACTAATGTCCATGACAGACATATAATCCTGTCCACCTTTGTCCACATTTGTTATGGAAGAAATCACACATCAGTATATGGTTGGAGTCATCTGGACCTCAAAGAGAATGGAAGGTTTGGGACATTGGGAAAAAGAAAAAGCATTCTGTTTGCGCATTTAATTTTCAAATTTGATATTTCTAATTGAATTTTGGTACAAATGTACTAAAGAACTTTTTAAAATTTAAAGGTAATGTCATTTGCCATTTTATTTAACATTTGGAGAGTTTCTTTTTCATTTCATTTAAGAGGCAAGTAATCCAGTTGCAAAAAATGAAAAAACCTTTCCAGTATTAACTTTTATTTTGAATCACGAGTCACAAATGCTTCCATATGGATCCATCACGGCAGTGTCAAAATTGCACAAAAAAAAAAAATAGCGACGGGATTTCCTTTCATTTGTTGGAGCCAGAAGCAAACCATTTTCTATGGGGGATTTCATACTAGCTCGGGTCAGCTCTCACTTACAGTTGATGGTTCTAATCCAAATCCTTACCAAAAACCCAAAATGGGACCCTGTGCCAAAGCTTGGCACAATTTGATTTGTGTCATTTACTAGAACTTTAATTTTGGCAAAGCTGAAGGTATCGAATTTAGCCCTGCAACAGACTAGTGACCGTCCAGGGTTTGCCCCACAGTAACTGGGATAGCCTCTAGTGGGTTTAGAAAATGAACGTATGGGAGCTAACTTTTACACTTTTACCCTGATCACAGTTTGCTCATCTTTATGCAAAATATGAGCTTTGTTTTATATTCAATATTTTGTTGTTCCACTTTTATTAATGTAACAAAGGGTCATAATGGCGCGCTTCTGCAGTAGCCCTAAATGTTGGGTTGAATGTGCAACTCTCTGGTCTGGAGGTGGATGTTGACGTTTGTCTTCATGGCAACAGCGACCGTGTGTTTGGTGGTAGTTGTGTTGCAGGCAGCTTCAGCATCTCCTCAGGAATTCCATCCTTTAGCAACACTGGGAACAACACTAGAACATCCATATCCTCTGAACACATTCTGGAGAATATTCCTTAAGCAACAAGGTGCCAAAGAAATAGTTTTTACATTCTCATTCAGTGGTATTTAAAGGAAACACATTGTAGTAATCATAATGATCTGTAATGTTCTGATGGAGTATGTACTCTGCAAGGCACAAATGTTATCTGATGCTGAGCAACAAACTCTCCAAGCTCGACATTTCTCACAGAACAGCTTGAGCTTTGGAGTCAAACTTATCTTTGAGCAATTCATCAAAAGCAAGACTGATTACGTTTAAGGATTTATGGACCTTTGCTGACAGCCTCCACAATTACCCCGGATAATATTATTGGTCAAGTAAAATTCCACAGAGAACTGAAGGAACAGTTTGTTTTCGGTGCCAGCTGGAAAACCCGTTTCAGAGGCAAAAACTTCTGAAACAATGTGCGTGTAGTCGCTGAGTTACTGCTGATGCGAATCAACAAAGTCTTGGGAGGTGCTTTAGAAATATTTTATTAGCTGGTTTTTTCATCTCACTGCCTTAATATTTATTTTTTTAGTGAAAGGAAAAAAACGGCTGGACCTCTATAGACCAAATCTTCCCCCTACCCCTCCAACTGTAGGGGCATTTGTAGAAGTGGGTGTAAAAAGAAAAATAGTTTTTCCTAGAACCTCCATGAACCACTTCTCCTCTGTCTTAATGAACAGTTCCAACGCTCACATTGGAGCCATTTTTCTCTGTTCTACCTACAGCACTGGCGACAGGAATAAACTGCAGCAGAAATATCAGCTTTTAACTCCCGGCCCGGATCGGCTTCAGTAAACGTTGACCTAAAAACGAGCAGACAGTCATCTGCATTTTCTGTTGAAATGACGCTGCGTTAAAGGACATCTTATCAACACGAGATAAACCCAGCTGTAATGGATTCTTGGTTTATTATTTAGACGTCAAGCATAAATCCCAGAGGAATATGGATCCTTGTCTTTATTCAACTCGTCAGTGAATTTTAAAGAACTGCTCACACGCATCAAAAGGAATTTTTAATGAAAATTGTGATTACACGTATGTAAAATTCATATAAAGATCTTGTTCTGAAAAATGTCATGTGTTTAGATGGGTCACAGCATCTTTTTATAACCACATTCACAACAATAAATCATCATTACGAGGTGCAGATTTCTGCTGACACCCTTTAGTTCATGCTGGGCTGCATTTTACCAAGGACACAGGTGAATTTATCAGGCTTGTAAACGTGTCCAGAACCTTCAAGAAAGTTTCAACTAAGTTCACGGATGCATTAATCTGCAGACTGTTCATATTGTTACTGGAAATAGTTTTAATATGCTGTGATGTTTGAAAATAAAATACTTTTTTATTAAGATTATTTTAACAAAAACTGCTAAACATAGTAATGTGGAAAATATACTCGAGTATCGCGTATCCAGGCCAAGATAGACAAAAAAATGATGGTCATCAGCAAAAATTAGGTTAGTTATAGTCCAAAAATCAAGTTTCTTTCTAACTACCAATCCAAACATTCTACAAAAATATGAGACGAAACTTTTGGAAGACAATCACAGGTCCTTCACATGATTAAACTGTAGGTTTCTACACTTTTCTAAATGCGTCAGCAAGTATAGAAGAGGCTGGAAGCGTGTTTGATGTGTGTCAAAACAATCTCACACAATATTTCTCACAGGAGCACTCACCGTCCGCAAATTGAGAAGTTTGATCAGAAAGGGCCACATCTGATTTAAACCACTATCGTTGTTTCCCCCCAATTTTTCTCAACCATGTTTTCTTTGTCCTCCAGCCTGTTGTTCAAAGTTCAAATATCTGAACCACTTTCTGACTTTGTCAACTCATCTTTAGATCAATCAAGTGACTGTTTTCAAAAAGCTAACTGCCAATGCAAACACTCCATATATCGTTTTACTCTCCTAAATATGCAGCCTTCTTGCAATCTGTGATTTGGCCCCTCCCACATGTAGTTTACGAAGTCATATCAACATATTCTCATTCCTAACTTGTCTTATATAGACGTATGGTCTGGGACCCCTCCCCATCATAAAAAAATCGCCTATTTGGGCTTCATGCCGGTAATTTTACAAAAGCAGAAGGTTGGTTATAAAATGTAAACAAAAGCTGATAAACTAAACAGACTAAATGAAACTGGTCATCCCTGTCCTTAGACCCTCCTTCCCGGTAAGGAAAAAGGAAGGAGAGATTCTCCCTCAGGATTTGACAGGAGATTCATCAGGACTGTTAAAGAAGAATTAGCTTATCTAACCCTACAACTACCAATTTGAACCCAAGAGGAGCCAGAGGCGAGGTCCACGGCCAAGAACAGGAGCACAGACGATCCACCTGGAAGAAAACGTTCGCATTAAATCAGGGGTCCGCAATCGGTGCCAGTCCAAAGACTGCTTTGTACCGGGCCGCAGACAGAAATAAGAATGCATTTGCTAACGTGGATCATTTTGGCTTTATTATCTGATGTTTTATTTGGGAGAAGTAGAGGATTCTAGTCGCCACATTCGTCAGTAACATTAAGTGCGACTGCAAGGTTAAAAGTCCAAAGCTAAAAGCTAATAAAATCCAAACATAAAACATATTTGGAAAGTTTCTCTGGGGGAAAAAGAGCCAGTAAAGAACCTGAAGAAGAGAGAAACATAAAGCTGCTGTTTTCAGACAAAACCAGGAGTCTTCTTAGAAATACGGATTTATGGAGACTGCTGTTCCTGCGTACCAAACCGTTCTCCCTAATATGCAGCGACTGACTCTCGATTGTTACAGATCCGATGGATTCATGTTTGTTATTATATCATTTATTCATCACACCTCAAAGTCAGACCAGCTGAAAATGTTTCTGAACTGAGGAAACGTAAAAAATGACATTTAGGGATTTTTCCAACAGATAGGCTGAATTAGGCAGAAATCTGTTGAGAAACTTTAGCAGAGACAATGTTCCTGTGTTAAAAAAGCCCACAATGAATCAAGATTTATATAAAAACTGAGTTTAATAAATCTGTAGGATGATCTGAGTTGGATTGAGTTCTCATTGTTATAATATTCTACTCCATAACCTTTTTATTGATTAGAATCAAATCTTTTGGATTCTGGTTAGGTTGGGTTCCTATCTTTTTAAACAAAAAAGACAAAAACTTTTTAGATTTTTATTTGTGGAGATAGAAGATTGAGGTAGTCCGGCTGATTTAGTAATGTCCTGAGTTTGCTCTTTCATGTGTATTTTGTCAGATGTTTCAGAGCGAGTTAAACAAGAAACCAGAAGTTACAAAGAAGCTGTTTGAATAGCAACAGCGCAGTTTATGAGAGTTCTTCAGTTTGCCAAGAGGAAGCTAACTGTCGTCCAGAATTTCATTGGATCAGTACGTTAGTGCTATGAATGAGGAAGTAGTTAGCAAACATAGCTGTTCTGGAATTCTTCTTAGAGATTTGTAATGATGCAGGTTTAATGAGTCAGTGTGAAATCAGTAGACAGATGATACCGACATGTTCAAACAAGTATTTGGATGTCGTAAAATGCGATGAAGCAGAACATTACTTGTTAACAAAATAAGTGCTAAAGTCAGAACTCTGAGAAAGGGTGTAATAAAAGTCAGTTTCACAGGTTGAAGAGTTTATTTTTAGTTACGCTTGAAACACAACTTAAATCAATTACTGCTGCTTAAATCCAACGGTTATCTACTTTTGTTCCAATCTGATGACAAAACAAAAAAAGCTGAAAATGTGGTTTATTTTAGTCTTCAAGGGTGGTCTTGCTTGTTTTTCAGTTTTATCCACCCTATTTAGTGCAGATTGGAATCCATGTGTATCCCTAAACCTAAATAAAGACAATGGCTCTAGAAAATGGACTGATTCTGACGGATTGAAGACACCTGACTCAGGTAATCATCAAAAGCTGGGGCAGGATCCAAGCATAAAGTCCCACTCCGATCATCTTCTGATCTATTTTCAAAGCGTTCCCAGTGGTCTTTAAATGATGATGATGCCGTTTTTAGCCAAAATCTACTAACCTGTCATTATATAGGATATAGTTTCTGCAGAGCAGCAACAGTTCATTAGAAATGTGCCTCTAAGTGGGCGGGACCATTTGGGTAGAGCAGTGAGTCACAACAATTTAAATAAAGAAATACTCAGAAATGCAATGCATATGTTCTCCATCATAAGAAAAACGCTACAAGAAGATGTTAAAAATACCATTTTCATCTGAATGGATCTTAAGGATCTGGGATATTTACAATTAAATTGATGTTTTATGAAATGTTTAATAAACTGGAGTTAAGATTACATTAAAAATGCAAACATTTGGTTTGTGCTGTTCAGCCTGGAATTGGTTTTGTTGGTCGATCCTTAGGTAGACATTCCTGTAGTAAAACCAATACTAATACTAATACTAATACTTCCTCCTGTAACAGTCGGACCGTCAAGTCAGAACTGACCAAAACGGATTACATCTAACTAGGGCTGCTACGATCAGTCGACTAACCGACTATTAAAATAGTTGACGACTAATTTAATAATCGATTAGTCTTCATATTATATGGGATCAGAGTGTAGTAAAGTTTAAAGTTATAGCTGTATTATGCTACCTTTTTGTACTATTTTGCCATTTGTTAACGTCTTTAAGGCTAATTTGGAGTTAAGCTAATTTTTCAGCTACATGCTAGCTATTTTGGCAAATTTAGGATTTTTTTTTAGGGCAATTTGGAGTTTAGCTAATATTTCAACTGCATGCTAGCTATTTTGGCTAAATTTTGATTTTTTTTTCCTTCAGTTTTTACGCTAATTTTGAGTTTAGCTAATATTTCAGCTGGCTATCAATTACAGCATTTTCAGCTATTAGCACTAGAATCTTCAGCTCCTAAATTCATCTTTAGTTAGTTTAAAGCTAAAGATGTGAGATTTACATGACCCGATTAGTCGACTAATCGGAAGAAATAATCAGTGATTAGTCGACTAATCGGAAGAAATAATCAGTGATTAGTCGGCTACTAACATAATTGCTTGTGGCAGCTCTATCTCTAACCATGATGATGGTAATCGTTTTTAGGCTTTAGTTCATGTTCCCCACAATCCATCTCGGTCGTGATCATAACTAATTTGTGACATCACACTCATGTAGTTTTAACCACAAGAAACAAATCAGGTGATTTAGTGTTTGTGTCAAATGAAGGAGCTGCTCTCATATCATGGAACACTTTCCCACAACACCCACTTTTGGGAAGTCACACTGTGTTTACAGGCCAGTGTGGTAAACTAACTTCCTGAAAGTTATTGAACATAGATGCAATTAAAAATCAGAAAAATATTACAAACAATTCACACCACAATGACTCTCATCAATGCAGTCTGTCTGGAAAAAGTCTGGGAGATTCTGACACGTAGAAACTCCACAACTAAAAACTCTTATCTGATGCATTTCTTGGTAGAGATTTTTTAACCCACATTACACAAATTCTTGCACTTATTTTCACACTGCAAGTTCAGAACGTTCCCCACAGATAGCAACTGCGGCATGCCAACTGCAGAAGCCAGAGAATAAGCTATGTGGTAAGTAGATGCTCATCTCTTGAGTCACAGCTGCTCCATCAGTGCTAGCAGCATTTTGGGGGGGATTGAAACGCAATAAAGAACAAATTATCTTGTCTCAGCACCTCATACAAAACAGCAACTCATGTATTTATCATGTTTAAGGTGTCAGGGACCACGGTAGTAATCCAGACACAGGTGACCCTTGTTCTATCCCAGGAATTGCTTTCTAAAAATAAACTGCAATATCTGCTAATCTTTATTTTTTATTTTATGTTTTAAGGCAGTAAAACTCCTCACTATATACAAACACTAGGTTGATAAAATCAATTTAAGCTTAATAGATCAATAATCGATTGATAGAAATATAAATCGATTCAGCACATAAAGCTGAAGTCCGCTAGCTTGATGCTAACATTTAATGGAATTTCCCATAGGACAGCTAATGCTAACCTCAGTTGATGTAAACATGCATTGCTGACTAACTGAACATCTTTAAATGAATTTTCTAAACTCTTTTAAGGAAATATTTTTTAAAGTAAACATTTGTGGTCAAAAACATTGTTTTTTTTTCGCGATCGCATCTAGTGACCAAACTGAAATGCCCTCCTGGAGAAGCAGAACAATGTTTACAAAGTTAAAGATCTGAACATTTTTGTTAGAACGTCTCCATGTATCAGATATTTTACAGTATCGGAACTATATCAGGTTAATATAAATATATATTCAAAACACAATAGATTATTAATGTAATTAACAAATGTGTCTAAATGTGTAAACTCAAAATTGAAGTAGTAGTTTGAGCCCTATCCTGCCCTACTATATACACTTTTCTCAGACAGACTTTAATATTTTCATTATTTTCTCTTGTTTAAACTCTCAAAGTTAAAAAAAAATTCATAGAAAAAAGGAAACTAAAGATCCGATTGAGATTGAAGATTTATGTTTGTTATGGAAAACCTGAAAGCATTTCTCAAAGGAGTCCCAGATGAGATTGATTGACAAGGTCTACAACCAATCAGGAACACGATCCACTGTTTAAAAATAGATTACTGTACAGCGTTTTGGAGTTCCTATTCCCAAAGTTCCCCTGAATTCTGATCTGCCATAAAGCATTGACTGTCTTTAACTCATGGTCCAGGTGCACTTGCAAATGAACCCTGGTGCGGTTTATCAATACTGTGAAAGTAGACAGACCATCCATCATAACAAAAACAGGAAGTGCCACAAACACTTCATTTTCTAATATAAAAAGTTCAAAAACCAAAGAAGCACTAAAGGATCTAAACATGTTTGACGTGGAGAAGAGGTGAAGCAAATATCTGATTTTCTTTTTAGTTCTCTCTGGTTAGATACAGATATGAGAAAACACGACCCCTAACCACAGCACATCTAAGAATCCTCTTCTACTCAAATTTAGAAGCAAACTAAACCACATTATGGTGTAAAATGTTTAGCATTTCCTACTCTAAAAACCAAGACCTGTCCTGCTACCTGTGCCGGTATGAAACTGGGCTTTAGGTTTAAAACGACGTCTTTGACTGTGATCACCTTGTCTGAAGATGACAACACGATTAGAAAGTATCAGATAACCTATAATACATTAGGGTTTTAAGTACTATTTTAGTGAGAGCAGATTTAAAACACCAAACGGTTAGGATAAAGATGTATAACGTATTTAAAATTTAAGTGTTCCAGTTGTGCGTTTTTTTTTTTTTGTCCAAATGCTTGTTGTGACACCTGTCAGAGCTGTCAGATCCTGGTTCCATGTTTGATCACCAACCGACTCAGATTTCCATCACATTGACCTTCTGTAATCTGTACCATCTCAAAGAATGCACACATCAAAGCTCAAGAAAACAGTTTGTCCTCTAATCGGAGAGACCAGTCACACCTTCAGCTCGCACGATCCAGAAGGGAAGAAGGGAGGAGCACAGACACATTTTTACACTGATTTAAATCATCAGTCTGCTACAAACCAATACTTGCACAAGAGAACTTCTTACAGCTCAACCAGGACAAAACAAAACCTTCTCATTGTGTGAGAAACCTGGGCGTTCTCTTTGACTCTGAGCTGAATTTTATTCCACACATTAAAAATGTCATTAAGACTGGATTTTATTGGATTTCATAAACATTGCCAGACTCCGCCCATTCCTCTCTCTAGCCAGCACAGAGGTGTTGATGCATGCTTTTGTTTTTAGTCGTTTAGATTATTGTAATGCCCTGCTCTCTGGTTTACCTCAAAAGTCTCTTTCAAATTTACAATTATTGCAGAACTCAGCGGCTCGAGTTCTGACGAGGACCAGGGGGTGGGAAGACATTACACCAGTTTTAAAATCTCTGCACTGGCTCCCTGTGTGTTTAAGGATCCTCGCCTCTGGAACAGCCTGCCAGAAACCATCGAGGTGTTTAAGAAGAGACTTAAGACCCACCTTTTTAATTTGCTTTTAGATAACTCTATTTATTCTTTTTATCATTTATATTATACATTATTTTTATATTTGATCTATTCTATTTATCTATTTTTATTTTTCATTTTATTTATTTGATATTAACCTTGTGTTATTATGATTTTAGCCCCAGTGTTTCCTGTGGGGATCCTTTATTCCTGGGTTTGTTGGCTTGTCAGAGGTTGTTGCCGTGGCTCTCGCCCGTCTGGTGCAGCTGGGGTCCAGCACTGGTTATTTGAACTTTTGTGTTTCTTTTTAATTGTGAAGGGCTTTGAACTACTGGAGTTTGAGAAGCTCTTTTTAGAAATTTGATAGTCGATTAATCACTGATTATTTTTTCCAATTAGTCAACTAATTTTCAATTAGTCATGCACAAACTGGATGTAAAGCACACAACTTAACCATCATTAGTTTTAAAATAACTAAAAACTAGATCTATAGCATTACCTACGATGATGCTTGTGTGAATGCTGGAAGCGGAATTTATCCACTGAAGATGCTGAAATTGACAGCTTAACACGATTAATTAAATGCCGAATTAGCTTAAAAAAACTGAAAAAAGCCTAAATTAGCCTGAGTAGCTAGCTCGTCGCTGAAATATTAGCTAAACACAAAAATAGCCTAAAAAAACTTAAATAAAGCGCATTTTATGTACAGACACAATTCAAAGTGCTTTACATAAACATTCATAGAATCAAAACAAATAAAGGTGTGATCATAAAAATAAAATTAAAACAAAGTAAAAACAACAGAATTTAAAACAAGCATAAATACACAGTGCAAATACCAAAATTACTTTATAACGACTAATCGTGGCAGCCCTATTTGCATCAACAATCTCCTTATGAAGCACGCCACCATTTGGGGACTTTCGTTCTCCTGCTGTCAAATCCTCTGGGACTTCAGACGACCCCCCCCCTCCAGCAGCTGCATATCAACCGTGAAAAATGACAAATACTTTGGTTGCAGATTTTTGCAAGCATTTCATTTCCCGGAATAAAAGCAAACGAGAAGTTCCTCCTATCTGTAAAAACAAAACTCTGATCTGAGAAACAAAATCTCCTTCACGGACCGTTTGTCCTTTCGTTGAAGTCTTTTCATGTTCAGTCGATTTTAAACTCACACTTGTTGTCCAGTTATTTCTTTGCAATGGTGAAAATGAGATTTGAGTATTACATGATTCACACAGACTCTGCGTAATCTTTAGAACCGATTACACAACTTGAAATGAGAGCAGTCTGCAATTATCATGTATGATATGTTGGGACACAGCCGGTTGGGTGGATACACCAAAAATTACACAACCATCAGACTGAATACTTCCTCACGGTGTAAAGTATACCGTCTATGTGCAGCTTACTGAACATCAGTCAAACTAAACTTTAAAGTTCAAACACAGCCGTAGCAAAACCATTAGAATGTTGTGGAAAAGTGTAATCATTTCCTCAGCTCCATTAAAAAATCATTCATAGGGTCTAGATTAGAGGCTGACATTTTTTCGGGATTCCCGCGGGTCACGGGATTCCCGCGGGATGGGAGTCATTTCTTCCATTAATCACGGGACCGGGACGGGACGGGACTAAATTCTGACGGGAGTGGGCGGGAGCGGGAGCTCAACAAAAGCGGACAACAACTCAAGAAACTTGAATGAAATTTTTGCGTCTGACGGTGTTGGATAATTTCAAACGGGAGGAGAGGAGAGGAGGAGCACGCCATCCCAAATACCGCTGGCTGCAGCACGCAGACGGGGCGTGGCTCAGCATTAAGTTTGTTTCTCCCCCTGCACGTCCGCGAGTCGAGTCGCTCACGCGCAGGCGCGCGCGCGCGCTCACAGCGAGTCAGAAGTGTTTTTAATCAATGGATCGCGGGGGCCGTAGTTGTCCATATTCGCGAGAGTCTCCTTTCTGGGAGCATGTTTTATTATTATTATTCTTTTATCTTTCTTTAAGCATCTGTCTTTTTTTCTCTTCAAGCTGTGTTTGCGCTGCGCGTGCACGCGCTGAGTCAAACATGAGAGAAAGACAGCGCCAAGTGAAACAGCAGTGGTTTTTTATAAAAAATAAAATAAATACTTTTGAAATGAATAAAGAGATTCTGGAGGAAATATGGATTGTGGATTAATCTGCTAATGCTTTTTTTTATTTTTTATTTAATTTACACTTTTCCTGCAGAATGTAATTTATCTTTTTTTTTTTTTTTTTTTTTAAATCTTCTTTTCCTTTGGGCTTTCCACGTCAGGGGTCTCCACAGTTTTCCTCCATCTAAGTCTGTCTTCATCATCCTCTCCTCTAACACCATCCACCTTCATGTCTTCATTCTCTGCATCCAGAAACCTCCTCTTTGGTCTTCCTCTAGACCTCTTTCCTGCAGCTCTAGACTCAGCCTCCTTCTACCAATATCTTCACTGTCTCTCCTCTGAACATGTCCAAACATCTCAGTCTGGCCTCTCTGACTTTATCTCCAAAACCTCTAACATGTGCTGTCCCTCTGATGGATTCATTCCTGATCCTATCCATCCTGGTCACTCCCAAAGAGAACCTCAGCATCTTCATCTCTGCTACCTCCAGCTCTGCTTCCTGTCTTTTCTTCACTGTTTCTAGTCCAACAACATGGCTGCTCTCACCACAGTCTTGTACATCTTTCCTTTCATTTGTGCTGAAACTCTTCTATCACACATCACACCTGACACTTTTCTCCACCCATTCCAACCTGCTTGCACTCTCCTCTTCACTTCTTTTCCACACTCTCCATGACTCTGTACTGTTGACCCTAAATACTTAAACTCCTCCCCCTTCTTTATCTCTTCTCCCTGTAACCTCACTCTTCCTCTTGGGTTCCTCTCATTCACTCACACGTACTCTGTCTTACTGCAGCTAACCTTCATACTCCACCTGTTCTATAAACCACAATATCGTCTGCAAACATCGTAGTCCAGCCACCCCCATGAAAGATTTCTGAAGGCACCACTGCATCTTTGAACTGTGAGAAAAACCAAACTGCCTACTGCCAAGTTAACCCATGCATGGACGGGAGATGATGAACTTCATGTAGGAAGTTTATTGGGGGGAATCAAAGCGATGACCTTGAGGCTGACTGAACACTGCACTACAGTAATTAAAAATGTAGAAATCTGGACTCAGCTACTGCTTTGAAACATGCTGGGAGAAGATACAATAAAATTTAATGTTTTACATTATGAATAAATAAAAATAAAAACATAAAGGAGCGGGACCAATTTTGAACGGGAGCGGGCAGGAGTGGGAGTCAGGTTACCGGGAGCGGGATGGGACAGGATTATTTTTTAAACTTTGGTCCAGGAGCGGGACGGGACGGGATTATTCCCTGTGGGAGCGGGATGGGACAGGAGTGAAAATCCACTCCCGTGTCATCCTCTAGTCTAGATCCAGAGCCCACTGATTCATTGATATCAAGTATTTGTTTATTTTTACATACATTGGGGTTCAAACTCACAAAAAAACTATTTTCTTAAAATTAAAATACTTATGAAAGAGATTACGAACACGTCCAACCAATCAATATGAAGTATTTTCAAAATGATATCTTGAGGACTTGGTTGGGAATCACTCTGACCCTTTATTGTGGCTCTTTAGCTTTAATTAAAAATGCTAACGATTGGATAAATAACAGAGTTATTTATTAGTTAGTTATTTAAGTTTTGTCCTTTCTGTTTAGATTTTTAACACGTTAAACAACTAAGCAAAAAAAAAGTTTAATTTACCTTCAGAAATTCAGTAGAAATGTTCTTTAAATTTGTGTTTTTAATTTATAGTTAGTCAAATAAAAGTCTCAAAATGTTTTATTTTGGTAAATGACACTAAAGTGGTTAAAGTTTTGAACAAATGCAGTTTAAAATGATTTAGAGTTGTGTGTTTTGTTCCTCATATCTTAGAGAATGACAATAATAACTCACTTTATTCTAAAGGTTTTTTTTTTTTTCCTCATTAATAGATTCAACAAAAACGTTGTTTATATCTGAGGGTTAAAAGGTAGAAACATGTTGGCCAAAATCCTAATGATAAAAAATATCACGTTGGAATGTGTTGTATTTTTGATTCAAGTGAAGCTGCTGCAGCAGGACGACCTTTCTGGACACAGGGTGGGTTTTATTTTGAAAGGAACTGGCATGTGCTACTATCAAAATTAATAAAAATTCAACAGTTTTATTTATATAAATAAATATATACATAGACACTGTTGTAATTCAATTCTTGTAGAATGTAATTTAAATCAATATATATTTGCAAATCAATGTTTAATTGAAAAAAAAACTAAAATATTGTGGATTTTTCTAACATTAAGTGAGACTTTGTGTCTCTTGTTGGGTTCTGGTCTGTAAAAAACTAGACCAAATTGCTCTTTAGTGATAAATATTGCAGATTCCTGATCTAAATGTAAATATAAAAAGCAATAAAAAAAAATTCTCCTTTGACTAAAATGATCCCACTTTAATGTTAAATAAACATTTTGATTTTTGAAAATTATTCTAATGTTTTTGCAGTAAAACTCAGCCCCTTTCCTGACTCATTTCAATTCCTTATTGTTTAAATTCTTCTGGTCAGATTTCAGAGGAAACTACAAACTGATCGACTGCTACAGACTACATTGATCATACAGAGAGGGATTGATTTTTATGACTGTAGAGTCTGCAGGTTAATTATCAGTGAGATGTTGGAGGATCAACAGGAATAAGGACCTGCTCATTTTCATTTAAATCTATCCTTAAGGATTACAAAGGAGTTACTAAGTAACTTGACCTTTTTGACTTTTCAAACAATAACCTCAGATGATTCATAATTAGTCTCTAAGCAGGTCTTTAACTCAATGAATGTAGGGCTCACAACAGAGGAGTTTCTTTGTCAAAACAATTCAAACACAGTAACTAAAAGAACTTTTTTAATGCTTTACATTTGGGTTTTTAACAGGCTGGCTGTTAAAACAAGCATCCAGTGCAGAGATTTAGCAGCATCGTGAAACAAACAGAATCACAACACAAATCCAGACACTTATTTTAGAGGTTCAGTGTGTTCAAATGTAAAAGATAACAAATGTACACAAAGTAGTGGTGCCACAAACAATTATTTTAATAGTCGACTAATCGCCTATTAATTTTTTCGATTAGTCGACTAATCGGGTCATGCTTGAAGTGGATATAAAACACACATCTTAACGATCGTTAGCTTTAAACTAACTAAAAACTAGATATAGAGCATCACTTGTGATAATGTTAGTGTGAATGCTGTAAGCTGAATTTGGCCACTGAAGATGCTGAAATTGATAGCTGAAAACGCTGAAGCTGATAGCCGCTAAAATATTAGTAAAATGCCAAATTAGCCTAAAAACTTTTTAAAAAAGCCAAAGTTAGCCAAAACAGCTAGCATGTAGCTGAAATATTAGCTAAAATACAAAACAGATTTAAAAACAAAGAAAAAGCCAAAATGAGCCAAAACAATAGTGTGTAGCTGAAAAATTAGCTTAACTCCAAAATAGCCGAAAAAACCTTAAGAAATGCCAAAATAGTCCAAAACTAACATTATGTCATTATAACTTTCTATTTTACTAAAGTCGACTCCATATAATATAAATTAACGACTAGGAAATTAGTCGTCGACTATTTTAGTCAATTCGTCGACTAATCGTGGCAGCCTTAACATAAATTTTCAGAAAGTTTTGACGCCCCTCTGCTCATATGAATCAAGTTTCCAGACTATTTCAGTATGAAAGTGCCCTAAAATCTCATTGTTTTCTCTTCATAATTCTCATACATCCAGGAAACTTTTACACTCCAGGTGTGCTTGGGCGTGGACCGTCAAAAAGTGGTTAAATATTTTTGGACCTTTTATTCCAGATAACTACTGTATCTGGAGGTCAAAACTGTAAAATGAATAAAGTGAAACGGGGTTCTGTACTTTTGAACTTCAACACCAGAAGAAAACCTGTCCAGTGCGACTTCGACAGCCTGAAGGAGACGTCTGTTTGGACCTGAAAACAGTTGCGGGTTTGTAAACCAACTGTGGTGTTTTAAAGTCAAACCCCTTGACAAACAGGAAACCAGATCTGATGAGGCGCAGCATCTTTTCTGCTCTTTCCAGGCGCCTTTTACCGTCTTTAATCTCTCAGCACTCACTACAATAACAAAGTCGACCAAAGATAAATATGCACAACACGGTCCGAGCATCAGCCGGGGACATTAATCATTCAAATATTCTTGATGTGACTCCGGGCTGACCCGTGGCTGCTGGAGTCAGGAATGATTTCAGAGCCAGCCAGCTCCATCATGCATTCTGCTTTTCTGTCACTGGTTCTACCGTCTTCATGCAGAACAGACTCACACACTGCGTTTCCGTAGTGATGGTAACGCTAAAGGTCCTCAAGAGTCTTTTTAGTCACCAGTTTCAGTTAGAGCACCTCATTTAAGATCTAATCTACACCAAGTTACCCCTCTGTCCTCATTCTCCTTCCGGCCTGCAATTTAAATAAACATCTCTGAATGAAGTGAAAGATTTGAATCATCACGCTTACTTTTCAATAGCAGGTAAATTATTTGAATCCTAAAAAGCCTCCAAGGCCGGGGCATAAAAAGGTGAAACATCTGTGTAAATCAGTGACACCTTAGCCGATGAATGAGCAGTGATTTAAGTAAGTGCTGCAGCAAACAGCCCTAAATATAAAAACCAATAAACCCCCGAGCAACACCACAGCCATGCATCAAACATGGCTGCCAGATGGTCTTCAATAAATGACCATCAAACACAAACTGGATTGTCTGGGAGAACAGATTACACTCACAGCCACCACAATACCTAAACTAATGAGTCCATACCTCAACTTCAGACAGATTTTCTTCTGGAACATATAGTTCTGACATCTAAACAGATTTTTAGTCAATGTAGATTTGGTCTAAAAACAAATAAATAAAATATTAAAGAAAATTGTTTTCTGTCTGTATAATATATTGAAAGGTTTTTGGTCAATTCTAGTTCGGTTAGTTTTTCTGTGGATGTAAAGACTGAATCTTTATGAGGTCGTGAAGTGTTAATGACCAGTTCCTCAGACACGACTACAAAATAAAAAAGAATTCATCTTTGCTTTCAATTCAACATAAATCTATCAAACAAATTTCCTTTTAAGCAACTTTTAGAGTTTTTTCAGATCAAATTTTCAAATAAATGTAATGTTCAAATCAATAGATAACATTTCCTCTTTACCAAACAAAATGTTTTGTTGGTAGAAAGAAATCCTTAACTCAACCTTTTCAAGTTTTATCTCTGATGTCAACTTTCTTTTGACCACAGGAACAATAGTCTATAAAACTGAAGGGATTCCAACAAATTCTGAAGAAAAGCAGCTGCAGCTCATAAGCAACACTTAATAGTTGTGAATTGTTAACGCAAACGTCGTAGAGCAACTTGGCTAGCACCGTTCTGTCATGGAGAAAAGCGGCTTTGCACTTCACATCAGTATTGTGTTGCATAACAGCACAAAGTTGATTTGAAAAGCCGCTTTTCTCTGCATCAGAACCAGCGGATTTAAGTTGATCCCATAAACGGTCAAAGAGTTACAAAATGTTAACCAGTGTTTACATTTACACGTGCAAAACATCTTTAACTGGATCAATGATCAGATTAGAATTAAACTGAGTTCTAGCCCCAGAAAAACTATGCAATCATAACAAACGTTTAAATACGCCTCATGTTTGATCAGATTCAATCATTTTGAAATGCGCAGAAGTATCTAAAATACCAGAAACGGCTGTAGAAGAAGAAGTAGCGAGTTCAATTGCAAATGAAAAAAGCTTTTTAGTGGCTTTTGCTCCCGCGGTTTACCTCACTCGCTCGATATGCCGGCAGACAGAGAGCCACTGCGGGGTGCGGAGGCTGCCGGCTCAGGCCTCATCCAGACATTTAAAAAAATAATACTAGAGAGCCTTCAAGCTCCGCCACAGAGACACAGAAACACAGAGCAAGCGGCTGTCATACAGACACAGCTCCATGTACCAGGAACATTTTGTAATAATAATCATATAAATCCAAACATGGAGACATGATTATCAATGTTTTTGTAGAAGTCTTGCAATAAATAAACCTGATTTATGTCTCACATCATCTGCGTCTTCATACATTCTGAGATGTCCACAGACACCGTTCCTTACAGCATCATCCTAGAACATTAGCTAGTAGCTCCTCCACATGCAGCCGCAGCGTCACATTATTTGACAGGCGACGAGCAGTGAATTTGTCGCAGGAAGAAATACGGGCGGGGCAAACAAATTTGCTACACAAAATCGCGTTCAGTGTGAAAGTACCTTAGAGTTCCTCTATGACAATTTTTTTTTAATTAAAAAAATGTTCCCATTAGTGTTTTAATTTTGATTATGATGTTTTTAACCAACATCTCACACCCTAAATGTCTTAAAAAGCCATTTTTCATGTTGATCTGAAGCCTTTGTTTGCAAAATCTCCTCTGAGGGGGCGTGGCTATCAGAGCTGAGCAGTTCTGTCCCGTTTCTACTGAATGATTCTGTAGTTCTGCTTCTTTGTGTGTAGATCAATAAAGCACAGGTTTTCAGAGGAGTTGTAATCATTTTATCACACCAGAAATGTGTCAGTTTCTCAGATAGGATCATTCTGTTCCTAAAGTTTGAATAGTCAAATCAGACGTTCTAGTTTATCTGAAGGCATTTAAAATGGAACAGCTTATCAAAAATGGTACAAACAATTGTCATCAGCAGTACAACGCCATAAAAAACAACAATTTTGGTCTTGTTTGTAAAAATTCCTTGATGTGCCATGACCTGAATGCATAATTTACAATGATAAGAGCCATGGAGAACACCTCGCTGTTTTACATTCTCACAGAGCTGGAGGGAAACGTGTGGACAAAGGAATGTCAAGATTCTATTTATTTGACAAGTTCTGAGGTGAGACGTGAAGTGAGAAGAAAGCTGTTAGTGGTGGGTCATTATTTCCTCCACCACCCACGTCCAAGATGCTCAGACTCACCACTGTAAACGCTCAAGTCCAAGAATTAAGAATAAACTGCTGAAGTGGAAGTTAAACACACTTAACAAAGGGTAACATTAGTGGGTCCACAAGAACGACCAATTCCAATTTAAATTACTTTTAATACAAAAAACGAATAAATGGATCCATGCTTAAAAATTATAAATATTCCACAAATAAGCAACCGTAGCTCTGTTATTTATGTAAAACTGGTGGAAATCTGCCAACAAATCAAATGCGAGAAAAATATTCCAATCAAGACGTTTCCTTATGAACTTTCTAGTCATTTTTTATTTGCGATAAGAAAAACTCAGAAAAAGCTGTTCAAAAAAACTGGCTTTATTTTGAAAAAAACAGGCTTTTATTTGGGCGACTCACAGGGGAGGAGTCAAAGTTTGAAGGAAAATAAATGATTTAGCCCAGGAGTCTGCTACCTTCAACACCTAAAGAGCCATTTGGGTTGATTTTTTGCAGACCACAACCCATCAGGAGCCACAAAGTCTTAGCTCGAGAAACTGATTTGTATTTATGTTATTCTCCCTGTTTATGATGCATATGAATGTACTGTTTTTAACATAAAAGCATCAATAAAAATCCCCCCTTTTCAAAATATGAAATAGTTGGTTTGACAAAGGTTCTTATGACTTCCTTTCAAAATAAAAGACTTCTTGTCTCGCATATCTCAATGCAGCAAATATAGGATATTATAATGAGTAAAAACTGTTTATTATTCAGTTTGTGGTGCATCTCTGCCAGAAATGCATAACTCTAGCAAACCAAAATTAAATCAGAGCTAATTCAGTGACACTTAATGTATTATTTGAAGTTTAATAGGAGCACCTAAAATACTTCAATTTGTTCAAAAACAGAGAATCTGCCTAACAACCCTTGAACATGAATTTCGGTTGTGCTTACTGACCTCAGATTGATTTTCTGTGGTACATTGGATCACAAATCTGTCAAAATGTTGTAGCTCGACTTTGATAAACTACAAATCGCTTTATGGTTTGTTGGAAGATTGCAAAGTGATGTTCTTCAACTAACCGTGAATGGATAGAATGAAGTTTGAGTTTAGTCTTTCACTTTTCTGTTTATTTTGACTTTAGTTCCTATTTAAAATTAGAAACTTTCTTTTTTTGTTGTTTAGATCAGAGCGCCACAGTGGAAGGTTAAAAGAGCCTCATGTGGCTCAGTAGCCTCAGGTTGCAGAGGCCTGGTACAGCCATGTTAACACTTAATTCACTATGACAACCAGCTTTTTACCATTTTAACTCATCAGATTACTGCGTTTGTGAAGTACTTCTTCTCCAGTCAGGATTCTTCAATCACGTACTCATAAATCCAAATTCGTGCTTGTATCAATGCAAAATCAATTCATTAAACAATCTAATGGACTCCGTGAGTTTTAAAGATGCTTTATTGGTAGATTTGAGGCTTTGTGGCTCATGTTGGATTTTGTATCTAGAACTTCTTTTACAGCTTTCGAACTTCCTGTCCATTTTACATTTTTTTTGTTCGGTTCTTGGTCAATAGTTTCAATACTCGCAGGATTAATTTTACTCACAGAGGAACTAATATGAATGAAACATTAACAGCACGTTGTCACAGTTTTCCGTATTTCACAAAAATGATTCACAACACTGTTCTTGGTTTTGGATTTTGCACACATTTGTAGATGTAAAACCACAAAACTAACCAGAAAAATGTAGATTCATGCAAGGAAATATCCACTGTTTCTAAAGGGCAATCCACACGTCGTAATCCA
Source organism: Oryzias javanicus (assembly GCA_003999625.1). Classification (NCBI taxonomy): domain Eukaryota; kingdom Metazoa; phylum Chordata; class Actinopteri; order Beloniformes; family Adrianichthyidae; genus Oryzias; species Oryzias javanicus. The sequence goes on along the minus strand of CM012452.1, from coordinate 32,620,275 downwards.
GTACGGCTCGATCAGATTATCCATTTAACAGGGAAAATAATACACGGCCTTTGAACTAGCGTAACTGACTGTTTACACAGTTTACATAATTCCACTGGAATCTTCCCATCAGGATGGGCGGGTCTACGTCGATTGAAACTGGTCACTTCTGTAAAGTGTTGCATATCAGCACAAGGCTGCTTTTCTTAGCTTCAGAATCCACTATAATTACTTTAATTGGTTATATAGTTACAATAATTAAAAAAAGTCAACACTGGAGCTAATTCAAGTGACCACGAAAGACACTTTTTTTTACAAAACCCCTAAATTTCCACTTTTTGTTTGTCTTTGAGCATAAATCCGTTTTCTCTTCTGCTCAGAACATTGTTCGGAGCTTCTGCGAAGCTTCATCCTCTGGAGACTTCACGTCTCGCTATGCAACCTTAAAGCTCTGGGCTTTAAGTGTGTCGACTCGGTAACAAGTTAAGATTTGCACACAGGAAAGACACAACTCAGCATTCCTGGTGCTACAAATACTGGCTCTGAGAGGACAGTTCTCCCCTGCAGGTATCTGAGCTCTTCACCAGCTTCTTCCTCTCATCATTTATGGATTAAAATAAAGAATCAAACAGCTGCTAATGTTTAGAAAGCAGAATAAATGAAACCTTTCTGCACGTTTAATTAAAAAAGCACGCCGCTGTTACCAGCACAGAAGCCTTCACACCCACTAACCGAAACCTCGACAATAGTAAGGTAGTTGACTTTAACAGCTGTTACTATGAGAATTCGCGCTGCCGCCCCGACCACATCCTCCAGAATGCAGAGAAACTGTTTAGCAAGAACTGAGCGTCCCGACAGTGAAACTCTTCACACGGCTTCAGCCCCTCACCGCCGCCAGCAGCCGTCAGGAGTAAACTCCACGCCCTTCCAGAAAATATCTGCATGAGTTCGCTGCATGGAGGATTTGGACGAGAGTAGGGCTGCTATGATTAGTCGCCGACTAATCGACTTTTGATATAGTGCTGCCAGAAATGATTATTCTAATATTTGACTAATCACTGGTTATTTTTTCTGATTAGTCGATTAATCGGGTCATTCGCAAACTGGATGTAAAGCACAAATCTTAACCAATATTAGCTTAAAATAACTAAAAACTATATAGAGAGCATTACCAGAGATAATGCTTGTGTGAATGCTGCAAGTTATATGTTTTACTGTTCCTTTACTGTACTTGTATTACATTTTGTTTCTAACTTTGTTTTTATAGGGAGACAATTTTTACCATCAGTCCAGGAACAGCAAATGAAAAATAGCTCTCGAGCTAACTCTGGTGCATTGGCAGGAATGCTTTTTAATGTGCAATGTCCCTGTCAAATAAATGAATAAATAAATAAGTTAAATTTGGCCGCTGAAACTGAAAATGGAATTAACAATAGCTTAGCTAATGCTGAAGATTGAAAATGTTAAGTTCTGCAAAAATACAATATTTTAAATATGAAGTTTCGTTATTCCAAAACCGTTCATCTTTGTTGCAAAGTGAAAAAAAACATGTAGCTAAAATATAAGATAAACTCAAAAACCAAAAAACCCTTAATAAATCCCATATTATATATTTGACTCTGTGAGTCAACTAGTGTGTCTAGTTCAGGTTCTGGAGAAGAGAAGATGCTATCTTCACATTGACTGCAGTCAAATGAGCCGCCGTTCACATTTCTGTGGTCCAATCAGCATCACTGGATTTTTGGTGTGAGTTTTTTCATCCAATACTTACGGTAGCAGTCCTGAGAACGCTGGAAAATCTCCACCAGACTCCACGGAGCTTCTTGATGTGACCACGGAAATGTGAACGGCGGCTCATTTGACCGAAAGGATTGTAAATGAATGAAAGAGCATTTGGATGTTAGCTTTCATTATTTTCTGCTCTGAGAAACCAATGGATTGAATGGATTGATCACAGCAACGTCAAGAAACATCAAAAGAGTCTTTGGTGAACTGGAGGAGAAAGAATCAGGATTCTGGAGGAAGTTCAGTCCATGAAGATCTGAGCTGACATCCGGATCAGAACCATACGGCTGGACATTACCCAGATTGATGGATGTTTTGATGAAGATTTACGCTAGCAAGACAGGGTTTTCAAAATCAGACGGGGGGATCAGGGCAACCAAAAGCCACGCCCCCTTATAGAGGATTTTGGAAACAGAGGCTTCAGATAAACGAGAAAAATGTCTTTTTAAGACATTTAGGTTGTAGGATCTTGGTTAAAAACACCACTGGGAACGTTTTTTTTTTTTTTTTAAATTGTCATTGAGGGACTTCACAAATATATTTCTAAAGGTGCATTGAGAGCTCTACAACCTTAATATTTTGTGCGGGTCACCTGCGTACACGTTTGACCAATTTTTACTCACTGCCAGCTCATTGTCTGTAAAGCCAGTTGTGAGTAAGACAATAGCTTTTTATCCTGAACATCTTCAACTAATAGGTAGAAGTTTGGTGTTTAATGATAGTTACCGCATTGATTCTGTGTAATGGTTCGATCATCATAAATGCAATTGCTTTATAATGTCACTATCAGCTCCTTCACAGCTGACTAATCACAACGGTTTCAATCTACTGAGATCTTTTAGTCTTTGTTCAGGAACAGAACGTGGTAAACTGGCTGATGGGAGTCGGTGCGAAACAAACCAACAGAAATTCCATTTTCCATTTGCCTTTCGTTGCATAAGACAATCAACAGTCATCCACAGTTAATTATCGAGACGAAAAGCTGTCGTGTGACAGCTCCAGAGATGAGCACAAGTTTCCCTGACGCTGACTTTACGTGACGTTTATTTTGGCTTCGAGTTATCCCGAGTCATTTCTGCTGTGACTCAGCCGGCGCTTCATCTGTGCGCTTCTGCGCTGCTCGGCAAACAAGATAAAATCATTTCAAACTGACCCCAGTTTCACTTATTGTTCATGTTTTCCATGGCAGCTGCAGAATCAAGGTCGCTGCATTCCTCTGACTAAACTGGACAAAGGCAAAAACAACAGGTTTCTATTTTTAAAAAACATCTGATCTGACCCCGCAGCATCTCCACTAAGAAGTCAAGTATGCAAAAGCTTTGTTTTAGTCAACAAAAGCTGGTCCAGAGCGCCTGCACATGTCAGCAGACGGCGTGCCGCTCCCATCCAGCGCGCTGAGAACTGCTTTACCACGTAAAATGTCAATATTGCGCTTATTAATATCTGGAGTGAGGTTACGGCAGAGTTCAACACCCACGCTGCTGAGAGAGGAATGCTGCACCGGAAAAACCTGCCGGCAAAAACGAGAGCTGTGAAAAAACCTGTTGATGCAAAGAATGTTGGGAGAAGAATTGACGATGTCTTCTTAAGGAAACGTGATGGCTCTACGGCGCCGCTCTTTTCATTCACAATCCTTAAAGACTCCTGAAAGCAATAAAATGTTTGACAGTTTGAAGAATAAGTCTTACGTTTTCTTCTCGTCAATCCATATTACTTCCTGTCAGTAAAAAAAAGAAACCTTTCCAGGATGTGCCGTGTCATAAAGTTGTGAACTGGTTGTTTCACCTCAGCTAGCTAATTGACTAATACTCTGTTAAAAAAATGATAAAAGTGTTTAAACAATAGGGCTACGCCGATTAGTCAAGTAATCAATAATTCAATAGTCGATTAGTCGTTACTTTATATTATATGGAGTCAGTGCGTGGTAAAGTGGAAAGGTATACTTGCATTATGATAGCTTTTTGGACTATTTTGGAGTTTATCTAATATTTCAGCTGCAAGCTAGCGGTTTTTTTTTTTTTGGCTAACTTGCTAATTGCCAATTAACTGATATTTTAGCTGGCTTTCAGGTATCAACTTTAATGTTTTCAGCTGTCAATTTCAGCATCTTCAGTGGCCAAATTCAGCTTACAGCATTCACACTAGCATTATCACAGGTAATGCTATGTATCTAGTTTTTAGTTGGTTTAAAGCTAATGATGGTTAAGATGTGTGCTTTACATCCAGTTTGCGCATGACACGATTAGTCGACTAATCAGAAAAAATAATCGGTGATTAGTCGAATATTAAAATTATCGTTTCCGGCACCACTACCCAATTAAGGCTTTTTTTTTCGCTAGCATATAGCTTACCTGGGACCTTAAGCTTTTTATCTATTATTCATTAACTATTAACAAAAAAATTTTAATTTCTGTGAACTCGCCATAGACCAAGCATTAGCGGAACCATATATGGCGCAAACCTCAACGGACTGAGTACCAAAACATCACCTTTCATAAACATTAATCGCTGATACTCTAAAAAATTAATCGTTGACTAATCAACTACTAAAGTAATTGTTAGTGATTAGAGGTGGGACACAGTGATGATTACCGGTCCTCCATTTCTTTTAATCGGTTTCTGAAAATAGTACCAAATAAGTACACCAGGGGGCGTTTCTTGTGAGCCTGAAACAAAAACATGGTTTGTAAGGGCGGTAACAGCAGTAACCTGACAAACACCGCGCTAAAATACACCAGATTCTTGCAGAAAGGTGCTGACCGTCTAAATGAGACGCCTAGCGGTGTTATTGATCCAACAGGTGTGGAGCATGTGACTTAAAGGGTTGATTATCAAAAAAAAAGGGCGGGAAATTTTAAAAAGAGGGGAAATAAAAAATGGAAAAAACAAAACGATCATATAATATTAACAAACTGAAAGTTCATGTTGTGCCTGAATAATAATAGATTCTCATATTATTATAAAGACATGTTAGTATGTATTGATCATTTTATTTTAATGTCGGATAAGGCATTAAATTGACATATTGTGTTTTAAATTCCTCTAAAAAAACGGTTGTGAAGAAAATAAAATTATATATTGTTTTAAAAACAGTAATAATCACAGATTACTATGGTAATATACTGATAATTGCTATGTTTGCCATTTCGAGATACTATCAGTATCGTGAGACATGTATCATGAATCGTGAATAACTCTGAGTTTCCCAGTCATATTAGTGGCAGCCGTAGCCGAAACAACTGAGTACAATGAGGGTCAAGGTGTTGAGTAGACCAAGAAACCGCAAACCGTTTCATTTTCTACATACATACGGTCTTAAATTAGATGCTAAATGTTCTTAAAAAGGTCTTTAAAATCCTTAAGTTTCCTTTCAACCGGTAGACACCTTGGCTGCATTGATCCAGGACTCTCATCACCAATCATCATCAATCAATAATTCTAAATCATTAAAGCTGTGATTAGTCAATCTTTAGGAGGCACTGCCTCGAGTAAACCAATAAAAAGACACAAAACTTTTTTAATTTTCCATCTTTTTTATATTCTGATGACAAAAATGACTACCACAACAACAGGGAAACCAACAACACTAAAGGAGTCAGGAAGCATCAGTGCATCATGGGAACATGACTTATGTTGGACTACAACCAACAACTCCCGCTCTAAGATGACATTTTGAACTTCAAAATCCTCTAAAAGTGCATTCAGTTCTAAATCTCTTTGAATCAGAACGTTCTGATGCATTGAAATTGGAGAGTAAATAAACGGTTCCACAAACGTTCGTTTTCCTCCTTTGTGGCGGTGCGCTGACAGCAACATCAATAAATGCATAAACCACGACTACAATCAGACATTTTATTAGCAAACTCTGTCAAGTAAGTAGCCGTTTTATTACTTGGTGCTTCAAAGAAATAAAAACCAGGGACCACCCACTGTTTCCACGTGTGGCTCACAGACCGCAAAAGCCTCGTGATTGCACGTAATGATAACTCGGCGGACATTTTTAGGTCCTTCTCCAGACTTTAGGTCTATATAAAGAGAGAAGCTGTTTGAGCTTCAACCACCAGATCTCCCGTTGGCTTAGACAACCCCAGATTAGCGCAGATTGTTGTTTTGCTGCCTCCAGAGTTTCATCTTCCTCTGGAAAGAGGCTCTGTTTACTTGTAAGTGAACTCTGCTGTGATTCACTTCAGTGTGAAAGCCGTGTAGAAACACCAGAGAGGCACTTCTTCACACAGAGTTAATGTGATGTTACGAGGAGGTGTTTGTTACCGCACGATAGTCAGATTTCTTTCCCGATCAGAGGTTGTTTCAGGAAACGCTGACCACAAACGAGCAGCAGATGAGTAAAATCAAACTCGGCTGACAGACGCAGGTTCGTTTCGGTTCACCTGAACCCTCAGCTCAGACTAGAAATCTACGACACGGAGAAGAAAATGACTAAACTAACCCAGAAGTTGGTTTTCTTTTTCAAGTTAGCAGAGTGATTCATGTTCGGGTCTCATAATTGTGTTTTAACTGTTTTCCTGCTACGACGTTCCCTATGGACAACCGGTGGTTTAGTGAATTAAAACACAAAAGTTAAAAACTAAAATCTAACAGATGCAACTTCGAATTATAAATTCCTAAATCCGTTCAATTTACTAAGATTTTCAGTTTAATTTGATTTATTTTCAGACTTTCCTTTCTAAAACTCATTATGTGGTGCAGAAAATAAAAATACACAACTCAAATGAAAAATTCTTTTTAAAATGAGGATGATTACAGATAAACAGATGGAATAAATAAAATAGGATTTAAAATCCATCTGTGGATTTCATTAATATATTTTTCAGCTTTTAGGTGAAGTTTAATTTGGTCAATATATGTATTTATATATTTAAACCTAGTAAGTTAGAGATGAAGGGAGCCGGTAAAATACGTAACCAGAAGATGAAGAAAGATCTCAGATGTTTGGTTGGATTATTAGATCGATACTGTGAGGACATAAACAAACCGTGGTGTTTGAGTCTCACTCCCATCATCTTTTGATCCGTTTTTAAAGCGGTCCCAGTAATAGCAATTTTTCTGTTTTTACCCAAAATCTAAGAAACTTAGTTGCTTTCTTGGAAATTCACTTTTGATTTGAAAGACTGTAGTAGCCCCGCCCCCACTTCCCGTCATCCATCCGTTTACATGCTCTCCCGTTAGCTTACAGCCCCTCATACCTCAACCTGGAGCCGAACAGTTTTTATCCAGATCAAGTGGATGCATCAGTAAGGGGCGGAGCTGGGAGCTTGTGACCCCGCCCAGTGTGATTTCTACGTCACAAATACAATCTTTTTTTAATGTACTTTTTTATTTTGATCAAGAAATACTCAGAACTGATGTTTGAACCTTCATTTTCTGTCATCCGTAACCTGAAAAGATGCTAGAAGAAGAATATTCATCAGAGTTGGTCTTTGATGAGTCCAGGTAGTTACTGTTCCTCTACATGGAAATAGACCTGACTGGTCAGCACACGTCTCAAGTCTCCCACACCTGTTTGTTTGTTTGTTTGTGCGTCAACACAAAGAGCATTGTTCCTTCTCATCCATGGATCTGGACCCTCACACCTTCTGGGTTCCTGGGATTCATCTGCAGAGCAGTGTGTCCTGCTCCAGCCTCAGCCCCGCATGCAGATGTTCTCCAGCAGCGGAGCCGCTTACCTTAATGATGCTGCTCCTGCGCGGGATCTCCGCCTTCACGTCCAGCCTGACGGCGGCGGCGGGTCCCGCGGAACCGACCATGACGTCCGAAATCCGCAGTCCCCGTTCACGACCGACCCGTCGCAGCTCGGCTTGCCGGCTGTGTCGTCGCCGGGAACGGCCGCCTCCCCGAGCCCGAGCGGAGGCAGGCTGGCGCGCTCCCCGGACTCCGCCATAGGCACTTGAAGCACGCGCGCGGCGCGGCGCGGGGTGGCAGCGCCGTCGGGGTTCGGGCTTCCGTCCGGCTCCCTTCCTGCTCTACTGCTCGGATGGATCCGTCATGGCTCACATGTCTGCCGGCCTCCGCAGAAGAGACGCCCGCCGCGGTTAGCGCCGACTTTACAGAGCGCGTGAGGCGTTCAGGGTCACCGGAGCGGATGTGAACTCGCGCCGTGAACGCACCACGGTGGACAACAAACACCAGCCTTTGTTTGGTGTCAAGTTTTCAGCAAACGCATCCGCTCACAGTCACACGAAGCTCACGCGGAGCGCCGCGCCGCCGCGCGGGGTTCCCGCCTTCAGGCTGCGGGGGTCTCCACGGGGGGGAGGGGGGTTTCAAGATGTTCCAGCACTTTTTGTTAGTCCGAGCAACCAACTCTGCTAGTTAGCCTGTTAGCACGGCTCCAGTCCCGCTGCAGGGGAACGTCTGCTCCCGAGTCAAAGTCCAGGCGCGCGGTCAGAAACTCCGGTTCAAACCGAATCACGAGACGCTGCGGCGCTTCCCGGTTCGGTTCGCTTTGAAAATCGAGTTTACTCCCAGAGAGAGTCGACCCAGAGTCTGTTACCAAGCTCCAAGAAACCAGAGCTGCTGTCACTCAAACCCACTGATTAGTCTGCACACCCACAGCATGAGCGGGACCGCCCCGCGCGCGAGCCCTGCCCGCCACATGTGCGGCACACTCCCGCTTAGTCACCAGCACACACACTGATGAACAACAGCATTTTGCAACTTTATTTAAAGGGTCACCAAACTCTAACTCAGCTTTTTCAGTCTGTTGACCTCCATAAACGGGGCTTTAAAAGTTCTGTCTGATGGTTGTTGTTTTCACACTTTAAAATAAACTTATTTGTGAAATTATAGTCAAAAACTGTCTTTGTGCTGCCCCCTACAGGTTAAAACGAGGTATTACTTGAATTTTGTGATTGGTCAACTGCTGTAAGTCCCAGAAGTTTTACGTCATCACGTTCTGCAGCTCCAGTATAAATGCCCCGCCCATCAACACTACACACTCGAGAATTGAAGCTCACCACGCCACCGTATGAACTCTCCCCACGACAAGTGCCGGAGCTAATACTGAGAACGCTGGAGCTCAACTAGCGGCGCTAAAAAAAAAAGGTGGACTCTGCGATGCTGACGCATAACAGCGGAGCTCACTCATCGATGTTAACGCTGTTGTCCTGCCACAGAGAGCGGAGGACCTTGCTTGCTAGCGCTGCCACAAATGAATTTTTTAAGTCGTCTAATCACCAATTATTTTTTCAGATTAGTCGACTAATCGGGTAATGCGCAAAATGGGTGTAAAGCAGAAATGTTAACCATCATTTGCTTTGAACTAACAAAAACTAGATATATAACATGTTAGCGTGTGTGTCGTAAGCTGAATTTAGATGCTGAAGATGCTGAAATTGATCGCTAAAAACGCTGAATCTGATAGCTGAAGCTAATAGCTAAAAACTGTGTAGCTGATAGTCAGCTACAATATTAGGTAAATCCCAAATTAGCCTAAAAAACTTGAAAAAAAAGCTAAGTTAGCATGCAGCTAAATATTAGCTAAACTCCAAAATAGCCTAAAGAACCATAGCAAGTGCTAAAATAGTCCAAAATGATCTGAACATTTTAGTTAGAACTTCTCCGTTAGAGAATCCACGTAACACTGGATGATATTAACAATCTCAGTGTTTCACTGATACATTTTACTGTATCTGAACTGGATCAGATTATTGGAATATATTCAAAATATTTAATAGATTATTCATATATTTCTAAACAAACATGTGTAAATGTGCAAACTCAAAATTGAATTGAATTGAAGAATCGAAAGATTACAAAAAAATCTGAATTGAATCGATTCAGGCTTTACTGGAAAATATAATCACTACCCAGCCCGATTTGTTGGTCCAATCAACAATGTTTCATATCTGTTCATGTAAAAATATCACAATCAGTATAAATTAGGGCTGTAGTGATCAGTTATAATGATTCGGTTCATACCATAATCTGTGGTTGCTGATCTGGTACGTCGTCAATATTGGTTCATTTTAAATGATCCAATTCCGAAAAATGGATCAATGACATTTTGATCCAAAAGTTCCACCAGCATGACTCAGAGATACTGAACAGTGCAGGTGAAGTTTTCTAGATTCCTTGAATTTCTTGCAAGATAATCAAGTGTAAATGAAATAAACGTCAACTGCATTCACATTTTAGTTTCATGAAGTTCAGTTTGACTGCAGCGGATGTGAACTCTATCTGTGAATGCACCACAGACCACAATGGACAACAAACACCAGCCTTTGTTTGGTGTCAAGTTCAGTAAGGCTTCCACGTCAAAATCATACAAAGAGAACATTATTAGAACATTCTACCACACTGCACGGTGTCAAACTCAGACTGGGGCCAAAATACAAAACACACTTTAGGTCCAACACCATAAACATTCATTGAACACATTAAACTACATTTTAAAAACTTTTTAATATAACAATGAATATTTTGGGCCTTGACTTTAGCACGGTGATAGAAAGTACGATAACGTCTCAAACCCGCTAACCAAATGTAATCCAGTTTGTACTATTTGTGCTTCAGGTTTGGTTCAATTTTAACTCTTTATTGACAAAACTGGAAGTGACTTTTTGTTTTGTTTCTTTTTCAATATTCAGGAAAAGTTTTGGCACTCTTCATTTGTAAGTACATACAATTTCCTGATAGTGTGTTTCTTTTTTTATATATATTTTTGTGTGCAAGAGGCAAAACTTTCTATATTTCTTCAAATTTTACAAGTTAGAAATAAGATAACATCGGGTCATTAAAATCACTAAATTAAAATGATCTGGAGGGCCGGGTATAATTACCAGGAGGGCCAGTTCTGGCCCCCGGGCCTTGACTTTGACACGTGCTGTATGGTCACATGTCTTTGCTAAATTCAAAGTCTTTCTGCATATTGGACTGTAATGATGGTTGATCAGTTTGTGCTGCAACATGTGTCATTTTTACATTATGGTTAGATAAACCTACCATTTCTCAATTTAAATGTGTTTTCCAAGATCGATTTTTTTTATTAAATTTTGATGCAATTTTTTATGGTATAGTTCAATTAGACTTGACTGAATTTGCCTCAAGACAAATTGATCTGATTGGATCATAGGAATACACCGAAAAAAGTGAATTTATGTAATTTTTAGTTTTCATCAAATTAAAATTTTGGTTTTATGGTTTACTCAACTCAAAAATGTCATTAGATAAAATCTAATGTTTTTTAAATGGAACAAATTACTGAACCTTGTTAAATGATTCAACGTTTCACTTCTTACAGTGTAGAAATTGATTCATTTTGATGTAATATAAAGGTTTTACCAATAATTCTGAATTACAAATGCAAGTGGAGATATAAAAATGATAATATTTTTAATTTAGTGAATTTTAATAAGATCAATAACCACAAAATATACTAGTGAAGTATTTTAACATGAACACTTTGACGTTACGAAGACAGGAAGGAAATGGATGTAGCAATTCTGGGAGTTTAAGCTGCTTTAAAACTCATTATTCTATTTTTAAAGCTTTATTGATCAAACTTGATCTATTTAAATATTAGATGCATTCATTTCAACAAGGATTCTAAGTAAAAATAGCTTAAAAAACTTAAAGAATGCATCATAAATTCACCTGAAAAATCCTCCTCGGTGCTGGATGACTGACATTAAATCAAATAAAGTTTATTTCAAAGGTGTTTCCTGCAAAAGATCAGTTCATAACTTTTTAATCAAATCATGCACACGTTCTTCAATAAATTCTATTTGAACATATAGAAGGAAAATAACAAAGTATTCATTTACATCCATTTAATTCACTCATCAAAGGAAAAGTTCTTGTAATTTATCAAACTGTTTGTAGTTCAAAGGAAACCTTCAAAAACACATGCTGATAGTGTCTAACCCGCTGGAATCAAACCCCTAACCTTCCAATTTAGGGGCAGCCACTCCACCAGCAGCTGCTTTAGTCAGAGAGCAAAACTCAACCATGTTAAAAACATCACAAGTTCATCATTAGTGTGACAGCTGACTGCCCATCCTGGAGTTTGTCTCCAGACGTCTAATGCGATGAAGGAGCTCGCTCCAGAGCTCACAAGACTCTTGTTTACTGCTCTTCCTCGGACACATCTCCTCACTGTCGTCTTCCTCTTTATGAGGACGGCCAGAGCAGAAAATGAACCAATCTCAGCGGTGAGGCAACAGCTCGGGCTGGATAACGGCCTCTTGTGAAAATCCTCACACCCAGTGGAGGAAGTCACAAGGAGTTTCACAACAGGAACAAGAGAAGACTTCTCTGCTCTTCCTGCAGATCCATTCTTCAGATTTATCCGTGAAACACACAATTAGATAGTTTAATTTCCTTTGAGCAGTCTTTGTTTCACATAAAGTCTGTAGTGGTTACTAATAAGCTGTACAACTCTGCCCCCTGCTGGACAATATTTTCCCTGACGCCTCAAAATGCTGACACAAAAATATCAAGTTTTTGTCCCTAAAACAGGAAAACAAAACAGTTTACAGACTTCATGTCATGTTATATTGTTGTGGTAGAGATCATTTGACTCCTCTGGACTGAACATTATCTACAGTTTTTTAGAAAAATCTCCCTCTGGAAGTAAATTAATGGAACTATAATGTGCAACATAAAAAAACTGCAGCTGGAAAATGATCATACGTGTACGGGACACGGAGGTGACCCGCGCGAAATATCAAAGCCGTAGACCTCTCAGTGAACGCACAGAGAGAAAATGTTCATGGCCATTTTTCCTATGGGCGTGCTGCGGGCGACATGTTGTAGTGAACAAATACAACACGTAAGGGGAAGTATGTGAAACAGAGGCGTGTCATATGGATTGTTAATTTTTATAACAAATTCTGTGGAATGTGTAAAGGCTGTTTTAATTGTTGTGGCTAAAATTTTAGCCACATGCTAACGTTAATTTGTTATCTACTGGGGTTTTTATGGACTAATTTAGAATTTAGCTTCTATTTTAGCAACCTTCTAACGTTTTTGACAAATTTAGTTTTTTAGCTATTTTGGATCTTAGCTAACATTTAAGCAATGTACAAGCTTTTTGGCTAATTTAGCATCTACTGAAGTTTTTATGCTAATTTGGAGTTTCACTAATATTTGAGCGACATGCTAACGTTTTTGGCTAAACGTTAGCCAAATTATCTACTGAGGTTTTTTAGAATTTAGAATTTAGCTTCTATTTTAGCAACATGCTAATGTTTTTGACAAATTTAGTTTACTGAAGAATTTTAGGATATTTTGGATAGCATTTAAGCAATGTAATAGCTTTTTGGCTAATGTAGCATCTACTAAAGTTTTTATGCTAATTTGGAGTTTCAATAATATTTGAACGACATGCTAACATTTTTGGCTAATTCATTACCTACTGAGGTTTTTTAGGCTAATTTAGAATTTAGCTTCTATTTTAGCAACATGCTAATGTTTTATGACTAATTTAGTTTACTGAAGAATTTTAGGCTATTTTGGATCTTAGCTAACATTAGGCAATGTACTAGCTTTGTGGTTTTAGCATCTACTGAATTTTTTATGCTAATTTGGAGTTTCACTAATATTTGAACGACATGCTAACATCTTTGGCTAATTCATTATCTACTGAGGTTTTTTAGGCTAATTTAGAATTTAGCTTCTATTTTAGCAACATGCTAACGTTTTATGACTAATTTAGTTTACTGAGGAATATTAGGCTACTTTGGAGTTGAGCTAGTTTTTAAGCAACGAGTTAGCTTCTCGACTAATTTGGCATCTACTAAAGTTTTTTTGGGCTAATTTAGAGTTCATATTGAAGCAACTCTAAATGCATGTATTAGAGATGATAAACTTTACTACAAATTTTTCTGAAATTGAGGAACTTATGGCATAGTTTTTAAAGAAATGTCCAGTCTTTTAGCAAATTCAAAGTTATCCAAACAGCTTTTGCATTTTCAGCAAATCCCTTCATTAATTAAAGTAAATTGTGTCACAATTTTCAGCAAAAAGCTTCAGCATCTTCAGCGACTACTTTCAGCCAAAATCATTCAGGCTAGCATTATCGCAGGTAATATTACTTTTCTAGTCTATAGTTGTCATAAACTCTGAACATATATGTCTATGGTCTGTGTGAGTCTGTATGTACAGTTCAGTATTTCCAATAACTTCTTCAGTGATGTTTTCATCATTTTTAGTGTTAAAAGATATTTTTTTTTCTCGATGGAGTTTGCTCCGTCATCGCATACTCTAATAAATTCAAGTTAAATTATTTGATTTGCACATGATTGCAAGTCGGGTGTAAAATTCTGTAAAAAATTATCGATGCTTAATATCAATACTCCTACAGTAATGAGTAAAATTATAATTACCTGATCGTTATTTTAGCTAAAATGTTGCTGTAAAAACAATTTGTTAGTTAGGAGAAGCATGGAGTTTAATGCTTTATTCAAGATCATAATGATCATCAGCCTGAGATTCAAACTCCTGACCAACATGGTGACCTTCTACAAAGTATTCACAAACTATCAATGATTGTTCTTGTTCAATAAACACCAACAGAACTCTAAAATCACCAATTTTGATCATTATTTTTATTCTAACACAGACGTTGGTCTGAACTCCCTGCTGTGAGTATAAAGCAGAAAAACTCAGTAGTTTGATCAAGAACCAAAAGAAATACAAAATTGTTAAATCGCTTAAGTTCCATTAAAATATGACGTTTCTGCAAAGAAACGTTTGATTTAACAGAAAGTATCAATAAGTGATCAAACTTTTCATTTTTAAGCTTTTTATCTTCTAAAATCAAAACATTCACGATGAAAACTATTTAAGAAATGAAATCATTTTCATTTGTTCTTAAACGGCAACAATTGTTATGAAAGTATTTTTTTTATCACTCATAAATCATGTTAATAAACTCAGTGGTGACTAACCTGGTAAGCTAACCACTGATCGATATCCATTTAAATTTAGTTCAAACCAAAATTAATTAAAAATGTTAATAAAGTTATTATTTTAACAAACACATTTGAGCTTAAGGATTTTATTGATTTGTATTTCTTCTTTCAAAAAATATCTTTTTTGCTGTGATTCAGGACTACAGCCACTAGATGGCAGCACCACAATAATTTTCTGTTTTCATATTTCTCTATAAATAAACTTTCAAATCAGGGTATGTTTTTTTTAAAAAAAAGAAAATAAAAGGATTTCATTGAAAGAAAAACACCAACACGTCCCAGTAAGGATGACGAGAGAATGAGCAGCGCTTTATTTGTGACGGCGTCTTTTCATGCGTCATCATAACAATCACATGCTTACATGCATGTTGCAGCGCTGACAGCTCTGCTTCAGTCTAATAGACTGGGATGATCTCGGTGGAGCATTTGCAGGACGCAGGGCACCAGGCGGCGATGTGAACATTTTGACATCCCGTCAAGGCTTTCAGGGCGGGGCAGTTCAGGTACCGGTTTATATAAGGACAGGGGTTTGCTGAAGGAGGGAAAATGGGAGAATTTCTTACATGAAAAGCATCAAACAAATCAGATTTGCTTTTGAAAATGGTTCCTTACTGCAGAGTTTGTCCTCGCAGTTGTCGGACAGGAAGCACACGGGGTCCCGACCTTGTAGGGGGGCCACCGCTTAAAGTTTCCACTAATAAAGAAAAGAATAGTTTCATTTTACTAGGAGGATGTGTCACTGCATGTGCTCATAAAATGTTGAGGTCTGCTCTTTAAAGAGCAAATGTCGAATAAAATCTTTTTTTTAGCGTTTTAGAGGAAGACGAGCACGCACGCGCGGTAGTAATGGCAGCCGTAGAGATAGATGTTGTTGGGGCAGAGAGTCACGCCACAGCCCACTTTGTATGAGCTGTTCCACACCACCTGACACAAAAACACAAGTGTTACGGAGAAAAAATGCACTCAGAAATGTGTTTTCAGTATGAAAAAATGGGGATAATAGAAAATATCTTTGATGAAAACGACACAAACACATGTCAAAGTTCAAGTCCTCCATCTCTAGTGTGACAGGACAAGGAAACCAAACATAAAACCTATTTTCTCACATGTTAAAGATATCAGAATAAGCTAAGATTTGATGAAACTGGAATACACGGATATACTGAGCTGTAGGGCGGCCACGGTTACTCGACTAATCAATGACTAATGAACTATTAAAAGGATGGACAACTAATTTAACAATTAGTCGTTACTTTATATTATATGGAGTCAGAGTGTAGTAAAGTTGAAAGTTATGATGGCATTAAAATATTTTGGCATTTATTAAGGTTTTTAGGCTATTTTGGAGTTTAACCAATATTTCAGCTACACGCTAGCTATTTTGGCTAACGCAAGCTTTTTTTTTTAGCCTGTTTTAGAATTTAGGAATGATTTCAGATACATGCTAGCTATTTTGGCTAATTTAGGACTTTCAAAGTTTTTAGGCTAATTTGGAATTTAACTATTATTTTAGCTGGCTATCAATTTCAGCGTTTTCAGCTATCAATTTCAGCATTTTCAGCTATCAATTTCAGCGTTTTCAGCTATCAATTTCAGCATTTTCAGCTATCAATTTCAGCGTTTTAAGCTATCATTTTCAGCGTTTTCAGCTATCAATTTCAGCATTTTCAGCTTCATTTTCAGCATTTTCAGCTATCAATTTCAGCATTTTCAGCTTCATTTTCAGCTTCATTTCAGCGTTTTCAGCTATCAATTTCAGCATTTTCAGCTATCATTTTCAGCGTTTTCAGCTATCAACTTTTGCGGTTTTAGCTATCAATTTCAGCATCTATCACACTAGTATTATTATAGATAATCCTAGTGAGAATGTATCTAGTTTTTAGTTAGTTTAAAGCTAATGATGTGTAAGATGTGTGTTTTACATTCACTTTCTCATGACCCGATTAGTGGACTAATCGGAATCGGAATAATCTGTGATTAGTCGACTATTAAAATAAATGCAGCAGTCTTACTGTGCTATGGCGCACAACAATGACCTAACATTCCACTACTTTAAATTTGACACCAAGAACTGCCAAATATTTTAGTTTCCCAAATGACCATTGGAGGCTGGCTTCTGCGGAGCTCTTGAAGTACAAATCACATCAACAAATCACTCAACGCAAAAACATTTTAAAGATCACGACAATTTAAAAAGTGGAAAAAATATTGTTAAAACAGCACTATATTTTAGAAAAAACATCAACATTTCAGAAACCAAAACGTAACAAAAAAAAAAAACTTTTTAGAAAACAAAATAATTTACAAAACAAAATGGAATGTTAGAAAAACGAAAAACCAGAAAATGAGGTACTATGGGACATCACTGTTTGGATAATGAATATCCAGTATCGCTTCATGTCAAATAATTTTGACTTCAAAGGATTGACAAACTTCATCATCCAATCAGATTTCTTAAATGTAATGCAGTGATCTTTAATTTTTTTTTGCGTGGAATGATTTGTTGATGTGATTTGGACTTCAGGGTCACCGTAGTTCATCAAGCAACCACTAGGTGGCTTGTTTCCCAAACAGTTTAGTCCCCTTTCACTTTAATGAGATTATAGTCCAGCTGCAACAGAATTAATCTCATTTACAGTCGATATTCCAACAACATTTTAGGTTCTAGATTTAAAATCTCTATACTTTCAACACATTCTCACCCACAACTCGTCAAATATGACCCCTCTGCATCACCCCATCTCGTCGTTTTTTGATGTGCTGGTTGTTCCCGTTAAATCAGGGGTCTCCACCTCCGGGCCAGTTTCAGTTTTTTTTAGTTTCAAATCTTTTTTTCAGTTTCAAACCTTTTCTCGTGTTAGCCCCGCCCCAATAAGCCACAACGGGGCCAAAGGTTTTGAAACTGAAACTTGGAGGTTCGTAAACAAAAAAAAGGTTTGAAACTGAAAAAAAAAAAAAAAAAAAGTTTTGAAACTGAAAAAATAGTTTTGAAATTGAAATTTTGAGTTTTGAAACCTATTTTTTCGGCCAAACACTAATATTTTTTTCAAAATATTTTTATTTTGGTCTCAAATAATATTGACCCTGATTTAGCTCTATATACTTTCTGGTCCCACCAGCCTTGGTTCAGAATGGCACTTCTCCACCTACAATTGGATTTCTGGGTCGGGCCTTTTTGAGAGCCAACAAACTCCATTCCATTTGGGTTGTTCCTGGAAAAATAGTTTTTTTGTTTGAAACTTCTATGAAGACTCTCATTCATTCTGGATGGTTCCATAGCAGACAGTTTTATTCTGAAGAGGCAAAGTCAACCTCTTAACATGGGAGTTTTTGCTCCAGTGTTTAGATTCTCTCAATTACTGTAACTCTTCAACCGTTAACGCAATTAACGTAAATCAGCTGATTCTCCTTTTTAACATTAGGATTGTTTTGCATATCGGCGCAAATCTGATATAAAAAACCAAATCAGCTGATGGTCAAAGATTTCCAGTATGTGTTGCTTTGGTGTTACTGGTGAGATCTCTGGTTTTAAATGGTTAAAGTGAAGAGGTCGAGTCCAGATGACTCTTAAAAGAACTTTTCTGCTGTTTATTTGGAACCACTTTTTCAACACTGATATAAAGACGTCTCTCCTTAATTATCCTTCTTTGGGTGTTTGCTAAATGATCCTGAAGTGGAACCGGATGAAAACCTAAAACAACCTGAAGAAAAGGAGTTCTCTCGTGTTCACTTCACAGCTTCAGAACCGGTCCTCACCTGGGTGTAGTGGCCAATGGGTTTTCCATTAGTGGATGCATTTGGGAAGGTGAAGTGTGAAACCTCTTGGTACCAGGCCTTAATGACGGACGTCCACGAGTTTGGTGAGGTGGAATAGAACAGATTCTCACCTAATTCATATCCTGGTTAATGAGAGGGAAACACATGAACGAATGTCTGTTCTTATTTAGTTATTATCTCCATGTGATAAAACAGGTCTCATCTAAAGTCAATGGACCGGATCCTCCTTAATGATAACACATTTTATTTATTTTCTTTCATAACAAAAAGACAAACTGAGGCCGGCGGTTTACTGTGAGTCATTAGTTCATAAACAGAGAAAAAGCAACACAAGATGATTATTGTGAGAACACAAACGAACCATTGAGCATTCTGGAGCTGGGGGGTCCGTGGTCCAAAACACATTTGTCAACCCAAGCCTGAGCAGTGACTGCCAACTCCTCGCTGTAGCTCTGTGGACACAGAGAGGGTCGATCATTTCAGAACCCAAAAGAGACATTAAACATCAAGTTCTACAAATGAAAACATCAAATGTTGTAGTTTTAATCTTTAGGTCGTTCTCGATTCTCATGACTCCGATTGAAGTCAAGGTTTGATGAATGCTCGATTCTAGAGCTTTAAATGTGATTCAACTATTATAAACTTTTTACTGTTGATTTATAATAACTTTAAAGTCAGTAAAGTAAAACGTTCTACTTTCCCACATTATTTATAACTGTTCCTTTTGTAATTTTTAAACATTGGCGCTCATGGCCGTGGATTTGTAACATCTACGGTTGTTTGGAAAAGTTTCCTCTGAGGTCCCAAAGTTACAGACAGGTAACTGTAACTTGTAACTTGTGGTAGAGTGTCCGGCCTGAGACTGGAGGGTCGTTGTCAGGAGTCAAAGTTCTCCAGAATATTGAAGACACTACATCTCCCAGCAACCACAGCACACACTCCCCGGAGCCTCACTCAGTGCAAAGTATTGTTTATACAACTCCTCCTGCAATACTGAGCGTTTCAATCCGAACCTGATCTTCTGTTTCTGACCCTGCTGATTCTCTGATTGTTTGCCGCCTGCCCTGACCCTGACATCTTAACCTCTTTTTTGATATTCCTATGCCTGTGATTGACCTCTGCCTGTCTGACTCTGATTTAGCTTTCTGGACTTTTAGCTGTTCTTAGTTCCTGTCTGAACTAATAAACCTGCTGCTTGTGGAACCAGTATGAGTGCTTTCCTGCTCTACGCTCAGCATTATGGGATTGGATTGGTTTATCATGTAAGCTCACGTAACCAGGCTGACCCATCAGAACCCAGAGCCATTTTCCCTAAAGTAAAGTCTTGTGGGATATACCACAGATCAAGTGGACCACATGTTTGATGTTTCCTCTGTTGGATGAATGTCACTATACACATTTTTGTAGATGCAAACTTTTGTTCATAAAAGAAATTCTAGAAATGTGTTCAAACATGTCATTTTTTAACATCATTTGGGGAATCATTTTCAGTCCAACAGGATTTGGTAGAGTCTAATATTTGGACTAAAGTCTTTTTCATGTAAAGATTTCATTTTTAAACCATTTGGTTGATCCAACAGTTAAGTGTTTTCCATAACTGAGAGTAAAACATTCAGCCAAGACAGCTAAAAACTATGTTTTCCAGTTTGAACCAGTAGTTTTGGTTTTCTTCACGTAAAGCATGTCTTAGCAGACCTGGACATAAAACCTGTCAGCAAACGTAGACACTCGTGTGGAGCCACTGACTGATCACTGTTATGTAAGCAGTGACACGTTGCTTTCGAGGATGATTTCATGTTTTTCTTGCCAAGCGTTGAAAGAAACCGACCATCATCAGCATGTCGGCGGCGGCCGGCTCCACGGCTCTCCTGAAGGCATTGTGCACGTCCACAATTACACCCTGCACCGAGGCGTTTTCCGGGCAAACGTCTGCGCAGACAAAGACACAGATTCAAAGTCCATGTGTAAACAGCAGATACAAGACACAATAAGGAGAAGTATTGACTCTGGTTATCTAAGACGTGACTCACAAACAGATTCTGCTTTAATTGCCCTGAAATGGCTTCACATAACAAGAAAAGCACACAGACAGGACTGGGATGCTAATCCTCAAATCCTCCTGAGAGCCGCGCTGGCTTCACTTCAGGAGAACCGGACTCACCTTGCTGTGGTCGCGGCCCGGCGTGAAGCCACGGTCATGAAACAGAAGAGCAGACGCAGGTTAATCCCTCATCTGCTGCTGTTTCACTGTCAATACTGGACTGACAGAAGCAAAGCTTTGATTATGAATGTCTGGAAACACAAACTCCAGCTGTTTACCTTCCTCTTAACCGTCTCACATGGTTAAAGGCATCAGCAAACATTTCCACGGTCATTAGTCATGATACAGCAAATATTATGGCATGTCCATTATAGAAGTCTGTAGTCTATAGTTACAATTATATACTCTTAATACTCAAAAAGTAAATGAATGTGTATTTTTTTGTGTAAAGCCTCCTTCAAAGTAGCAAAAAATGCAACATGTGACCTTGTATACATTCAAAATGTTTATCTCTGGTTTCTTAATAATTTAATTTTTTTTTTTTGGGGGGGGGATAAAAGTCAAGAAATGTTATTTCCTTATGGAGTTCTGAATCTTAAATTTCATTTAAAACATGTTTACTAATACTGAAAGTTAAAAAAAAATTCAAAAAGTTATATTTATTCCTTTAAATTTTTTCATTAATTCAGGACAAAATAATAATCAATGATGCGTAAAGAGCTAAAGCGTAATTAGCAAATATAGATGGAGCTGCTGCAAAATGAGTCATTCAAAGCTGCAAAAATCATTAAAAGAAAAACAAAAATTATAATAAAAATATTAGTTTGATCACTGAAACATTACCAATGAAAAAAAATGGATCTGAAAGTTTTATCTCATTGAAACGCAACATTTTTTACCACAAAGTTGCAAGAAACGTTTAGATTTAAGTGCGTTTTAACTTCTAAATTTGTCTGTTTCTTTACATTTTAGGATTTAATGATGTTACATAAATCCTAGTTTCATTGATGTTTCCACTCAATTCCAAACTTGTTTCATCAACCACTTTTTCACATCCAAAATCTAAATTAAAAAGAGATTTTCAGCCCCTGTGATTGATTTCTTTTTTCTGTTCATAATTGGAATAACTTAGAAATGTGAAAAAAAATTAGAAATGTGAATAACGAGTCCCTTCCCATCTTTTAAATATTTTAAGACATAATGCGAAACATGTTTTTTTCTTAAATGTTTTCAATTGTGAGACACAGATTGGATCAAATCTTGAAGCTTTTCTGATCCACAGAGAGATTTTTTAAGACATAAGTCAAAGTGGTGACATTCTGACTTCCTGTTTGAAGCAGGTTTAAAAACAAAAGTACCAAAACAAAGTCAGTTCTACAGTTCATTTAGAAACAATAGCCCTAAACAAGGGAGCGGCATTTTGATTGACAGCTGACAGCCAAATCCTGAAGAGACATAAAGC
This sequence comes from Oryzias javanicus, assembly GCA_003999625.1. Lineage (NCBI taxonomy): Eukaryota > Metazoa > Chordata > Actinopteri > Beloniformes > Adrianichthyidae > Oryzias > Oryzias javanicus. The sequence goes on along the minus strand of CM012452.1, from coordinate 32,598,302 downwards.
TATTCTTCTAGAAGATTCAGATGGAGAAAAGATGTTGTTCTCAATTACAACTCAACTTTTCTAATGTTTTTAGAAAACCTGATTAATAGAAAAAAAAGACAAAGAGTAAGGTAAATAAAGAGAAACAGGCATCTAATTTTTTTTAGCTTTTCTGGAAGCTTCTCTCTGCTTTAACCATCTGAGGAATTGACGTTCATTTTGGAAAACATTGAGGTTCAGAATACTCGCCTAAAATACCAACTATTACCGTTTGAGCCCAAAGGGTGGCGCCATACACCCTGTCTTTACATACAGTCATAAGACAAAATGAGATTAAGTATACATTAACAAATGAAAACACAATAAAGAAAAAACTTGAAATAAATGTTTAAATCACCACTGGAAGGACAAAATCTGCACTCATTCCTAAATATTACATAAAATAAAGAACATTTTCTTCCTAAACAAAAAAAAGTTGTGATCTATTTTGCTCCCTTCTCTAAAAATTACCCAAATCATGAACCAAAATTTGTTTTGACTTAAAAATTTGGCCCAAAAATCTATTTCATGTATTTATTTGTTCTTCACCTCCAGCTGGAAATCCTTTGAGTCGAGTCTAAATAAAACCCTCCAACATTCCCCGAAAGCCTTTTTCATTTTAAATCATAGACTAGCTTCAGAGACGATGTGACTTTGACTCACCGGGACACAGGCAGAATGCGCCCCATGCAGGGTCAAGATGCAAACTAACGCCACAAACATCGTCCCAAACAGCAGACACAGGACACTTCTGCGTGACGGAGAAACAGACCAGAGTTAGCACGCATGTGCAGAAAATACACCACACGGACAACAGAAAGCCTGCTTCAGATCAGTCGTAGTTCTACGGTAAATTCAAAGGTTACCTGAGGACAACACAAGCTTGTACATGAAGTTAATAGTAATGATAGCTACATACGTTGTCTTTCTAACAGTGAAAGTCATACTGGTCTTCCCCCTAACAAAGCTCTGAACGGACATACCTGCTTTCTCTGGAGGTGACCACACGGACCCGTCCTGCAGCTCCTTTTATAGGTCCAGCAGACACAGAGACGCAGTGTTACCCATGATTCTCTGCAAACTGACCGACATCCCTCACATGGCACCAAAAGAGGCTTTGTCTTCTGCGGAGTGCAGCCGAGCGGGAGTCAACAAGGATTTACTGAGCTTTAGGGTGTAGCGGCGACCTGACATATCACCTGTGTTTACACAGCATAGAAGTCCAAATCTGCTGAGTGGAAAATAAATAGAAGAGAAGCAGAGATGATGGATGACGGACCTAAATGTCACATATGTTGTCGCGCCCATTTTCCTCCTGCATAGGATGCAACATCTAAGCTATGTGACTGACATGCTTGAGCTTTTTCCTTTTTTTTTAATTCTTTTGCTGCATGTTTGAAGTGAGATTAATGAGAAAAACCTGCGAGGACTGCAGCCAATCTAAATATTGGTCCTTGTGTGGCTGCTGAGTCCATAAACCTGCTGTGGGTTAACGTATCGTACCACACTGAACGCATGGACACTCTGACGTTCGGCTTGTTTTGTTGCATGAGGTGATGTGGACGGGGCTGGCTCACTCCGATTCAATAATACACTATTTTATTTCCTGATTCAAACAGATGTAGAAGACGAAGAAGAAGATGAGAATGCAGGGAACAAAGCTTTAGCTCAGAGGTCTGCAGCCTGCAGCTCCAGAAACTGGAGACTGCTGGTCCAGCCATGTTGACCGTCTGAGTCAGCAGCTCCTCCAACCAAAACTACTGAAAGAAAACAAATAAACAAAGCCAGCAAACGAAGACTACCAAACTAACATAACAAAACCCAGCAGTGTAAGTCTGCTGAGAACAAAGAACAAATAAATAAATAAAAAAATAAAATAGCCTAAGGATTCCTTAATTAGAATTTATTTACTTTAGATGAGTTAAATGTATGAATTGATGTCTGAGATTGACATAGATGATAAACTATGTAAGTTTTTACATCCATGTTGACCTGAAGACGTCTTGTTTACTCAACTCTACTGAACAGATTTTAGATGCAAAGCTAAACTTTACCAGTTCTGGTATCTCCTGTCCGTCCAGGGATAGGATCTCTCCCTCATGTGGGATTCTCTAAGGTTTCTTCATTTTTCCTGACTCAAGTTTTATAGGAGTTTTATCTATACCAGGAGGGAGGGTCTTAGGGCAGGATATTTAGTTTTAGTCTGTTTAGCCTTTAGCTATTTTTTATGTTTCATGACTATTTTCAGCATCTTTAAAATTACCTGCATGAAGCTCAATGAGGCCAAATTCTTTGTGATTTTGGGCTATAAAAATAAAATTGAATTGATTGAAACTTTGGTAAAAAGTTTGATCTTTTATGAGATTCAAAGCACATGTTATCTTATGCTTCACGAACATTTGTTACTAGCTGCACTGAGATCCTGTTCGGCATACAGTGTCTTTTATTTTGAAAAGTTTTTTGAGCTTCTGTCAAACATAAAAGAAAAAATAAATAACACTTTAAGAGATGCTACTTTCTTTTTATATTTTTTCTTTTGTTTGTGGAAAAAAATAGACACAATTCCTATTTATTATTAACTAACAGAAGCCATGAATTCAGATTTGAATTTCTTTAAGCGACTCCTTCGAGGTTCTGATCAGCAGATATCAAACCCAAATGGATCTTTTACTGTGAAAGGTTGCAGACTCCTGGATTAGTCGTCATTAACATGCAGTACTGGCCTCTTACTGAGCATGTGTGAATGCTGCACACAAGTATGTGTATGTGTATCTGTAGGACGCCTGGAGAAACCAGAACTCAGTTCAGTTTTACTTATACAGCCCAGTTACACAACACGGTTGTCTCAACAGACGCTGGGAATCGTCCAAAAATCCATCATAAAATACAAACAATAACTGACTGCTAAACAAGAAGAAACCTCAGGGATGTCCACATGAAGAAAAATCATCAGGACACGCCTGCGTCTAACCCTCTTCTCATGGTGTAGAAGTCTTCACTACGACCTTTCACCCGCAGCACACCCGTAGGAAAAAACGCACTATTTAATCTCTGTGCGGGGTGACCTGATGTTTGCCTGTTCGCTCCGTTCAGGTTTGACCGTTTTCCACCTGTAAGGACTCACCGTCATGCATGTTTCTGCTTTAACTACACGTGATTTATGAAATCAAACTGAAGTCGGCTTTGATCTCGTGCATCTCCTGCTTTAAGAAAATTATGTTTGACCCATCAAACAGTTGAAAATGAGTCAGACAAGCACGTTAGGAAGACATTTCATGACATTCAGTTTAAGAAAACTCACCCAGAACAGTATTCTGACATAACACGAGTAAACCTTCGTCTGATTGGTCGTGCTGGATCACACACACTGAGCTCCACATTGACTCACGTCAGTTTTCTATAAATATTGTGTTACAGGAGCAATTCTACTAAAGCACAAACAGTCTACAAAAAAATCACTTGTTCAGTCTTTTGATGCGAATGTCTTGATTTAACATAAACCAGATTGTATTTGATTTTAGTGACCTGTTAGAATCTTAAGTCATCCTGCTGTTTATATAATTCTGCTGTAAACAAGGAAATAAGTCTTTATTATATATTACTTATGAAGAACAAAGTGATCGCTGAGACATCGTCAGGATGTTTAAGACCAGGGGCGCCATAAAGGGGGGAAAGGTGAATGATTGTAGGGGCCCAGACTGAGAGGGGGGCCACAGAGACCCTTATAATGATAAAACTGAAAAAAATAATTTCAGTAAATCATTATTTATATCATTATAATTAAAAATATTTTTGTTTTCAATGTCATGGTATCTATATAAATATGTTTATATTTTTTTGTTTTGTTTTGGAAACATTGAGATCTTCCAGGACCCCACCCCCCATATTTGTATTAAAATGGTTCGCTCCGACTGGATTAGCGCAGCCATGCAGTTTGTGACAGACAGAACCACAGTGTGTGAAGTAGAGAAGATGAACCTCAAAATCTAAGATCCCTAAAAAGGAGAGAAAATGAATGAAGAGAGGAATCAACGTGAGGCAGAGCGTGCGCGTGCACGTCACAGCCGTGCACAGAGGAAGGGCGGGGCCTCTGGAGTTGTATAAGTTTAAGTTTTTGTTCAAATGTTTCACCAAAAGTTTTTTCATGGAGCTTTAAACTAGAATAATTTGTTGTTGTTTTTATTGTGTATCAATAATGAGTTTGTTAGTTACATTGTGTTACTTTATTTTTTTACTAAGGCGAGCTTAAAATAGTCAAATAAATGTTTTTAACCTCTCCCGACATAACAGTCAATTATAAGGCCTTCTGTGTTTTATTAAACCTGTAAAATGAGGATTAAATCTATTGGAACCGTTTAGATGAAGTTTAAAGCACGAGGATTGCATCGTCATAAGTGACAGAACATTTACTGCTTTAGAAATCTTTGACACTGAATTTTATTTTGAAAGGACCTTACATCAAAATTGTTATATGGCCGATTGGAAAACATAATCTGTTATAGTTTAATTTTTGTGAATATTTAACAGTTAAATGTTAGGAATAATCGGCCTAATGCAGAAAAACAGAATGTAATGAGATTTTGCTGCTCGGTTCTGTCTGTAACAAACAGAACCATCTGGTTCTGTTAGGTTGCAGACCTTTGGTTCAGCTGTTGCATTCATAACAAAGTACACATATACTTTATACATGTACAGGCTGTATATGCTGACAGAGGAATATTTACAGACTTTAATATGTTGTCCATAAATCTCAAATGAAGCTATAAATTATATTTTACAAATATTTAAAACTCTACAAAACAAATTCAAACTAATTTAACTCATTCTGCTCCAGATCTGATCCCATCAATCCTCCCTGTAATTATTTCTAGGATTAAATGACTAAACTTCAGGTTGGTTTCTTCAAAGTGAATGAATATAAAAAGATCCATATTCTGAACAGATGAACTGAAAGATTCCCTCTAAAGAGTCATAAATCATATCTGGAAGAACACTGGACCCCAGAGACATTATTGGTGATTTTGGATGTGAGAAGGTTTGACATTGATCTGTAAGTTTAGTTTTATTTAAATGAGGATGAACCATTTATGGACATTTTGTATTTCGATGCAGCTTTTTTTACTGAGTTTTTTCTAATCTCTACTAATTATCTTTAATTTCATGAAAGATTGTATTTCTTATTTAAGAATCAATTTTGCCGCGAATATATGAAATAAATTTACATTATAAATAAATGTTATTGTATACAGACTGCTCAGTTTTTCCCACACTGTACATGTCAGATGTTATAGTGAAAAATACCATCATAATGCATAATTTTATGAAAACTTTCATTATTTGTACTCATCTGTTCTTCATCCTGATCTCAACTTCACTGCTGCTGTTTTTTTTATTTCTAAATCCTCACAGAAACTCAAACTTCTGCCCGTTTGTCCTGAACTGTCAGCAGGAACAAATCCGTGGGCGCAGTTCTTTATGTACCTTTGGCGTTGTGAGGACGTATACGCCGCAGAGCGAGCGCCATCAGAATGAAGGTATACGTTTATGAACGCCATGTTTAATGTTCTGCCGTCATGTTGGCCTTTTCATCAAACGTCTGTGTTTACTGTTAGCGTTTCTAAAGCTGAGATGCCAGCTCCTGAAGACAACTTACAAAACTGAAAGACATGAAACTTCAACAGAAAAAAATCACTAGTTAAGCTCTGAAAACATAAATCAGGAAACAGCATCAAAGTAATACATTAAATGTAGCAAAAATAATTTATTACTGATAAAAAAACCAGCTAGCATATACGTGGGCTAGGTCTATTTCCTGAAAACAAACCTAAAGAGACTTTATAAATGCATGAAATGAACGGATCCTCATTGTATTGAACACTTATCAAACGTACAGCTTTGGTTCCTCTTAGGTTTGACATGATGTTAAGGAGAGGTGAGAATCATGAAGCACATCGCGATGCAGCTTGATTACAATCGAGGCCACAACTGTCAATAGACGTATGTTTCCTCTGTACCTCTAGACCAAAATGACTTTCTTTTCCCTTCAAAAGTTCATTTCTAAGTAAAGACTAGATCAATATGGTTTTAAATCAAAAATCTTTCACTGCATCAAAAGGGAAAAAAAGCTCAAATAACAATGTTTTTTTTTTCTTTATGGAGCGCTTATTAACTCACATCAAACAAAATAGTGTTTAGCAGATGAACACATTCTAGAACAATGTTATCTAGCTTCTTTCTCTATCACAAAATACGGTCTCAAGTCCTCCGTTATAAAAGCTCTTTATAAATGTCAGTGAAAACACTGTTTAGTTCAACCTTTTCACCTGAAATCATATTATTTCTTTCTTTTTTTTTAATTCATAAAGCAATTCTTAATCATTTATGAGTTGTAATCAATGCATTTAATAATCAATCAGACACAACAGACACTTCCTGCTACCCAGAATGCAATGTAACTACAGACTGTCCCACCAAAATAAAACACGAGAATAATCACTTTTGATTTAATTTGGACTGCTGAAAAAAAAAGAAATATTTTTCAATAACAAAAATGAAAAAAACTTTTTTTCCATTTTTTTTTATTTAAACCATTTTACTGGGTGCAGAACAATGTGTTCAATTAAAATGTGTGTTATTATAACTTTATCAACAAACTGTTCAGTTATATTAAAGTAGCAGCTGGTTCTTTTCCAAATCCTTGCAGAACCAGAACCAAAACTATAGATGGATTTTTGCTTAAATAAAAATAAAACATTTATTGACAAATTTGTCCATAAAAAACACACTAATATAAAAAAAAACATACAAAACAGTTTAAAGGTTAAAGTGTCAGTTGAGTTTTTATAACTTAATATAAGAAAAACAGTAAAAAGAAATCCTGAGATTCTTTCTGCTGCAGCCCAACCTCCATTTTCATTCTCAGTTACACTTTTATTAGGAATTAGAAGATTCTCCTGAATTCTGTTGGACTTCACAAACACAGCGTGAGGTCAGACTGCTTCTGATGGAAGTTCAGTCTCATGTTTTAGGGTTCATGCTGAGGCAAATGTTGCCGTCACGTAGAAACAGCTGCTGTTTGTCGGGTATCGATCCTGTGATGGACCGCAGCCTGTTGGAGACGTCTCTGATCCAAATGGATTTGTAAGAATCAATCTGGATGTTTTACCAGAAGAATTAAGTGGTCCGTATTTAAATATAGCAGACCGATAATATCTGATGCCACCCTCTGGATTCGGAATAATGTAGGTGATGCTGCGCCAAACGCAATGACCTTCCAAAGGATGTCCAGTTGAGCGGGACAAAGACGTGAAGTCTGACTGAATCTGAAGTTAAGGTGATCGGAAAATAGAACAAAATGTGAAAAATTAAAGATACTTTTGTTAAGAAATTAATTGATTAAACAGAGAAAACTGTTTAAATGTCTCACTTTCAGCAGTCATCCTCTCATCTTTCCTTTTAACCTGTTTGTCTACGATTTGATATTAACTTTAGTGTTTTTTTTTTCATTTCATTAGAAATCCTAAAATGATCTATTCAACCATGCATGCGTACACAGAGCTGTGTGACTGTGCAGCTCATCAGCGTGCAGCAGAGCAAAGACAATCCTGGTTTCAATCCTCTGATTCAATTCAGATTCAATCTGTTCCGGCACACGTTGGAAACAGCAGATTTACTTTAACACAAGCTTACTCAAACAAAAAACGATGGATTTCTCTGCCTTCATTTCAAACACCGGGGGGCGCTGTAAGATTTCTAGTTTCATTGGAGGTTTGAGGCCAGAGAACAGCAGCGGCCGCCCTCTCTCTGCTCATGTGGAAACAGAAGGATCCAAACTGCTCTCTATAAACAACGCTGGCACAAACGCCACGCATGGATGCCCGTCCGCACGCCGCTCGTCACGTACCAGTCGTCCCACAGCTCTCTGGTGGGAAAAACCATTCAGCAGTAAGGTCATGTTTACCAGCGTTATGCAACATTAAGCCCTCCTTATTACAGCCCAACAATAAAACAAGTGTGGGAACAGAGGGCGCCGTCTTCTCCAGTTATTATCCGGCACCGAAGATCCGTCAGCGTGACACTGCTGGTCATCATTAGTGCTTTTCCAGAGCCGCCAGCGTCACCGCCGTGGCATGTCTGCCAGTTTATTCATCCATAGGGATGGAGCGCAGGCTTTCATCTGCTAACTCTATGATTTGGTGTTATTATTCCTTCAACCTTTAACACCGAAGGGCGGGCTGAGGGTAAGAGATGTCCTTCCAAATCTGGACCGGCCCCCGTGTGCTGGCAGCTCCTGCCTGTAAGTTGGGTAATTAAAGTCTAGCTGAGCTCCTGATGCGAGCACAAACAGATGCAGGAAATCTCCATAATCACAGGATAAATATATCATTAATTTGAGCCCTGCAGCCAGACCATCACATAAAAATATGATCAGCAAATTCCAGGTTAGCTGAAAATGACTTTGAGAGGGTCAAATCACTTCAGACTTTACGTTCCTGAAGACTCCAATGGATTCATGTTTTCATTATGTTCTCGGGGAATTTTTCTCATCATGGAGGACACATTTAATGAAAACCAGAAAAGTTATCTGTGATAATGCTGGTGTGAACGCTTTTTGATGAAAATATTTCTATTAATTGCTGCAGGGATTTAATGAAAATTCAAAAATTATTTGCAAAATGTCAAATTTGCTAAAAGACTGGAAATTTTGTTAAAGAACTAAAAAATAGCATTGAAGTTGACATACATTTTGGAAAAATTTGTAGTAAAAATTCCTTAAAATTTCCTAATACATGCCAATTTTGTAGACAGATTTAGTGTTGCTTAAATGCTAGCTAAACTCCAAAACAGCCTAATATTCCTCAGTAAACTAAATTAGCCAAAACATTAGCCTGTTGCTAAAATAGAAGCTAAATTCTAAATTAACCCCATTAGATAACAAGTGAGCCAAAAATGTTAGCATGTTGCTAAAATATCAGCTAAACTCTAAAATTCCTCATTAGAGTAAACAAAGTTGCGGGGAGAGGGATCCCTGAGATTTAAAGTGGCCCTACCGTGATTTTCTTAAGCTTTTCAGAGAGATCTACATCCATAGATATGATCATTTATTACATTTGGACCACTGAGAAACTAATCATTTAGGAAATATTAGTTATATTTCGTAAGTTTTTTTCATACCCGGAAGTAAAATGACTCGATTCCTGAGGCTCTGCCTAGAAATCCCGTCTATGTATTTCTCCCACGAAAATAATCCAAACTTCTTGTAAAGTAACAAACACCTGTTTGAGCTGGAATTCATTGAAGACAGCACACAACTAGAAGATTTATGGTATCCTGCATCTAAAATGAAAGTTATTTGCTGATACCTCTAGCTCAGTGGAGAAATTTAGTGTTGTGTTACTCTGGGGGCGGAGCTTGCACCACAGACTCTTCCTTGAGAGAGCTGTTAGCATCGATCTTACGTCAGCACGTTTCCAACCGCTCGTTTTCGTCGGTATGGGAGGGGCTGCAGGCTTTTAGAGGATTTCTCATTAATGCATGAACAGATCAAAATACCGTTGTGGGGTTCTTCATAGGTGAGGAATGAGCAGTAAAATGCATTTAAAACCTCAAAAAGTAGAATTTTCAAGGTAGGGCCCCTTTAAGACCTTAAAGAGCAGGGGATCAAATTACATGGGAGCCCGGGGGATGTCCATGTCTCGGTGGGCGGAGTCCCTCCATGTCCTCGGCGGGGGGTCTTGATGTGGGGATGGCGGGGCGCTCTCCCCTCCCTTGAACATTCCATCATCCATATCAGTTTAACATAAACCGGGCCTTGACTTTGACACGTGTGTACTAGAGGATCTTGTTTGTGCTTTATTCCTTTATTATGAGTGGATAAAAACTAAACTAAACGTTTAAAAAAAAACATTCAACAATATTTCAAATGCGTACAAAGCCTGTAGATCACTACAAAACAATACAAATTATATAAGAAACAAATAAATTGAAAAAGTCTCCATTAAACTGAACTCAATAATAGATGTTAGAAAAGGGGATCGTTTATTTAAGCCCATCCCTCCAGCTATTATTAGGGAGAAAAGTAATTTAATTACAATTTTGTCCAGTTATTTAGATAAAGTAATCAGTTACTCTTTTAAAGAATTTTACCCAACACTAGTGCCCACAGTCCTACAACTCAGAGGTGAATTTCTAATGATCTCCTGCCGCCTGCAGAAACTATGTCCTAGAAAACGACACATTGTGGCTGAAAACGTCATGATCCTAATAGTTAAAAGTCCTCTGGAAATGCTTTGAAAACAGATTAAAGATGATTAGAGTTTAATCTGACTTTCCACAATGAAGGACCTGCTGGACTTTCCTTCATTTAGAATTTGACCAAATCAAAATATCTCCATAATCTGGTGCTTGCAGACTATAGCGGCGGTACGGCCCTCATCTGTTTGCCGTTTCGCTTGCTGATCATTTCTTCTGGCGGCGCCGCTTTAACATGGAGCGTGTGTCTGCAGCGCAGCGGCGTGGGGGCCGTTTTGATGAAAAGTCGAGGGGTCAGCGGCGTTATTAGATTTGTTTTCAGGGGACCGCACAGACCGAATTGAAATTAAATGCACTCCATCCGGCAGCCGTTCTTTCTCCAGACGGCATCGTCCTCATTCCTGCACCTTTTCTCTCCAACCCGTTCAGCATCCTTGAGAAGAAACGTGTCAAGCTCCGATATAAAAGCTTCCTTTGTGAAGGATTCCGTTTCCTGAATCCGTGGCGTTTCCTTTTGTGCTGAAATTCAAGGAATTGCATTTCTTAAAAAAGCCCAGAAAATGTTGAAAATAAATCTTCTTTGTTCTTCTGTATATTCTGGTGATGAGATGCCACATTGTCCAAGTTTAGCAGCGACAATCCACCGACAGGATGCAGTGTGTTTGGAAGTGGACAGTTTAGGAATAATCTGGATTATTATTGTAAATGGATTTAAACATTTGAATGTGTCTAATCTAAGCAGAACGGTCCATCCATCAAACTGGTGCAGAATTGGATTCTTCAGTTCTTTCAGGGGGAGTCCACTTTAGAACCTTTCTGTTTGTTAAATTAATAAATTTATGAACGACCAACAAGCTTGATGTCCTCTTGGGACGGGCCAATACCATGTTTTCTGGCCGTTACCGGTATTTAAGTGTCTAGAATAACACAAAGTTCAGAGATTTCCTTCCTTTTTTTGCTTTATTAGAAATAAAAGAACCTTCACATTTCCAAGAACAGTACAAACGTCCATCAAAATTAGAAACTATCAAAATATAAACATAAACTTAGCTTTAATATTCAAAATTCATGCTGGCCACACTTAATATGCTGCATTGTCTGCATGTATTTTAAATTCATCCATGGCTGGATTTTGTTGTTGGCGGCAGACATTTAAAGTTAAACATAAAGTCCCGTTAGCTGTCACGCACCTGGATGTGTGTAAAGGGGTTCTCTGCATTTGATCCGTCCCGTAGAGGAGCAGGGAGCTGCAGGTGCACTCAGGAGCTATTTGGTAGTTTAACCCTAAATGACCTGTAATCCAAACCTCTGGGTCCATGCGGCCAAGAACGATATTAACCCTTCCGCTCTCCTTGGGGTCCAGATGGCTCCAACCACATATTGTTATGCGATTTTTTCCATGACAAATGTGGACGAAGGGGGACAGGATTTTATGTCTGCCATGGACATTAGTGAAACTCAAAAATCAGTGAAAAAAAAAAAGTTCAGCGCACTGTCCTGTGGTGTCCAGATGACCCCACTTTTAATGTAAACAAGCTAAGGAGAACGGAAGGGTTACACACTGACCGTACCTATTTAGAAAATCACCTGCGTACAGGAACTTAAAAAAGGCTAGTACTTTGAAATTAAGAATTTTTCAATGACAAAAAAAAGTTTTTCTTCAGGCTCATTACTGGTTCTATTCTCTCTAAAGACACTTTTAAAAAATCTCTTTTTGTTTGACTTTTATTAGATTTTAGCTTTGGACAGAAAGCTCAGAGTGCTAGCTTTGTTAGCTGTCTATGTTAAAAACATAATTAAAAACATAGCTAACAGTGAGCTTTTAGCCCAATAGCTGGTGACAGCTAGCTATATTATCTAGTTATGTTAGCTAGCTGTGTTGAAAACATTGGTAGCGATCTGAGCTTTTAGCCCAAAAGCTAGCAGACATTAAGCTAGTGGCTTGCTAGCTAGGTTAGCTCGGACATAGCTAGCGGTCTGAGCTTTTACGTCCATAGCTCGCAGACATTCAACATAGCTAGTAGACATTTAGTTAGCATAGCTGGTGGATTGATAGCTAGGTTAGCTAGCTATGGTAAAAACATAGCTAGCGGTCCAAGCTTTTAGCTCAATAGCTAGCACAGTGCTAGCCATGTTTTCAACAAAGCTTTGGCCCGAGCAGGCGCTTTATGTCATGCAACGCAAACAGATGTGGTTGAAAAATGACACGATACCCCAAACGTCAAAAAGTCTTTCTGTAACCGCCGGTCAAAGTGAAAGAGACACATGGGTGACATATATTGGTGGAATATTGGATATCAGACTGATACTGATGCAAATATACCGATACTGGCACTGATATATCGTCCATCCGTAGTTTCCTTAAACTTCATTGAGTCCATCCACCAGGAGACACACGCAGAAGAAGCTGAAGATCAAAGTACTGTTTCAGCCTGTTGTTGCGTGTTCCGTACTATATTATTTCACCATATAAAATTAACATTTTAGAACTGAATTTCCAGGGAAATCATTTTAATTCCCATGAAGCTTTGTTACCACAAGGAAATCATGAGCCGAACACTCATGTAACTTATGACACAAATGTAATCATGTTTGCTGATGATGCCGAGTTCTTCACTGATGATGAAATTTGAACAAAATGAGCTTGAAAACGTTTCAGTCTCTGAATGCAGAAAAGCCTGAAAAATGTTCTTTATATCTGAGCTGCAGTGGTTCCCGTTCATAAGAATGAAAACACAGACAAATGTGGGGGTTAAACCCATCTGAGAGGAACTTCTCCATAATCTGAGCTTCAATAGCTGCAGAAAGAAAACAGGAATGTTCTGAAACGAAATCTCTCAGGTACACAAAAATGTCTTTGATTTTCAAGGAATAAAAAGCATCTTTAATGTGATGACTCCTTCACATGTTTTATGCTTTATGAAGAATTAGTTTGAGGTGAAAACAACTGCTCTGAAACCTCACGATCATTCTATAAACATCACTAAATATTTATGAGTAAAAACAAGACAAGAACACATTAAGAATCACGGTGGAGACATTGCATTGAAACACAATAAAAACAGGTGTTAAATTGCTTTTACATATTTATTGTGAAAGTAGTGCCATGAAGAAAGATGTGTTGAATTCAGACTTAACAGTATTTATACTGATTATATATAGAGATTGTATTTAGATCCCTCCATCGTCTCTTCATTGCTGCTGCACCAAGAGACTTTTTTTTTTTGCTCCATTTGGGGGCAGCAGAAACAAGCTGTTGACGCTGAATCTGGGCAACCAGCAAATAAAATGAGCTTTTGGGTCCATTTGAGGTGGAGCTTTCCTTTGTTTGTCTTTTTTTTTTTATTTTCACGACACCTGACAGAGCTACCCGCTTAGAAAAACATTTTTGAACCTTTCAGCAGCTTCTGCCGGTTTTATTCAGGCTTGGAAACCAAAACAATTGGACTGAAAAGTTCAAGAAACTTAAAAAGACGAAAAATAATCCACATTTGGAGGAATTCTATGCGTAAAAGAAATGACAGTTTGTTGTGAAAGTTTTAGGAAGTTCCCGGCAAGTTTGAAGCAAACCATGAAGCTTAGAGACCCTCTTCAATGAAAATGTTATTTTATATTTTTAATGTGTTTTTTTGACATTTTTCTCATAATAGAGGACCTATTTTAAAGAATTTTATATTTTTTCTGAATATTTCTTAGTTCAAATGGATCAGAAAACTGGATGCTAGAAAATGCTCAGACTAATGACGCAGCTACTGAAAATGGGCGGGGCTAAAGTCTCCTCCCACTTAGATGTGCAAATCATGGTGAGCATTCAACACTCATGCTGTAGCAATTCTTGTTAAAAATATGACTGGATCAATCCAATGTCGTAATTTTCGTGCCGCTAATGTTAGCTTGAGGCTAATAGCTAGCGCGTGAGCATGCGAACAGATGTCTGTGTCATGGAGGTCAAACGTATTTTTACTAAAACATTATGTCAGTTAAACTCTTACAAGGAACGATTTTACGACTGAAAAAAATTGTTGTAATTGGAACTTAAAATGTTGCAGTTCTTTAAATGACCACACGATGCTGGTTTCAAAATGGAACAATTTCCCATTAATTCCAGGTTTTAAAAGTCCAATTTTACTCCAAAAATAAAACTGTATGACTGGATTGATCCAATACTGCATGTCGTATTTTTTTGTGCCGCTAATGTTAGCTCAAGGCTAATAGCTAGCGCATGTGCTCGCGAACAGAGCTCTCAGTGACATGGAGGTCAGAAGTATTTTGGATTTTTGCTAAAAACCTCATTTTCATAATTAAACGATTACTGGGAACAATTTTATGATAGAAAAAATGGGTCAATCGGGACTTAAAATGTTGTAATTCTTCAAATGACCACATGAGGCTGGTTTCAGAAGATTTAAAAGTCAAATGTGACTCCCGAAAAATAAAATATTACATTTATGACAAATGTAAAGACATTGTTTTTAGATTTCTATCTATATTTATTTAAGATACAACAAATAGTAGAATATTTTCTGAAAAAGGGACCCCCCCCAAAAAAAAAAATGATAATACTTTGCCCCGCCCAGTTGCCCATTTTTGGTAGTTAATTGAAGTTAAAATCTTCTTTTAGTTTTATTTTTTATCTTATTTTCTTATCTTTTCTTATCAGTACAGCTATTAAAAAACAAATTTAAGTCGAATCTAATAAGAAATATATAATTTATAACTAACATGGTTAACACTATCATATAAATGCATCATTGAATAATGAAAATCTATTTTTTTTTTAACATTAAGTACCCCCCCTCCTCCCCGTGTTTGTCTTCTGGGACCTTTTGAAGGTAAAAGTCTGTTTGATGATGCATTTAAGTGCATTAAAAGGGCGTGGAAAAACCCAGTTTGTGCTGTCGACCCTCAAGTTGACGTAAATATTTAAGTGCACAGCTATGGGGGTCCTGACCCGGACATATTAAATATGCAGGGGCGCAACAGAAACAGAAAAAATGCTGAGAATCTCACATTTCTCCTGGTTCTCATGCATTTTTAATGATCCGTCCTCCGTCACCTGCTCCAGGAGTCCGTTCATCAGAGAGGAGCAACATGCTGCCTCCTCTCCCTTTCTCCAACTCTGGTATTTCCCAAACAGCCTCCCTCCCTCCCTCCCCGACTCCCCTCGTCATCCCCCTTTTCCTCCCCTCCCCTCCTCAGACGGTCGCTCCAGTCGGCGGCGGTGTGGAACTGCGGCGGCTGCCGGAGACGCCAGCGGGAGCGGGGAGGCTGCTGAAGCAGACGACCACGGGGCAGCGAGAGGGAGGCGCAGGAGAGGAGCGAACAGCACAAAGGAGGGAGGCGAATCTGTGACAGGATGTGGTTTCTCTGAGCTTGCAGAACATACTTTGAGCGTGACCTAAACACGCCGCCAGTACAAGTGTGTTTAAGACGAGCCGAGCTGCTGCTGCTGCTGCTGCTGCTGCTGGAGGATTGTGGCGAACCGCTCCTCCATCCTCTCCTCTCTACCTCCACGCAGAATGTCAGTTTGTGAAGGAAGCTCAGCCCCGGCGGCTGGATCTGCCTCCATGCACTGAAGAACTTTTTCCACTAGATTGCAAAACCGGTAAGTTTGCTTCCTGTTCCTCTGGCGGTGGGTTTGTTTAAACTTCCAAGCGCATGTGTCACAGCTCTCTGCCCTCATTCCCCGCATGTCCGACGATCAAGGTCTGAATCCCGTCTCCGTTCGGGACCGGGTTACCATGAGAACTGTTTACCATCGTGTTCCTCCAGACACGAGTTCATCCAAGTGTTTAGAAGAGAGAGGGGGGGGGTCTTACAGGGGAAAACAAGCTGAAGGGTGGCAGGAGGTGAAGATGAGAGAGGAAGCAGAGAGAGAGAGAGCAAACTGCTCTGAATTAGTTCCAGCTGCTGAGAAGCTGGAAGGTCAGGAGGCTTCCTCACAGAAACCTCACTCACTCACTCACTCCTCCAAGAACCCACGTTCCGCTGATTTACTGTCGAGCCGCGGCGCTGCGTGTGTCAGACGCTCCGGACTCTTCACGCCCCGTCACATGGTTTATGTTGAGCTTTTTTAAACACACCAACCAAAGAAAAGCACAGAGGTGACAGAGCTGCAGCAGAAACATAACAGAGGAGACCTGTGGTCAGGTATAGAGCATGTGTCAAAGTCAAGGCCCTGGGGCCGGATCCGGCCCTCTAGATCATCTTATTTTATTGTTATTAATACACCAATGTCATCTTGAGATTATTTCTAACTTGTATAATTTTAGCAAAATATATTTTTATGGAGGGTAAATATTGAAAGTTATTTAAGGTTTAAGTGGATTTATTCTGGAAAAATATGATGCAAAATATTATGTTTATTATTTACATTTATGTTGAAAATTTACAGTTTCAAAACTTACCATTCAGCTAGCTTTTTGGACTGTTTTGGGATTTAGCTAATATTTTAGCTACATATGACCTATTTTGGCTAATTTTTTTTAAAGGCTGGTTTACAGTTTAGCTAATATTTCAGCTACATGCTAGCTGTTCTGGAAAATTTAGGCTTTTTCATATATTTTTTTGGATATATATGTATATATATTATGAGTTGTTTTTTTTATTTTTTATAAGCTTTTTAGGCTGTTATGTATTTTCCAAGCGCTAGCAGCTACATGCTAACATTCTGACTGACGACTATTGATAACGTCATGGAGAGGGAGGGACGGCCAACCTTAAAGACACTATTTCTCCATAACTCTCTGTTTGGAGGGCTACATGTAGGGGTAGGGTGAAGAATTCAGATTCAGCCTTACATCGGCAGTGGAGCTAAAGCTCTGGTGTTAAAGGTTAAGAGGATGAATCATGCTAGCCAAAGGAACTGACTCAGATACAGTTTGCTTGTTATGAGAAGTCTTTCTCACAACAGGAAGTATTTCTTTAAGTGAAAATTGCACCTTGACAAAGGCAGGAACGGGTTAGTTCTGTTCAGTGACGGATGAAGTAGCTAAAAAACAATTCAAAAGCATTCAATCAAGTAAAAAAGTCAATCAGATTAATCACAAAGTTTTACGAAGTAAATAAAAAAAAAAAAAAAAAAACAGGCCTGAGAGACATTTTTTTTCTTAATTTTTATTGTCTGAAATGTTAAAATATATAAAGTGTTTTAGTGAAAAGTCTAACTTGTTAGAACAGAACACATCAACTGGAAGATAATCAGAACTCTAAAGACTTTAATGTCTGCAGTTTTACTCAGAGACATACAGCCATTAGAAACAAACTTTATGTTTCTGCACTTTAAATGGTCCAGGTGAATATTCGATTCTGATTGGCTGTTGAGTGTGGATGCACGCTTTGAAAAGAGGTTCCGGTCACAAAGCACAAATATTCTAAATCACTGCGCAGACTTCGTCAAAACAAACATCTTCTGGACAAAAACAGGAAGTAAGAGGTGAACGTTCTCTCTGAACTGATGCTTCATTTAATTGATCAGCATTTATATTTATTTATCTGTAGTTGAGGCTCAGCGACGCGTTATCGTGTTACTGTGACAACAGGCGTATGAAATAGTGATGTGAAAAAAGTGATCTAATCTAAAAAAAAAAAATAAGAAGAAGAATAAAATACTAAAAATCGATTCAATATGTATTTATTTTTTTACTTAACCATATTATAAACTGGATAATCCCCGACTCAGTGAGAATTATCAGAAATTAATGCTCACCTTCAAAGCCTGAACCGACGGAAGACTGTTAGCATTAATTAATCTTGTTTACATTTTTTAAATAATTACGTGAGTTAACAATGACATCCTGATTTAAAACTAAATTTACGTTATTGAAACAAATTATAAGGTAAGATAGCTGCATCTCTGCTGCAGACCTCCACATTTACATTAAAACACTAAGAAGGATTTATTCATGGTTTTGTTGCATTACACCAGTCATAGTATAAGCCAACTGAAAGGTTTTACTTCATTGTTACTTGCTTATTATCAGATTTAATCAGTTATTTTTCCTGAGCTTCTTGTTGTTGTTTTGTAAATGATAAATCAAACCAAAGTTTGAGGTTTGAACTGAAGTGTAGGTTGTTGAATTGTTTCATTCTTGGCATGACGTTCGTCTAAGTCACCCTTCAGTATGACGGAGGTCACTGTACTCTACTAACGAAAGCTTGTCGTAAGATTTTTGTTGTGTGTTTTAGTTATTTGTGAGTAGGGCTGCCACGATTAGTCGACTAATCGATGACTAATCGACTATTAAAATAGTCGACAACTAATTTAATAGTCGATTAGTCGTTACTTTATAATATATGGAGTCAGGCTGTAGTGAAGTTGAAAGTTATAATGACATTCTGCTAGCTTTTTAGACTATTTTGGCATTTATTAAGGGTTTTCAGGCTATTTTGGAGTTTAGCTAATATTTTAGCTTCATGCTAGCTATTTTGGCTAATTTAGGCTTTTTCAGTTTTTTAGGCTAATTTGGAATTAAGATAATATTTCAGCTACATATTAGCTCTTTTGGCTAATTTGGAATTTTTACAGTTTTTTAGACTAATTTGGAGTTTAGCTAATATTTCAGCTATATGCTAGCGATTTTAGCTTATTTAGGATTTTTTTGTTTTAAAGCTAATCATATTTCAGATTTTCTTTACATCCACTTTGTCCATGATCCGATTAGTCGACTAATCGGAAAAATTAATCGACGATTAGTCGACTATTAAAATAATCGTTTGTGGCAGCCCTATTTGTGAGTAAACAATGATTTAAAGTCTCCCGATGAGAATTATTTTTTTTTAAAACAACGTTCCCAGTAGTATTTTAATTATGATTATGAAGTTTTTAACCAAAATCCCACAACCTAAACGTCTTTAAAGACATTTTTCATGTTGATCTGAAGCTTCTTTTTCTAAAATCTCCTCTGAGGGGCGTGGCTTTTGGAGCTCCACCCCTGATTATGATAGCTTTGTGTCCCTGTTGTGTACATTTTCACCGCTGCTACATAAAAATGTTAAGCAATGGAGAAATACTGGGAAATGCAGAAACCAAATGATTTCTCTTTACGTTTGTTCTACATACGTGTTAAAATCTGATTTTCATCAGATGGGAGGAAGTTTTGCCTTAAAACCAGCAAAAAAGATGAATATAAATGTTTCACATCTCACAAACTTTGAGTCCGAGATACATGTACAGAAACAGTTTTGGGAAGTGAAGTCGGCTGACGTGTCATAAAAGCGCGAGTGGCCGGCGGTGTGGGAGGCGCTGATGGAAAATGATGGGAGCAGCTTGTGGGGGGGGGCCGTGTGCTGCCAGCGTGCGGCGTGACCTTTACACAGACATTATGCAAATGTGTTTCATTGTAATATCATTAATCAGAGGGACAAAACATCCCGGACAGAAAACACGGCGCTTCAGGTGCATTAAGAGGAGTTTCTTTGTGGAGCCGTCATCTCTGCAGTGTCACGTTTTGCAAATGGGGTCTGATCTGGTTTTTGTGCGCTAAAGGAGGCGCTAAAGAGCAAGAATCAAAATGTGACCTCTTCTTTTGAAGCTTCTAAGACCATTTTAACCCTTCCGCTCTCCTTGGGGTCCAGATGGCTCCAACCACATATTGTTATGCGATTTTTTTCCATGACAAATGTGGACAAAGGGGGACAGGATTTTATGTCTGCCATGGACATTAGTGAAACTCTGAAATCAGTGAAAAAAAAAAGTTCAGCGCACTGTCCTGTGGTGTCCAGATGACCCCACTTTTAATGTAAACAAGCTAAGGAGAACGGAAGGGTTACAAGTGATCATTGTGACATTGAAACCCCAAGTGTTGCATGTTGAGAGTTTAACATCTAAGAACTGATCGTCTTTCTCTTAATCTGCTATAGAACAATCGGAATTATATTAAATTGATTATTTTAAAGTAGATTATGTTGGATTTGTAAAAAAAAAAAACTGGAAAAAAATGAATTTTAATGGATGAAGAATACAAAGCAGATTAGATTCATGTGGATAATTGGCTGTGGCGCCCCCTAGAGGGAGGAGCTTTATCGTGGATGAAGTTGATTAAACGCAATTTTCAAAACAAGACTCTCTGATTAATAAAGTGCATTCAATCAAACAAACCAGTCAGATAATGTGACTATGCTACCCAGAATGCTTAGAGAGGGCCAGGAGGCAGGTGATTGGTCAGAGCAGCTGATGGGAAGTTTTCCTTAAGAACTGTGTGTTTCCTGTTTTTTATCAGCATTGCAGAGAAAAAATGTGGCGGCTAATGAAACTTTATTGACTAAAACCATCAGTTATATCACATAAAATAGAACATTTTCATATTATCAAAGCACAGACTGTAAAACTCTGACTACAGTACCCATAATGCTCTAGTGATCCATCAAGTATTGCAGCTTTGTAGTTTATCAGACAGAGTAAATTATTTTGACACACTTTTAACCGCTGTGTTCCACAAAAATCAAGTCCAGGTCATTAAAAATAACTAGAAATCACACATTAGAGAAAATTATATTTATTTGTGGTCCTTTTGGTCTATAAAATACTGAAATTAGTCTGATGGAAGCCGTAGTTTTGCTTGTGTCCACTTGTAAAATTATATTTCATTTCCACATTGAACAAAACTCCTAAAAAATGTGATTTTTTTACATGAACTGATGTAAAAACTAAACCCTTTGGTTTCAATGTAAACATAGAAAGCGAAAAACACAAGTTGCATATTTATGACAAATTAGTGTGAACATTTATGAACGGACAAATCCAGATTGTGTTTGTACAGTTGCAAATGCATGAATCTGCACAGGGAAGCAGATACTCAGCCCGACAGGAAAGTGGAAGTGATTGAGGTGCGGGCTTCTTTAAACCACGAAAACACGTCATATGGTTGAGGTCAAGAGGTCAACACAGTAAAGAGGTCATTGACCCTATCCTCCCATCCTGAAATAAAACAACTTAAATCTGGTTGATGCAATCAGATATTTTCACAGGCGTGTCTCTGATAATAACTCATTAAACTCATATTTTTTTTTATAAAGAACATTTAAAATTCCTCATTTATAATTTGAATAAAGATTTAATATCATAACTCAAATGTGGGACTCACCGTTCTGAGTGTAACGACTAAATAAACAGAAAGAAGAACAAAGTGAATAAAGAAAGTTTTGAGGTTTTTAGGAATCTAAAAATCTTTAAGACGGCAGGTTGGTTAGTTTGTTGATGGGGGTGCAGTGAAGGTCCCAAAATCATGTTTCTACCCTTCTTTTATGGGACATACTGTCCAGAAGTATGAATAAAAGATTCATGACATGCTGGGGTCAGACTTGGGTCACGCTGGCTGACATGTTGTGGGTTTTTCGTCTCCTTTCTTGACTTTTTCTTAGCTCAAATTTAAACTATGAAGCCATAATAATTTTTATCCAAGTTGTTCTGATAATCTGAAGAAACATGGGAATCTTGTTGGTAACCGAGAGTGATCGCTGAACCAAAGACTAATTAAAACGCTGTTGAAAACCTCATGTTGGTTTAATAAACTAAATCCACTCCTTTGGCGTTTCTTTAATAATTAAGGCTCTTGTTGAGCAAAGTAAGGGCTAATCTTATTAGGCTGCAGACAGTTGAAGACATTTTAATTAAGATTTTTATTAGGATTCAAATTGTATTATGTAAATCCACTACAAAGTTGTGGTAAAATTAGAGCAAACGTTTCCCTGAAGTTCAAATAGCAGCTAAACTCTCCTGACATTTAGTTTGACCTTTCTGGCCTCTTCAGAAACGATTCGATTCGCCAGAACCTGAATCGATTCTATTTTTCTATCCTCTCAATTCATTTATATTAATCTGTTACAGTTCACATACTGTAACATGTATTAGTGCGATAATGTTATTATTAGTATCAAAGTGTGGCTAAAGTCAAGAGAAGCTCCAACAATTGTTCTGCTTCTCCTGGAGTTGGTGTCAGTTTGACCACTAGGTGGCGATTGCGCTAAAGCAGTGCACCTTATTCCAGAAGAAGAAGAAAGAATGACTAAAAAACAGTGCTTCAGACCACAAATGGTTACTTTGAAAAAATATTTACTTAAAAGAATCTGAAATTTAAAAAAAAGATGTTCATTTAGTCAGAATGTATGTTTAGGTCACTCGAGCGTTAGCATCAGCCGTCCTATGGGAAATTCCATTAAACGTTAGCAAACTTTAGCTTTATCTGCTAAATTGATTTATATTTTTATAAATCGGTTTTCGATCTATTAAGTTTAAATAGATTTGAATCGATTAATCAATTTTATTAACCCAGCCCTAATTCTGACGCATAAAATTGAGATGAGAAATAATTGAGAAGTTTAAATACTTCCACAACAACTCTGAGACTCTGAGAGCAAATATCCAGCCTGAGAGGAAATTGAGATCATTTTAAGACATGTTGAAGACTCTTCATCCACACTGAGTAGAACAAACCTTCAAAATCTAGAAATGAGAAATTTGCGATAAATTGATTTTATCGCTAAAATTGAATTTGTTAATTAGGAAAACTTATTTCTGGGAAAATCTGGATTCTATATTTCCAACCTTACTACTTTCTTTAGTCATTTTTGGTTAAGTCGCTTGCTTTTTCTTCTTTAGACGTTAACACTTTAACACCTGAAGCGTCTGCGGTGGCGCTAAAACAACATCTTTAACATACTGTAACTTTTCAACTGTTGACACGATCAACAGTAGATTCTGACGGAGAAAAGCGGCGTGAAATATATTTACAGTGAATCAAAGAACACAAGAACTGCAGCGCCGGTGTTAATGGGTTAAAATGATAACTAGCAAAGAGGAGCTCGTTCCCAAAACAGGAGCAGCTTCTTCATTTTTATGGAATTGATTCAGTTTTGCGACTTCAGGCTTGAAGAAACAAACCACCTGCAGCCAAACCCGATGAAAGATCGTAGTCACCACTAATGGGGGTAAACTTGTGTTTTTCTCTACCAGATGCTAAACATCACAAACCATCTACAGCATTATTTTACTAACGTTTTTAATATAAAATAGTTTTTCTTAAACGTCATCGGTCGTTTGTCGTTTTTGTTAAAGAAAGTAAACAGAATAAGAAAAAGAAATTAATTAAAATCAGAAATTTAATTTGTTGTAAAAAACTCTGAGATTTTATTTATTGGCCGAACAGCTCCATATAGTCAGACTTTAGAATTTATAAAAAAAGGAAGAAGTCGTCTAAAAAAGTTTGATTTTTCTGGTGAAGTGATTTGAGCTAAAACTGGATTTCTTTAAAGAAAATCAAATTATCTTTAATCATTGAACAATTTATCTTGGATTACCTTAATTTAGTCAGTACCAGAAGTTTTTTTTACCTTAAACATTAATAATAAAGTTGCACTAAGTACATTTTAAAAGGATTATAAGTTGTTTTTTTGCTAAAACATGTTTGCAAACTCTTAAACAAAATTCAGCTGGAATATTTAAACTAAAGGATAGAATAAATGTTTTTAAAGAGACGATGAATGAACTCATCATCTGCCAATCAGACCAAATTCCTTCAGTTTAAAATATCTTCTGACTCCATCATGAGTTTTAATGATCAAAACAATTTTAATTTTTGAATTAGTATAAGTTTGGCAATGATGGAAAATTTTACTTTTATGAAAGCAGCTGAACTCCAAATGATGTCAAAACAAGATGTCAGAACAAACGTTGACGCAAACTCTAAAAGTCGTGGTTTGTTGAGTAACTTTTTGTTGTTTTTTCTTTGAAGGGTGTGGTTTTTTTTTGTTTTTTAAAAAGTGGTTTGAGACATTTCATAGAAAAAAAGCCACAAAATTGCACAAGTTTAAAATGGTTTGAGTCAGAAAAGTAAATATTGAGACATTTGTGTACTAATGTTGTGGTTTCGAATCTGATCTGATTGGTTGAATTAAAATCAGTCGGAGAACATGAGGAACAACATTTACTAAACTTTTACTCATGGAGGAGAAGATTCACATCCACAAACCGCGGTAGCTGCATTTTCACTACACACATGCGCAAAACTTTATAGAAACTTCAAAGAAACACAATTACACTGTTTCCATTAAATCCTAATTATTTGAATCAACACAAACCAACTCCTGCGATAAATCATTCAAAATCAAAACTTTGATTTACAGCAGATACATTCAGAAATCAGCCACTAAAGATCTCATCATCATCCATCAAAGGAGACGTCGGCGTCTTAATTCAGGGCATGGAGCGGCGAGGCCACACCCCTACTACTTGAAAGCAGGTAACACAAAGCTTGTCAATCAAACATTTTGAATGTGGGGGCCCAGCAGGCTCCACCTCTTCTTATTAAGGCATCTGATTGGTCAATAAATAACCTGAACTACAGAGAAACATCAGAAAAAAAAGATGATTATCAGAGCAAGAACACTTATTCCGACCGATAGAAAGTCTGACTTATAACTGTTTATTTATCTATTGAAGTCTATAGGATTTTGGCTTCTTGGAACCACTTCCTGTTTGGAACGCCAGGTGGGAGGAGTCACTCCGTCTGGTTCTCCTTTACAGTCAGTGGGTTCTGCTGCTGTTCATCTATAATCTACCTGATTGAACATTCAAACAAATTAAAATCTTAATAAATGAGTCCTTTTATTAAAGAACAGACAGTGAAGCTCAAATTTAAAAAGTCTCTGGTCATGTGACCAGGTAAATCACGTGTCAAAGTCGAGGCCCGGGGGCCGGATCCGGCCCTCCGGGTAATGCAATCCAACCCTCCAGATCATTTTATTCTATTGTTATTAATGGCCCGATGTTATCGTGCGCTTATTTATAACTTTAATAATTTTCAATATTTCAGCTACATACTAGCTGTCATGGCTAATTTAGGTATTTTTAGGCTGTTTTGGAGTTAAGCTAATATTTCAGCTTCATGTTAGCTGTTTTCGTTAATTTAGGATTTTTTTTTTGTCTTTTTTGGGGTTTAGCTAATATTTTAGCTACATGCTAGCTGTTTTGGCTAATTTAGGCATTTTTAGGCTGTTTTGGAGTTAAGCTAATATTTCAGCTTCATGTTAGCTGTTTTCGTTAATTTAGGAGTTTTTTTTGGCTGTTTTGGATTTTACCTAATATTTAGGCTACATGTTAAGTGTTTTGGCTACTTTTGGCTTTTTTTTTTAGGTTATCTTGAAGTTTATTTATTTAGCTGTTTTGGCTAATTTAGGCTTTTTCAAGACTGTTTTAGAGTTTAGATAATATTTTAGCTATATGCTAGCTGTTTTGGCTGATTCGGGTTTTTTATTTTTTTTAAGGCTTTTTTGAGGTTTAGCTATTATTTCAGCTATATGCTAGCTGTTTTAGATATTCTAATTTTAGGCTTATTTGGCATTTAGCTAATATTTAATCTGCCATCTTCAGCGTTTTCAGCTATTAGCTTCAGTGATTTCAGCTTTCAGCTTCAAGGTTTTTAGCTATCAGTATCAGCATCTTCAGCTAACACCACTATCATCTTCAGCGACCAAATTCAGCTTACAGCATTCATTAGAATTATTGCAGGTGATGCTACATATCTAGTTCATTATTTTGTTTAAAAGTAATGTTTTATAAAGTCTTAACATTTGTTTTTGTTGTGTTGAATAAATGTTTATCCTGTTCGTCCCGCGACCTGAGGTGTGTTTTGGATTTTGGCTCCTTGTGCGACTGAGTTTGACACCCCTGAGGTAAATGGATGAAAAGAAGACAGAAATGAGGAGGGGGTCGTTCTTTTCCAACATAAAAGAAATGAAGACCCCCCCCCCCAGTGACATGAGAAGCAGAGGAGCTAATGTTCATTAGCAGCAGTGGAGCTGCAGCCCTAAACTCTCATCATATTTCTGTGCTTTGTTGTCATGGGCGGGCAGGGAAATTGCAGGCGGTATTGATTGGGTAATGTCCGACCAAGACTTGTCGATACGATGCATGAAAGTCCAGGAACTTTGCTGTGGCTGGCTTTAATAAAAACCAGCCTGCCTGGAGCGAGTTCACAGAACGGAGAGACTCACTCCCGGGAAATCTGCTGCTTTATGGGGAGGTCTGTGTTTTCAGGTGAGTCCTCAGAACCACCCCCTCCTCTTCCTCCTCCTCGCCGATAATGTTCAGCTGTAAGGAATCCAGCGTGGATAACAAACCGAGCTCGGGACGGCTACGGGGAGGAGAGGCGGAGCAGGAACCGGTCCTGGATGAAAACGAGGGGAAAATCTGACAAAAGAAAGAGGGACGAGAAAGATGGGCGCTTTTCTTCCTGTAGAGAAGGGGCTATTCACGGCGGGGATGGTTCCCATGGCAATAGCTCCCTCCTCGAGTGTGTGAGCGAGCACCGAGTGTAACCAGGCCTTGAGACCGTAAGGACACGAGGCGGGCCAAGGCTGCCGAGCAGCCGGGACTCGCTCTGAGCCTGGAAACAGAGCCTATTGTTTACCGCCCTCCTTCCTCCCTGCGCTCGTCGGATTCCTCGCCAACGCGTCCCGTCCTTCACATTCAAAGGAGAAATGCCCAATTCAGCGAACTGAAAAACTCATTCCACCTCTGGTACCCGCGGCCTTCTCGTGGGGGGGGTCGTGAAGGTTTGGATGCTTTTCAAAGGTTTTCTGAAGAATTCCTCAAACACAAAAGTACTTTCTAGAACCACTCACTCAAAGTTCAATTAATTCTGTCTCCTAAAGCTTATTAATTGATATTACTTCTTTTAATTGTGGTTCAGTGGAGCGCTGCAGACAAAATGGGAAATCTGGGTTAGCTTTTGTTCCTTTATCGTCTTTAACTGGAGTCCAATCTCTCATTGAGGCTTTTCTTTCATCGGACTGAATGGAGGGAGTCGTTTACTCTCCTTCCAGTTGTTTTCTCTGAATGTTCTTTCCTAGAAGATCAGACGTTTGTTTTCAGACAAACACGTTTGGCCTCAAATGTGGGTTCTGTGCTTTATTTTATTCTTTTAACTTATTTAATATGACATGTTTAAAACCTTGTGCTTCTCTTAGTGGGGTCTACATGACCCAAGCTTTACATTGATGTGCGATCCGTCCCATGACAAATGTGCAAAAAGGCAGACAGGATTTTATGTCTATCACAAAAACCCGTGAAAATAAAAAAAAATCCTTGAAAAAGAAGTTCAGCGTTCTGTCTTGTGGGGTCTGGATGACCCTACTTTTAATGTAAACATGCCTCGGAAAGCACAGGGGTCAAAGCGGTCCCTGAGGACTTGTTTTGCTGCTTTTTCATCCTTAAAGTTTTAAAGAAACACTTACAGATAACACCGTTCTGCATCAGGCAAGAAGAGGCGCAGCACCCAAACCTTTGAGTTATGTTATTCATGGTTTTAATTATTAAACGTTTTACACAAAATGAGTGCAACTGTAAAAAAAAAAAAAAAAAATCATTGTTATTTGGCACCCTCTCCATCAGATGGTAACCCAGGCAGCCGCCTGGGTCGCCTATGCCCAGGGCCGGCCCTGTTAGCCTGTCTAGCGTATTCACAATAACTCTCAAGCTTTCTTGCAAAACGTAAACATCAAACTGATACAAAAAAACAAAATGCTACTTTTACTTTGCTAATCCCCAACCTTAGTAACACACAACAAAAGAAAACAATCCGTCACGACTACACTTTAGCCCCGTTAGCATATTTACAATAACACTCAACCTTGTTTGCAGCATGTAAAAAAGGATACTGGGGAAACAAACTTAACGCTAACAGCTAATAACACATTCCAACGCAGCTACATGCTAGCATACTCATTAACTTCCAACTTTGTTTGCAAATCACCAAAAAAACAGATTGATGTTTTGGCAGAATGATGTTTTCGAGAATCGTTTTTTGACATAAAATTAAGGCAAAAATGAAGACATGACATTAAAAAAAACATCTGAATACGACTTATGTTCACACGTTTGCAGTGGAAGCGTTCTGTCATCGATTTAAAACATGAACTATTCAGGTGTTTTATTTAAACACTATCATATAGTTTATGGAAAAGTAAAGCTGTAACACTTTCAAAGTAAAGTGTCAATGAAGGTTCTCGTTTTCAAAGTAAAAGCATCAAGTGTTTTTTGTTGATGAAAAAAATGAGATTGAAGTTCAGTTCACATAAATAAGTTGTGAAACGTATTTTATTTTGCTTATAGTTTGCAATTTAAATGACAATTTTTAATGAATTTAAATGGATAAATGATGAAAATCAGGTGATCAATGATGTCATGTGACTGTCTGCTAACATGGTGGACAAGTCGTACCGGAACGCGTCTGTAAAATGGCGGTCTAAAGATTTAGGAGTCTTTAAAAAAAAGATGTCACTAAAGGTGAAAAAAGTCATTTTGTTAAACCAGTTTTCTGTTATAAACTTTCAGATGAAAGGACTGAGTGTTTTTTAGTTGTTCTATTTCTATGGAGGTGTTGCTGTGTCTTCATTTATGATCTTCTGGTCATGGATCCACTGGAACTGTATCCAGCAGAACTTTGAGGATGGAGAACAAGTTCAGGATTTATTGTTAAATTATCCAAAATAACAGAGATGTTTGTGTTTTATTTACTGATGAAGTTAACCAGGAAGTTGGGAAAAAAAAAAAAACAACTTTAGAATGTGAGATTTTTTGAAGTGATAAAAACAATTTTTCTGTCTAAATATTTGAGATTTTATCTGTTTTGTTAATGCTGTTCTACTGTTCTAAATAAAAGTATAATAACATACACATTAGTTTTTCTGCATAAAGTAAAAATACAAGTAAAAACCATTCAGACATAACATATAAAATAGGAAGAACTGTGGTTTAATCTGTGAATCGTTGATCTTGGTTCATAAATCAAATCAGATCCTGGCTTAAGCAAAGATAATTAGCAATAACTAGAAGATTATTAATGTCCAGTCTGCTTTAAAGACTGTAAATGATCTTCAATAGGAGCTACAGGCGTTAAAAACAGCTTCTTCAACTGCACGAACGCCGGTTTCAGCCGTCAGCTTCATGTGTTTCTGCTGCTAAAAATGAATCCTCTCCGGTTCTTTTATGCATTAATGGGATTTATTTTCTGGAGATGTTATTTTTTTCCTGGTTTTAATCGCTCCGCTTCCCTGATGTAACTCCTGACGTCAGCGCTGTCAGCTAGTCCCGTTCCAACAAACAGACGGGAAAATTGAGTTTATTTTAGGCTCTTCTCTGTGTTTACGGAAAACCTGAGCGCTAACGGACCTCACGGAGACTCGTATCAAATGGGATTAGAACTTTATGCGTCTGGGAAAAAAAACCCAGTTTGGACCGATTATTGTTTAGGTTTTTAGGGAAGACGGAGCTCTGAGAACGGATGGACTTGATCCAGTAAAAACATTGATGTATGAAGGAACGCTTCTACTTATTAGTTTGTCATGGTTAATTAAAGTGTCATAAACTAATGAGAAGCATAAAATATTAGTTTTTCTGATTCTTTTTCAGCAAAAATACATCTTTATTGGTAATTCAGATTCTTTCCAGCATTCATTTAAAATATTTCTCACTTTTTATGGTTTCTAAAATGTTAAAATATATTTAAACCCATTAGAAATGAATGGCTCTTCCTCTTATAGTTTGGCTTCTAAAACTTTTTTTGTAAGTATTTGCAACATTATTATTTTTTGACCACATTTTGGAATTTCTTTCAATTTTTTTAACTCTTATGTATTCATTATTTATTTAATAAAGTAGTAATGTTTATTATGTTACTAGGTTATTTTTTTTTTTATCAAATATTTTATTAATGTCTGCAGTTTCATACATTAGTAATCTTTTTTATATTTGTTTTGAAACAACTGAGATTAAATTGACTTTGTGCCTCTAAGATTCACATTTTATTATTTAAATGTTCTTTGTGTTTATAAGTTTGGATTTTTATCATCTTTTTTTTCTTTTTATATATAAAAAAAAGTTGTAAATTTACGAGAAAAACAGTTGTAACAGCTAAATCACAAGAATAAAGTTGTATATTTATGACTTTAAGGGTGTATTTAGACTGAACCAGAATTAGTTTCCATTGAAAATCTGTAACACATTTTCAGACTGAATAAGTGTAACCAAACTCTGGTCCAGGACCAGGAACCGTTCTGAGACCCATAGTTCACGGTGGTCTGGGTTTGTTTCGGACTGAACTTTGGTTTGCTCTGACATTCTTCAGTCTGAAACCAGAGCGGGTCTATGGACCTCGTGGTCGTAGCGTCCTCAGTAACCGTCTCGCAGTGAAATAAGAAGTAAGTCTGAATAAGTGAACAATCCTGACAAACCGCAGCATTTTCACCTTTCTCTTATTGTTTTGACCCGCCCCCATAACTGCTGGCCAATGAGGGACGAGATCTTTAGTCATGTTTTTTTTTTTTACAAGTTTTGGTCCAAAACAGAAATACAGACCAAAAGCAAAGTTAAAAACTCAATCTGGAACGGATCCTTTTTCCACCCTGAAGGTCATAAATCTAAGACTTTTAAAACATGTAATTTACGAGAAAATGTTTCTAAATTTATCAATAAAGATTCTGTTTATCTGTTCAAATCCAAATAGTTTATTTGCTGGACTGTACGCTCTCTTTGACTTTAATCTCCAAAATTTATGAGAAAAAGTCATCAATTTGCGAGTTTTAAAGTTTTATATTTACGACTTTGAGTCTTGTAACACTAATACTGCTAAATCTGTTGTAATTTATTGATACTCATGAAGAGTGTTCAATAGATTTGGTTAAACAAAAATATATTATATATTTAGACTTAATTTTACACATACTATAATCATGTTATATAAACTTTTATCTGCAGTGTTCTATCGCTGTATTGCATTTTACTTTTCACAATCTTGCTTTTCTGCATTTTCTGTTTGTCTGAGAAAGTGTTCAGTTAGGAGTTTTACAGCCTTGAAACAATTATATAGTGAGCATGTTTGCAGATTTAATCTCTCGTGGGTTATTTTTAGAACGGAACTCCCACGATAAACGAGGGAACGCTGAGCTGTCAAAACAAAAATCATGAATCAAAAACCAACATCTGCACCGCAGGAATCCAACTTCATAAATCAAAGTTGCATTAGTACGTTTAGTATTTAGCATAGAATAAATATTGGTAGCGTAAGACACTAACGCTGCTTGTTTTAGTTTTATCATTCTTTAGGACTATATGAATCACATGTTAGCATTATTTTATTAAGACAAATATGAACATGGAGAGAGGTTGTGCACCCCCTAGTGGTCATTTAAGGAACTTCACTTTTTATCCGCGTAGTTTCTGCACTTCACTGCGATGCTGTTTTCAAATGCGGCCTCTGTTCTCTGTGATTTCCCACAAACACGTCCCCAGAGGTCAGAAGGTCAGGGCACCGGCCTCCTTCCTCTGCGCCTCTCGTCATTGTGTGGCGCTCACGCTGGCACAGCTGGAAGGAAGGACGGGAAGAACAGACTTTCCAGAACCTCTTCTGCCGTGGTTATTGTGAATTATTTACACTAGAGTCGGACTCGCTTTGCCGCCGCTTGATCTTCAGACTCTTTGAGGTCTGACAGTGGCTTTCAGGAAGGCGCGGGCTGCACGCGATGCGCGCCTCATTTCCAGCAGCTCGGCGTGTCGGCGGGGCGGTTCGGGGAATTTCCCCAACCCAACGGTGACAATTCAAACCAGAAGTGTGTCGCGCGTGTTTGTTCTACTTATCTATTTCTACAGTTTCCCTGTGAAGTTGTAGCGACCTGTCAAAGCGTCACTGTCACCGGCCTCTGTTGAGATGAAACTTTGAGTTTTCTTTGACTCACTGTTTGTTCACAATCCTACGGTGTGTCAAAAGGCACAAACAGAGTCACAAATATCATTTTATGAAGCGACCTGCAAACATTAGAACTGTTCTCCTCCAGTGGAAGATGCTGGACCTGCAGGATCCATTTTTTTGAAGTTAAAAAAGATCAAAAGTATGAAAAAGAGCTCTGAGAATAAAAGAAAAAAAGAGTGCGCCGGCTGGAAAGCGGGTCTACACAGGGAAGAACAGTAGAACAGAGTGTCCTAATTAATGTCTCTCTGCATTAATCCAGTCTGAAGCTTGCCAAGCTGCTGGGTTTGATCTGAGCAATGTTACTATCAAAGCCTGGAAAGATGCTGCTGTAATGTGGGCAAGCCTGACAGCATCAAGCCTCGTCAGAGAAGACGTCTGCGAGCTGAAGATGGAGTGGAACGTCTCCCAGACCCACGAGATGTTTCCTCGTTAGAATAAGTGCAGTTTAGAGCGCAACAGATGCTGATCCCCACGAGGGTCTGAAGCTGGGGTGTCAAACTCAATCGCACAAGAGGACAAAATCCAGAACACACCGGAGGTCGCGGGACGAACAGGAAAAACATTTATTGAACACTCAAAAAATATGTTTTTAAAACTTGAACATAACTATGAACTGAATATGTAGCATCAGTGTAAATGCTGTAAGCTGAATTTGGTCTGGAGATGCTAGAGCTGATAGCTGAAAACGCTGAAGCTGATCGCTGAAAATGCTGAAGCTAATAGCTTAAAACGCTGAAGCTGATAGCTGAAAACGGTAAGGCTAATAATGAAAACACTGAAGGGAATAGATGAAATGCTAAGGCTAATAGCTGAAAACGCTGAAGCTAATAGATGAAATGCTAAGGCTAATAGCTTAAAACGCTGAAGCTGATAGCTGAAAATGCTAAGGCTAATAATTAAAACACTAAAGGGAATAGATGAAAATGCTAAGGCTCAAAGCTGAAAATGCTAAGGCTAATAGCTTAAGACGCTGAAGCTGATAGCTGAAAATGCTAAGGCTAATAATTAAAACACTAAAGGGAATAGATGAAAATGCTAAGGCTCAAAGTTGAAAATGTTAAGGTTAATAGCTGAAAACACTGAAGCTAATAGATGAAATGCTAAGGCTAATAGCTGAAAACACTGAAGCTAATAGATGAAATGCTAAGGCTAATAGCTTAAGACGCTGAAGCTGATAGCTGAAAATGCTAAGGCTAATAATTAAAACACTAAAGGGAATAGATGAAAATGCTAAGGCTCAAAGTTGAAAATGTTAAGGTTAATAGCTGAAAACACTGAAGCTAATAGATGAAATGCTAAGGCTAATAGCTTAAAACACTGAAGCTGATAGCTGAAAATGATAAGGCTAAAAATTAAAACACTAAAGGGAATAGATGAAAATGCTAAGGCTCAAAGCTAAAAATGCTAAGGTTAATAGCTGAAAACACTGACGTTAATAGATGAAATGCTAAGGCTAATAACTGAAAACACTGAAGGGAATAGCTGAAAATGCTAAGGCTAATAGCTGAAAATAGTGAAGCTAATAGCTTAAAACACTGAATATACTAGCTGAAAATTCTTAAGATGATAGACAGCTAAAATATAAGCTAAATGCCAAATTAACGTAAAGAACAAATAAAAGGAAAGAACTTAGGTTAGTCAAAACAGCTAGCATGTAGCAGCAAAAATAGCTATACTTCAAAATATCCTGAAAATATGAAAAGCCAAACTCCAAAACAGAATAAAAAGCAAAAAAAAGCCTATATTACCCAATAAAGCTAGCACGTAGCTAAAATATTAGCTAAATAATCTTAATATAGATCAAAATTGTCTAAAAAGCTAGCAACATGGCAATTTTTAAAACTTTAAAACCGTAACTTTTTAACATAATTATGAATAATAAAAAGGCAGGAATATTATTCCAGAATAAATCAACTTTAACCTTGAATAACTTTCAATATTTTACTCTCCATAAACATATATTTTGTCAAAATTACACCTGTTAAAAAATGAGCAGAAGATAACATCAGGTCATAGCAATAAAATATAATGATCTGGAGGGCCGGATCCGGCCCCCGGGCCTCGACTTAGATACGTGATCTAATGGCAGACAGAACTCAGACCTTCAGGTGATTTCAAATCAAACGTTTGAATTTGAACAAAAAACCAGAAGTGTCCAAAAAAACTCGACAGATCCGCAGCGATATACGGAGCCTCTGCACCGCCGTTATTTCAAACTCGATGAGAGAAAGTTAATATAATAACTTCAGGGAGTCTGAGTGGATGGTGAATATTTAATCAGTAGTTTATGAGTTTTCAGAATATTACACATTGCTATTAAATATTGCTGAAAAGACACTAAAAGGAGATGTGGAACGTGTGCAGCAAAAAACTGAATTTTAATTTTATTTTAAGCAATGAAAAAAAAACAAAAACATAAATACAAAAATACATGAAGAAGTCGATTGCGTATCTCTTTTTCATGAATATAATTTAAAACATGTTGGTCTTTAAAGGAAAATTCAGGATGAAATAACATTCTTGAAACAACTAAAGGAACGTTTGTCCATCAAACTATCTGCAGACACATAACCAAAACGTTCATTTTTACAGGAATTCAGCGTTTCACATTTTGACCTTTTCCTTGACTCGTCTCCTTATATCGTCTTCAGTAAATGTTCGTGTGTGGAAGACGAAGGTTTAGAGACCAACGTTTGTTTCTCTCAGAGCTGAATCCATAGCATCAGGTGATAATGTGTCATTAAAGTTGTTCTACTCCTAAGTGCCTGAAAAGAAAAAATCATCAGTCCAAATAGTCTTTCATATTAACAGTGTTGTCATCCCCTGAGACAAGAGGCCGCGGCCTCCGTGATCAATGAGCAAACAAAGCCGCGACGCGTCGTGATTGACGGCAGGGAACGCGGCGGCGCTGCTGTCCGTCTCTTTCAGCACATCGCGGAAGCTAAGTGCATCCTGACCGGGAGCTGTGCGCCGCCGGGTCCTCAGGAGAGTCTTATCGGATGAAAACCTCTCACCGGATCAAACCGCGCTGCCATTAGCCCTGAGCGCGGACTGCCAGGAGGACGGCTGCTAATTCACAGAAAGGGAAATCAATGGGGTGTTTTTCTCCTCCATATCTGCTGGGCGTCAGTGTTCGATTCCCGAAACCTGTCTATCATTGAGTGGAAGTGGGGGGGGAGAGTGGACCCCCCCCCCCCCCCCCCACCCCTCCCCCCCCCCCCCCATCAGTTTAACTCCAGCTATGCAAACATTTTTCCCCGTCTTTGTTTTTTGTTTTTCTGTCTCTATTGTTCTATGTCCATCTCCTCCCCCCTCACTGCTCCCCCCCATGGGCTGGGGGGGGGGGGCATAAAAGCCATTTACTAGCAGCTGAAGGCGGCAGTGGAGCTCTTCTGATCTGTTTCCTTTGGGGGGGGGCAGAATCATCAGTGACGCCGCGGGATCCGCCGCTCGCTTTGGGGCTCCTTCACTCTGATCTGAGAGGGAGGCATCGCCACCCCCGCCCCCTTCACCCAGAAGCTTTGTTCCTCCACACACGGTCATTTCCAGAGCTCGTCCAGATATGATTCACGGCGGAGAAATTCACATCCGAGCCGCTGGAAACACCCACTTTCCCCGGCCATCATAATGAATCTTTTCATTTCCCGTCCTCCGTCTCCATTCAGCAGACTCTAATGGTGCCTGGACTCTACTGGCCATGCATTCATGCAGTGATGGGCGTCAGACTCGATCGTACAGGGGCCTAAATCCAAAACACACCTTCAGGTCGAACCGGATGAACATTTATCAAACTACATTTTTAAAGCTTTAACATAATTATGAACTAGATATACAGCATCACCTGCAATAATGCTAGTGTGAATGCTGGAAGCTGAATTTGGCCGCTGAAGATGCTAGGGCTGAAATTGATAGCTAAAGGGCTAAAGCTAGCTGAGAACCCTGAAGCTGATAGCTAAATATGTTGAAAGCTAATAGCTGAAATATCTGAAGCAAATATCTGAAAACCCTGAAGCTGATAATCATCTGAATAAGCCTAAAAAAAAAAAAAACTTAGGTTGGTCAAAATAGCTAGCATGTAGCTAAAATATTAGCTTAACTCCAAAACAGCCTGAAAAACTCAAAGTGTAAATTAGCCAAAACAGCTAGCATGTAGCTGAAATATTAGCTACACTCCAAAATAGCCTAAAAAAACTAGCTAACTAACTTTAAAACTGTAACTTTTTAACATAATTATGAGTAATACAAATGCAGGAATATTATTCCAAAATAAATCAACTTAAACCTTAAATAACTTTCAATATTTTACTCTCTATAAAATTATATTTAGTCATAATAATATACAAGTTAGAAATGAGAACAAGATAACATCAGAGCATTAATAACAATAAAATAAAAAGATCTGGAGGGCCGGATCCGGCCCCCGGGCCTTGACTTTGACACATGTGCATTATATGATGCCCCGCTTCCTGCCTGATTGATTCTCACCTTTTCCATTCTCATGGTTCACCTCATTAACAAAGCTCTCGTCTGACTGTTTCCTCTCCTCTCCTCCCACTCCTTCCTGCATCCGACGTCGGCCCCTCCTCACTTCCTGTCCTCTCGTCTCCGCGGAGACGCTTCCTCCTGACTCTGCCGAGGCCCGGCCACCTGCTGTAATGAAGTAACACGGAGGTGATGATGAGCTGGAGGGGAGGGAAACCCCTCCGTCTGAAACTGAACTTACTAAGCTTCAGGAGAAAAGCTGAAAAGTTACAGTAAATCAAAGAACATCAGTGTTAAAGGATCAATCATCACCAAACAAAAGGACAATTCTGTTTTATTTAACCTGTTCAGGGTGAACAACCTTCACCCAACACAATCTGGATAGGCTCCAGCAACCCAGCGACCCAAAAAGGAATCGGCGGGTTCAGAAGATGGACGGATGTTTTGATTGTGGATCCATTTTTTGATCCCTCTAAATGCCTCTGAGGGTCACAGGGTTGCTGGAGCCTATACCGGCTTGCGGTGGGAAAAACACCCGGGACGGGTCGCTAGTCAGTGGTTGGGCCTCACACGAAACATGGCAGTAAAACGATGAGGATTCATCCACGGCAGGGGTGGGCAATTGTTTTGACTCGTGGGCCACATAGGGTTCTAAAATTTGGCATAAGGGCCGGACAAGGAGCAGATGGAAGGAGAGATTAGGTAATCAACCTCATAAACTAAAAAAATAATATGGAATTTAGAGAAAAACATGCTTTAATTTGGATTCAAATTCACATATATTAATTTAAAAACAGAAAATTTGGGAGTTTTAATTTCTAAATTTTGATTTTTGTTCTCTTTTGGGTGATCCAATGGGTTGATGTTCTTCAGAGGAAAATGTGAACTCAAAGAAATGCTGCATTTATGTGGTGTAGGAATAATCCGAAAGATCACCATCCGACTCAGAAAGGAACACACACGAACGTCAGAGAAACAACACCATTCATGGGAAGAAACCAGAAATACAATGAAAATAAAACAATAATTAGGATTTTTGATTCAATGTATTTTAATTTGGAGGGCCAGATTAAGTAGCTTAAGGGGCCGCATGTGGCCCCCGGGCCGTAGTTTGCCCACCCCTGATCCATGGCATCGTTTTATTGATGTTAAATCTCAAATACATTAAAAAAATGGTTTCATTTTGTAACAAACAACCAAGTGAATAAATGTTAAAGTTAGGGCTGTCAAACTATCGCGATTAATTACAAACATACTTTTTTCTTATCGCCATATGGTTATTTTTCTGCTGGAGGGTTTCTTCTGTGTTCTGCACACCTGGAGGAGCATCATGTCCCACCTGTACCGTGGTCGTTTAAAATATAATATAATTATTAAATAAATGATTAAATCTTCGGTCCTTTAATATTTTTAAGTTCAAATTGTTTTTTTTTTTACATTAAGCGTGATTTTGATTTTGTTATTTGTTAAAGATTGAAAAAAAAGACCCCTTGGTGGTGTTAAAGTAAAGTTTGCAGGTCTTTTATGTAAAAAAAAAAAAATAATAAACCACCTTTTTAGTTTTATTTTGATCTTTTTCTGCACCACAAGGTCACAAACTTAAATAAAATACCTAAAATTTAGGTTTTTAGCAGCTATTATAAGGCTAAAAAAAATGCAGATAAAGCCGATTAATTAATTAATTACAGGTCACAGTTAATGAATCACATGACAGCACTAATTAAAGTGTTCACTGCAATATCAAAAATAAATCAAAAAGTTGTAACAATTTCGTTAAATAAGCCAAAAAAATGGGGGCAATTGAGGAAAAAATTATATTATTATTTCAAGCAAAGTCACTAAGACGTTTTTTTTTTTTTGACTGTTGAAAAACTTTCTGGAGAAACTTGTTTTTAGTACAAAAAAGACAAAAACAAAAAGAGACACTTTCACTTAAAACAAGGTTCGTTTGACCTTCTTATGATTAAAAGTAGCTTCTCACACTCAAAAATGTTGTTAAACTCGACTGGATGGCTGCTTGGTCTGCATCCCACAACAGAGATGAACATCTCCAGATGTTTGGTTTGTAACTCCAGCTTTGTATGTGTTTAGACTGAATGGAGAATGAGTGAAAAAGTGATGATCATTTAGTCAAAATATGAAATAGAATGGTCATTGTCCTGCAGCAGGACGACACGCTGAAGGTCCGGTCTGAATCTTAGCTGAAGATCTTACCATGACTCAGCAGAAATGAAGTTGAATCTGAGATGTGGAACAAAGACTCTCATCAGCTGAGGACCTTCTTTCATCTCCATCCGTCTGTGTGGGTCGCTGTGCAGCTTCTGACATCTTTCCTGGAGCATCCGCCTTAAAAAAAATACAAACTTTTGACAGAAATGACTCCTACTTTTTAAACTCTTTTTTTTTTACTGCATCAGAACCTAAAACTCCCACTTCCAACCAAAAAACTGATTCTGGATCAGATATTTACTTTAAATTTTGGTTCAGAGGAAGTTTACAGAAAAAAGTTGCTTTAGTGAAAATCAGGTCAAGTTTGTTTTGTTGATTTTTTTATTTTTATTTTTGCTCTTTGTTAAAAAACAAGATAATAGATCATTTTTTTTTGTTTTTTTCCACCAAAATCAGTTTAATGTTTAAGTCGGGAAAAAGTCTCAACAGAAAATTCAACGTATTTTAACTCTTATCCACACATTTGTTTAAAAAATGTTTAAAAACTTTTAAAGAAATCAGAGAAAAACACGACCTGCAGTGAATCATGAGTCGGAATCTTGAAGCTCTTCTCAGAAAACAGGAGATAATGAAGCGTTTCTTCTTCAAGTTGTTTCTATATTTCCACATTCTGATGAGTCATGACCGTTTGAAAGCTGAAAACGCCGACGACAACCACAGAGTTCAGTTCGTGTGCGGATGCAGTCAGAGGCGCTGCAGTTCATCTGGGGCATGGAGGAAGTTTTTGCTCTGCGGGGAGATGTTTTTAGAATTGAAATGTTTGAATGTTGATGGAGAATTTCCGTTGCTTCAATCAGGAACTCAGCTTAACGCCGGGTTCACAGCAGACGTGGAAACGGCGTGAATCTGTGGAGAGAGCGCGGAATCCGCTTCACCTCCAGTTCACACCTGACACGTTATTCAGTGTTGTGGTGTTTTTATCTCTACAGTCTGCTCAGATATAAAAACATGATCACATTTTTCAGTCGTGGTATTTTATTATTTTAGTTTTAAAGGATTAAAAGTTGTAAATTTACGAGATTATCTTGAAAAATTGGTCATATTTTGAACATTGACTGTTCTCGTGTTTGCCGTTTGGCGTAACTTCCTGTCAGGATTGACGCGGCGCTTTGCGTCTGTTGTGAACTCGTGCTGGGCGAAATAGATAAATTATAAATTATTCTATATTGCAATAACGATATATATCATGATATACGACAAAAGTCATAGCTTAGTTTTCTGACTTTTTTGAGGTACAGATAACTGAATATTCACGAACCTCTCTTCTTCTCTTCTTCGGTGTGTCTGTCTTTCAACTTCAAGCTCTTGCGTCCGTCGGTCTGCGCTCTTGTTAACTGATGTAAAGCGTGTCGTAAATCCACGTGAATACAAATCAAAGAGCGTAAAGCAGAGAAAGTTTGTATGAAAATAATGTTTTTATAATTTGTCTTTATTTTCTCTTATATACTCTCTTTGTGAACACGCTGACGAGGCAACACCTAGACAGTTGTCTGGACTATCTAATGATGTATTTTTTGCGTAATAATTGATTGAATAAGGTTAGAAACGATAGAAGAGAAATGTCATCATAGACACTTTTCTATTGCAAACACGATATTTATTGTTGTATCGTCCAGCACTAGTGTGGCACTGAATGGAAGCGGGCTTTGTTCTGCGTCCGGTGTCAACCAGGCGTTAGCCCGTGATGCGTTGATGATGTCATCAGTAGGTGGAGTCCAAACTTCACAAAATGTTTCTTATTTGTACAGAAACAATAATAAAAAGATCATTTTAATTGTATTCCTATTTTTTCTCTGCTCGGACTGAAGTGCGACAGAAAACTTGTCAAACTGGTCACAGAGACAGAAGTACCGCTGAAAGCGTCTGTCGTCTGCAGTAGATGGTAAATCTCACTGTATCTGGAGAGTCTGAATGATCTCATGAACCCAGACATGGATTTCTGATGCTTTTGTCTCTTCAAAACAGACAGTAGCTCCTCCCACACGCAACAGGAGATTTATAAACTCGCTTTTAGACACCAGCGAATTTGACGCACAAATCGTGTTTGAACACAAACGGTTTGTGGGTCCAACCAAACCAATTTAAAAGTCATTTTTTGCTATATGTTTGCCGCCATGTTGGAGCCAGACGTCGTCAGTGATTGGTCCGAGTTGATCTGAGTTTCTATGGCAATCACTCTTACCAACCAGGAGTGAGGTTGTTGGAAGGCCACGCCCCTAACACTGGAAATCTGTCGAAAGTTTGAAACATTTATTATAGGGGCCAGCAGGCTCCACCCACTCTTATTGAGGCATCTGATTGGTCAGTTTATAACTTGAATGAGATGAATTACAGAAAAATGATCATGAATCATGAATGAGTCTATGGGATACTTGGAGCCGCTTCCCGTTTGAAACGCCGGGGGGAGGGGTCACTCAGTCCAGTTCTCTGATACAGTCAATCCTAAACAATCGAAGCTCCAATCCTCAGAAATGAACATGAATGTTGATGTTTATTTTCATTATTCTTGACGCCGCGTTCCTGAAGCAGAACCATGAGTTTTCACGCTTGTTCTACCTTCTCTGTGTTCCTGCAGAGCGCTGACCGTCACGCCGAGGAGCCATGGGCTGCGGCCTACGCAAGATCAAACCCCCGTCTGAGGAGAACAGCCCAGGGAAGATCTACTCCACCCTGAGGAGACCGCAGGTGGAGACCAAAGTGGGCGTGGCTTACACCTACCGCTACCTGGACTTCCTGATTGGGAAAGATGGTAAGCTGGAATCTTTTTAATTCCTGCAGAAATGCAGACGTCTATTGATCCATGGTCCTCATAACCGGCTTTGACTCAGACGTTCTCCTCTCGCGGCTCATAAAAATGATAATTACTACTCCTCTCACAGCTGAGCTTCTACCAGGAGCTCATGGCTTTTGCTGCATCACAGCTTCGGTGATCCTCGCACTTTAACGAGCTGATCTGAGCACGATATATGAGTGCTGTGTGTGTCGTGTTTTATTGAATAAAGCTGCCCCCAGCGTGATTAATCTGCCTGCTACCCCTCTGAAAATGCCATTATGCTTTATCCCCGAGAGCAAAACACGAAGGATGCGGAGCAGATCTGCTCCAGTCTCCATTCGTTTGCTTGTAACAGCAGTTTTAATTAGGCCTTGTTGTCTTTATGGCTGCGTCTATGATAATGTCTTTTCTGGGGATTATTCAGTCAGGCTTTATGCTTCTGCTGACACTTTCTACTCCGGTCCTGATCAAACATCCCAGCCGGGAGTCGAGGAGGCTGGAATTCATCACTACGAAAACATCTTCCTGACCGAGGAGGTTTTCTTTCATCCTCGATTACAGAAAGTCGTTCAAATCCTGAA
Organism: Oryzias javanicus; assembly: GCA_003999625.1. Classification (NCBI taxonomy): domain Eukaryota; kingdom Metazoa; phylum Chordata; class Actinopteri; order Beloniformes; family Adrianichthyidae; genus Oryzias; species Oryzias javanicus. The sequence goes on along the minus strand of CM012452.1, from coordinate 32,556,225 downwards.
AAGAGATTAAAACCTTAAAATATATTTTTTTTGTTCTCAGTGAAACCCCATTTGTCTAAAAGCTTTTTTAAAACTCAGGAAAAATGGTCTCAGACCTGGTAGGAACTTGAATGTGTGACTCCAATTCTGGCATAGTGTTGCCATGGCAACAGCTTCAGGAATAAAAAAAAAAATATGAAAAGCCAGTCACAAAAGTTTCCATTCATGACTGGATTAAAAACATTTGATAGCTTCTCCTCGTCTGTGAAGGATGAATGCTCTGCGACCTTCGTCTGCCAAACGGTGAAGTTTAGCAGCGTCTGCATTCAGCCAGAACACCTTTGCTTCTGACCCGATTCTGAAAACAGTTTTCACCACAAACGTTTCTAGTCACGGGTCGCCTCACAAGGCGCCTCACACGTCTGTGAGTCATTGTGCAGCGTGAGAAGACAGAGAAAGGGGTCGGTACCGGATCCGTTTGAGCAGCGGATCACTGCAGGTCATAAAGATTCTGAACGTCAGTGGCGGGGCGGGACGCCAGGACGCCACCTGCTCTGTGATTGGACAGTTTGGTTTGTGAGGGGACAAATTTACTGGAGTTTAGGGCTGCCACGATTAGTCGACTAATCGATGACTAATCGACTATTAAAATAGTCGACGACTAATTTAATAGTCGATTAGTCGTTACTTTATATTGTATGAAGTCAGATTGTAGTAAAGTTGAAAGTTATAATAGCCTTCGGCTAGCTTTTTGGAATATTTTGGCATTTTTTAAGGTTTTTGCTACATGCTAGCTGTTTTGGCTAACTTAAGCCTTTTTTTAACTCAATTTTTGAGTTGATCTTATATTTCAGCTATATACTTGTTGTTTCGGCTAATTTAGGATTTTTCCGTTTAGTTTAGCTAATATTTCAGCAGCATGCTAGCTATTTTGGTTAACTTTGGCTCTTTTTATTTTTTAGGCTAATTTGGCATTTAACTAATATTTTAGCTGCTTATCAACTTCAGCATCTTTACATCCACTTTGCCCATGAACCGATTAGTCAAATAATCTGAAAAAATAATCGGTGATTAGTCGACTATTAAAATAATCGTTTGTGGCAGCTCTACTGGAGTTCAAACAAAGTTTTTTGCATCTGCAAAAAAATGCTCAAAAAAACTTGGAAATTATTTCACAGATGTAAATCTTTTTTACCTGCAAGGAGATTCCTTTTTTTACAACGAAGTATTAAGGCCAGTTTACATTTTCTTTTTTTTTATTTGAACTTCAAATCTTGTATATTTACAAGGAAAAAGTATTAACTGATGATTAAATAATCTGAATAAATGAGTATAGTTATAACTTTAAAAGTCATAGAAAAAATGTATTATTACTTTTAAATACTCAAGATTTTAACTTGTAAATTCACAAGATTAAAAATCCTAAATTTACAAGATTTAAAATCGCAAATTTACTAAATTTAAAATCGCAAATTTACTCAATTAAAAATCTTAAATTTACGAGATAAAAATCTAAAATTTACAAGATTTAAACTTGTAAATTTTTAACATTAAAATCATAATATTTACGAGATTTAAAGTAATACATTTACGAGATAAAACTCTTTAATTTACGAGATTTAAACATGTAAATTACGAGATTGAAAATCATAAATTTATGAGATTTAAAGTAACACATTTACAAGATAAAACTCTTAAATTTACAAGATTTAAACTCATAAATTTATGAGATTAAACTCCCTAATTTACAAGATTTAAAGTCAAATTCATGCGATAAAAACTCTTGACAATATGATGTTTTTGGTTGAACTAATACTCCGTCATACTTTTTACACATTTGCAAACCTTACTTTGTTTCAGATTTATTTTGCGGTATAATGAAACTTGATTTATGTTCAAAGTTGCGGTGGTGAATCTTTATGGCCTTATTTTGAGCCCATACGGTTCCGTTAGCCTGGCTGGACGCTGCTCCACAGCTCTGCTTGGTGTGAATTAGACTCAGATTAAGATCCGAATGGAGATCCTGACGGGAAGTGTGACAGTTTCCCCACCGGCGGCGGCGGCGCCGGCTCTAAATGAAGCCATCACGGGGTTGTTTTTGCTCTTGACAGTGAAAGCTGAAAGGTGCAGGTTGATAGCCGGGGGGTGCGTGGAGGGAGGGGCTGCTCCGGGAGACGCAGCGTTCGGCTTGTTCGTCCTGACAGTTGATTAGTCTCCATTAGACTGTCAGGCGGAGCGGGCTGGATGGATGGGGCGGCCGCCGAGCGTCCGGGGGCCCGGCAGGCTCCTCCGTCCTCCATCATGTGGAGCGTGACACGGGGGTGGGCTAAACGGGCGGGGGGGCGGAGCTTTTCTTTGTTGGACTGTGGCTCAATTATCATGATTATCCTCCACTGCGGACGGTGGAGGTGGGGGCGGGGTCTTGCTGCGATGGGTTTCCTGTTCCCTGGTGTGTCCGTCACTGTCAGGACGGCCTCGATGCTCAAAACGAGAGTTTGAGTCCCTCGTTACGGCAGAAACCGTGTTTGAAGAGCGGCCCCACCATGGGAAACATTCGCCGCATCAGCACATTTCCAGGTTGAAGGGTCGGCGTGTTCCTCACGGCTGTAATTACCTTGTAGCGAGTGTGTAAGTGAAGGTAATGATTCATGTGTCTGGCCTTTTTTAACAGGAAGCCTGTAAAATATTTAAGATTATGAATAAGAAAACAGTCAGTGGAACCGCAGAGCTGCAGGGGACGAGCAGAAATACACAAGTTAACTCAACACAACGCACACCTGCATGAGTTGAAACATTCAGTGAGTAAATGTGTGTTTCCTTTCTCCGGTAAAACCACAAGAGGCTTCCCAAAAGTAAAAGAGAGCATCAAATCCAGAACAAACGGGAAATAAGAACAATGAAAGCCGGGAGACCTCGTCGCCCCTTCTGCCCCTGCCACCCTGGTCAGGCCTGCAGTGGTGGCCTTTCTGTTGGTTTTATCTCCATAGCAACCACTTTATGTTTTGGTCACCTGGGGGTGACAAACAGGTGGAAGTGACTTTTAGCTGAATTGGCAAAAGTAGATTTTTGGATTTCCTTAGCAACCAAAGTGTTTCCTAAACCACGCCCACATTCTTCATATGTTCATACTGTATGTTATATCAGTTTGTTTATCTTGAGCCAATCATCCATGCATTACAGTCTCATAATACTATATGTGCAATTTAGTACTAAAGATGCTGTTTTTTTTAGTTCAAGATGGCGGCCTCTTCCCGGGGTCAAAGGTCAAGGAAACGTTAGTTGTGGTTCTAGACTTAATATGGTAGCGTTTGTGTGAATTTTCATGAAGATCGCCACATTTCACACTTTGCCACAAAATAGCCACCAAGTCAAAGGTCCTGGGGCCATCCCATAATAATTTCAAAGCTTCCTTTGGATATGACATGTGAGTCATTAGTGGATTTGAACTATTATTTTAAGATTTTGACCCCATTTGGACCAGTTATCCCGGTGTGAGTCTCCTGCCCTGTAGCCAGACTGTGCCAGCGTCCCCGCCGGGCGCAGTGTGACTCCAGGTTTTTCTGTCCCAATTCCTTCACCACTCGCTCTATTGTGCGTTCACCATTTTCTAGTTCTGTTTGAATCTACAATTCAGAAATTGAAATTTCCCGTAAGGCTTTGGAAAAAACTAGTCTGAATCAACGCTCACTAGATTGACAAATATAGACCACAATGCATTGCATGGAACCATTTTTGCAAAAAAATTTTGTTTAAATTAGAGCCGGGAATCGATTAAAAAAATAAATAATATATATATTGTTTTTGTTACAGTATTTGTGAACTGTAAAAACTGTACATTTAGAGCGTTAAAAAAATCTGATTACTCACACTTTTGTGTTGTGATTAATCACTAATACTCACAATTTTTTACTCTGTAGATTTTATGACAATATGCAGCTTTTGAACAAAAACACACCATGAAAGCCTAAATGAGTGAGGCAAAGCGGAGGACTGCTGCTTCTTAAGGTGCAATTATTTGCATTCATGGATATTAATTCTGTTTGATTAATCGCACACGTCAACGTGTTAATGTTTACACCCCTGGTTTAGATATATATGTTAAAAAACCATCAACATTTTTGTCATCAGATCACATAAATAGACGTCATAAAATGTTCATATTGATTAGATTGTTATTACAGTGACGTCATATTTGCTGTTTAACAAAAATAAAGTAGTGAGCCTGATGGATCAAGGAAGGAATTCTGACATTGCTTTAGCTCTTATGTTTATATTCTTTTAATTACTTTTACTCTTTACTTTTTTACGCAAACAACTTAATTCCATCAAATTCTGAAGCAGAGGAATACTTCACATTAATGCATAAATAACGTGAACCGTCAGATTCTGTCACAGAGAGAAGCAGTTTAGCGCTGAAATCTAACACTTCCTGCAAAGTAAAAAGCTGCTTTTCTTTGCTTCAGAATCACATGATCCACGTTGATCACATGAACCGTCAGTCAACGAGTTAATCCGGTGACATCTCTAGTGTTTATTTTCAAAGTTTGTGAAAAAGTTAATTAAAAGTAAATTAAAAAGCTGATTCTTTTTTTTTCTTTTGGGATATAGTTTACCCCACTGAAGCTGAACCCCCCCCCGGTTGTACAATCCCTGCAGCGATTTCCCGCCACCGCCTTAGATCATCGCTGCGCCGTCGCCGCAGGTTCATCACCATAATTACAAAAATAGGAGATTTCTGAGGAGCTGCAGGAGGAACGTTTGTGTTCTCAGTCATTCAAACCTGCAGTCCTCATGACCCCACAGGGACGGGGGGGGGGGGGGGTCGAGGTCATTTAAAACCCGAAAACTGCAAACTCAGAGAAGTTTTTTTTATTTTTTATTGTTCTTTGTTTCAAACACAAAATGAAAATAAAATAAGAATTTGAAAAAATAAGAATTTAAAAGTACAAAAATACAAAATAAGCATTAGAATCTAAAAATATAAATATAAGAATTGAAAAAATACAAATATACAAGTAAAACAAACAATGTGCTTGATAAGGAGTGGGTAGAAGAAAATTATTTTGTGGTCCCACCCCTTTCTACAACATTTTTTGTTACCTTTTCTATTTACTGTTTTTTTTTTGTTTTTTTCTCAAAACACTTCAAATTTCTTTTGATTAAAGCTTATGTACAATGACATTTGTGCATGTTTATAATGATCATGTCAGTCCTTGTAAAGATTCAGCAGTGACGTAAACTTTTGCTTTGTTTTAAACCTTCGTTCAACCCATTCCATAAATCCACAAAATAATAGACACCTTTTCTTTTTTGTTGTACGAGTTCATTGTTTTTTGAAATTCAGCTTAAATCATAACCTCCATCTCTGTCCTTGAACATCTGTTTAATGGAAGTCAGTTGTTTCTGCAGTTTTAAGTTTCACTCGTTCCCATAGTTTAATAAACCAGATTGATTGAGTTTGATTCCAAAATGAGATTTTAATCTTCTGGAGGATGAAACTCTGAGACGTTCTCCACCTGCAGCACTCCTGTGTGGGCGGGGAATCATGGAAAACAAAGACATCAAAGGCTGGGAGAGGCCTGAGAAGACCCCCCCCCCATATATATGTGCAGACTGTAGGACAGACAGAATTTGATATGATCGCAGCGGCGAGGCGTCATTTATATGCAAAGCCCCAAAGCTGTGGTTCCTCCTTGTTAATGAGAGCTGCAGCAGGTGAGTGACATGCAGCTGACGTGAAGCTGCGAGAGAGGTCAGCGGGAACGCCGCACGCCGCCGCCGCGGCTTTTGAGGGGGGGATTAGTCCTCGGAAGTGAGGGGAGCTGGGATTTATGCTCCTCAGCCTCGGAGTGGAATTGAATCCCAGCTTTTGCAGAGGAGAGTGACATTGAGGAGCAGCTCCTCGGTCACGCCCGGAGCTCCTCCCCACCGCTCTGAAACGGAGACGTCGGTGTGTGACGGCGCCCGGCCCCGGCCCCCTTCAAACAGCTGCAAGTGCTGACAAAGTTCTCAACAACAGGAAGCGCAGATGCTGCTCAGTTCCTTCCCGTTTCTTTCAAGCGCCTCTCGCAGCTCAGAGGCTCGATGAACGATGCGCGGCGCTCCAACCGCCTCGCTTCAGCCGCGCTCGAGCTGCAGCCTCCACGTTGGTGAGAAAAAGACTGAAGGAGTCACAGAGGAGACAGAAACCAGCTTTACTGTTTTCAAATTGAGTCGGTCACAGGGTCATCAAAGTTTGTGATTTAGTCTAAGACAAAAGTGGGGGAAAAATTAAAGATATACGAGATTTGTCATTTCCTTTTGGTGTTAGACTGCTCTCACACCAGGACGTCCAGTTTCAGTGGTCGATGTACAGACGCCATCAGAGTTTCGGGTTTGGCGAGATTCTCTAGCGGCAGCTGCGACTGTCAGAACCAATCAGGAACTCAGCTTTACCCCTTGATGCGTTGATGATGTCATCAGTGGGTGGAGTCAGAAACCAACATTGAAGAGAAACTCATAGTTTTAATCTCGTGAATACATAATCCGGTACAGAACAGAGGGTCACAGAGACAGAAGTACCGCTGAAAGCGTCCGTCATTCATCTGCAGCTCCTGCAGGAGACGGTGAAGCTCACTGAAGTGGGAGAGTCTCTGAATGATCTCATGAACCCAGACATGGAGACGGGATCACTTTGAGAGCTCTTTAAAGAAATAAACTTAGTTTACAAACATCAGAATCGTCTCCCATGTAGTGATGAGGCCAAAAACGTTTGCCGGTAGCTCCTCCCACAGGCGACAGGAGCTTCAAGTTCACTAAAAGACTTTTGGACAAGAGTCCGGTGGAAAAAATTGTCTTCCCTTTAAATCTGGGCTACATTTTACTTGGAGTTTACAAACGTGATGGCTTTGAATCACACAAATGTCTCATTTCTCCTCTCAGTCAGTTACAGTTTAGTTTTTAGAGTCACCTGGAATAGAAAACATTTCAGATGAAAACAAATCTTTAAAAACAAAACCTAACAACCTCATTCTACTCCTCCACTCTGATCATCTTCTGATCCATTTTCTCTCAGTGGTCTTTCAATGATGATGATGTCGTTTTGAGCCCAAATCTGTCATTTTCTAGAACATAGTTTCTGCAGAGAAGAAAGAGTTTATTAGAATTTCACCTCTGATTGGTGGGCGAGACCCCCTTCCATCATCCACACTTTCCCACTAGCTTACAGCCCCTCACTCCCCAAGAGCAGCTGGCTGCAGAAAACAACACGGTCCCAAGAGGGCGCCAGAGCATCATCAGTCAGAAGTCCTCAACCAAAGGTCAAAACAACGTTCATGAATCTGATCTAGAAAAACACTGGAACTGGGTTAAGGTTAGGGTTACAAATGGGTTAGGGTTAGGTTCTCGGTAAAGGTTACGGTTTAGTGCTGACACAAATGATTATCTTAATAGTCATTGATTATTTTTTTCCAATTAGTCGACTAATGACGTTCATCTTAAACATTATTAGCTTAAACTACTAAAACCTAATGTGTTCACGTGACTGTAAGCTGAATTTGGCATCTGAAGATGCTAGTGCTGACACTGAAGCTAATATATATATTATATAAAATATTAGTTAAATGCCAAATTAGCCTTAAAAAATAAAAAAAGCCTAAGTTAGCCTAAACAGCTAGCATGTAGCTAATATATTTGCTAAACTCCAAAATAGGCTAAAAAATCTTAATAAGAGCCAAAATAGTCCAAAAAGCTGCAGAATACCATTATAACTTTCAACTTTACTGCACTCTAACTCCATATGATATAAAGTAACGACTAATCAACTATTAAATTAGTTGTCGATTATCTCAATAGTTGATTAGTTGTTGATTAGTCGACTAATCATGGCAGGACTATAAGCATTAGGGTTACGGTAAGCGTTACGTTACGGTTGGAAACTTCCAGTATAGATACACAAATTCAGCTTCCAGCTTCAGTTTTGATATTAACTAATGATGAGTTTGCTCTTGTGTTTGGGCGCCGTCTCGCCTGCAGCCGGCTCCTTCTGTCACACCGAAAACGATGGTCACTATGGTTTCAATCCAGATTCCAGCTCAGACCAGAAAAGCAAAGATTTGTCTGTTAGTGATGTGTCAGAATGGGGCGGAGCTTGGAGCTTGTCACTACATATTTTCTACGTCACAAATACAATCTTCTTCAAACGATATTTTTTCATATGCTCCTGTTTTACTGTGATTTGAAGTAAAGAAATACAGAGAAATTTAAATTTATGCTACAAGAGCACGTAAACACAGCAAAAACACAATTTTTATCAGAGAGGGAATTCAAAAATATTTAAAAGAAATGCCACCAACAGCTTATGAACTATTTACGGAGTTAAGAACTTCTGTGAATTTATAATCAATATAAATATTTGTTCAAAAGTTACTTTGTAGTGTGAAAACCTTTAGATAAATGAATATATTTATGTCCAAATTAATAGATTTTTTTCAAATTATTTTATGAAACGACCTCAGAAAATTCCCTGAAAGATGGCATTATGTTTATTTAAAGCTAAAGTTTTGCTTTTATGTTTTGTAAACAAGAGTTTTGTCAAAATTGTATTGAAAGTTGAGCTACTTAAAGGTTGCAAGAGACGATCTCTGAGCTGATCTGGGTTGATCTATTAATGGTGTTTTCATTATCAGTTTTTCTGTTAATCATGAGTTATTGAAGTAGATTGATGCTCCTCGCCGTCACAGGAGAAACCGTCTCCTTCCCTTTAGGTTCTGCTGGTTCTGTTCACATGTAGCCTCTGACGATTGCAGTAAACGGGCAGCAGTTTGGAGATGAGACGGTCCGTTTCTGTGGTTCTGAATCCTGAAGCTCCGCTTTGCTTTGATTTCTGTGCGAGGAACCTTGAGTGTGGGTGGGGGAGGAAGCGGATACGGCGGTTCTGACGGCGTGTGTCCGGGTTTATCTGGCGCTCCTTCAGCTGCAGCTCATCCTGCCTGTCAGACGGCAGGCCTGAGCGCCCCCCCTCGAAGCTTTATTGGCTCTTATTGCCCTCTCACTCAGATCCAATATGCCAGTATTGATTGTGTTGAAATGCAATCAGGGTCTCCACAGCAGAGGAGCAAACAATCTAAATTTAACAAAACGCCTCCGCCGCTCCGCAGCCGGCCCCTCAAGCCCCTCCCCCAGAGGAACAAATGTATTTATGTGCAGGAAAAACAGCTATTGTTAGACGGCGAGGAGCAGAACGCACAGGAAATGACCTCAGCCCCCACCTCACTCCTGCCGCGCAGCAGAGCCGAAGGCCCCAGAGGGTCCGTTGTGGACAAACGTAAAGAAAAATCTACAGTTTCTGCGTGTGAGACCCGAAATATCAACAAAATTCACGGCGTCTGACGGTTTATGAGCTCAGGAGGGTCGACGGTTTTCTCATCTCATAAAGGAGTGAAAGCAAACATCATCAAACCAAACTTATTAGATTTTTCTCCGAGTGTTTGCCCGTTGACATTACAGATCCCACCCCTTACCCCCACACACACTTTCATAGTTTCCTAGAAAAGGTGTGAATATCTGCAGCTTTATAATGAAGTTCTCAGCCGTGTCCCGCAGAGGCGGGAGCAGCTTTCAGAGTTTGATCCGCCTCAGACGGTTCCAGCTTCAGCGAGTCCGGTGACAGAAACCAAAAAACAAACATTCCTAATATTTACAGTCACGTCCTTCCAAAACGTGTTTTAAGAAAGCCTTCAATGATCCGAGGGGACCGAGTCGACTTTCCCGGTGAAACCATCGATTCAGCCGCAGTGGGTTAATGGATTAGCCTGCTGTGAGCTCAGCGGGGACGAACACTCAAAACACGCTGCAATAAAAGATTTGATCAATCTCTGCTCATCAGAGTGAAATAGAAAACCCTGAAAAAAGTGTAAGACAGCAGAAAAAAAACTGCATAATGAATGCACTAATGTTCAGAAAAATGAAATAATCAATCAGTAAAGAAGGTTGATAATTAATGGAGAGGATTTAAATGGCTCGTCAGATAAAGAACTAATGAAATAGATTAAACTGTTATGAAGGATGACAAAAAAGAACATTTTTGATATTTTGATCCGTTTTAAACTTGCTGATAAAAATGTGAGATGGTTGTTAAGAAAAACAATAAGACAAGGCTACATTTAAATGTTATTAAAAACAGAGAAAAGCTGAATTTTTAGCTATATTCTAGCTTTTTAGCTAATTTAACTTTTCTTCAGTTTTTAGGTTAATTTGGAGTTCAGTTAATATTTCAGCTGCATGCTATCTATTTTTGGCTAATTTGGGCTTTTTTGTTTTTTAAGGTATTTTGAATTTAGCTGAAATTTTAGCTATATGCTAGCAACTTTTTTTTCTAATTTTAAGTTTTTCTTCAGTTTTTAGGCTAATCTGGAGTTCAGCTAATATTTAAGACGTATGCTATTTAGTTTGGCTAATTTGGGCTTTTTTTGTTTAAGCTATTTTGAGTTTAGCTGAAATTTTAGCTACATGCTAGCAACATTTTTTTCAAATTTAAGTTTTTCTTCAGTTTTTAGGTTAATTTGGAGTTCAGCTAATATTTCAGCTGGATGCTATCTCTTTTTGGCTAATTTGGGCTTTTTTGTTTTTTAAGGTATTTTGAATTTAGCTGAAATTTTAGCTACATGCTAGCAACATTTTTTTTCTAATTTTAAGTTTTTCTTCAGTTTTTAGGCTAATCTGGAGTTCAGCTAATATTTAAGCTGTATGCTATTTAGTTTGGCTAATTTGGGCTTTTTTTGTTTAAGCTATTTTAAGTTTAGCTGAAATTTTAGCTAAATGCTAGCAACATTTTTTTCAAATTTAAGTTTTTCTTCAGTTTTTAGGCTAATTTGGAGTTCAGCTAATATTTCAGCTGCATGCTATCTATTTTTGGCTAATTTGGGCTTTTTTGTTTTTTAAGGTATTTTGAATTTAGCTGAAATTTTAGCTACATGCTAGCAACATTTTTTTTCTAATTTTAAGTTTTTCCTTCAGTTTTTAGGCTAATCTTGAGTTCAGCTAATATTTAAGACGTATGCTATTTAGTTTGGCTAATTTGGGCTTTTTTTGTTTAAGCTATTTTGAGTTTAGCTGAAATTTTAGCTAAATGCTAGCAACATTTTTTTCAAATGTATGTTTTTCTTCAGTTTTTAGGTTAATTTGGAGTTCAGCTAATATTTCAGCTGCATGCTATCTATTTTTGGCTAATTTAGGATTTTTTTTCCCCCTGTTTTTTAGACTAATTTGGAGTTTAGCTAACATTTCAGCTGCATGCTAGCTGTTTTGGCATTTAACTCATATTTTAGCTGTCTATCAACTTCAGCATTTTCAACTGTCAGCTTCAGTGTTTCCAGCTATCAATTTCAGCATCTTCATCGGCCATATTAATCTTACAGCATTCACACTAGCATTATCACAGGTTATGACTTGGGGGACACGATTGCACACGCCCCCCCCAGCTGCGCAGCACCTGAGGACTGTCTATTCTTATTCGTATTCTTTAGCGCAAAACAATCCAACTTCCAATGACCGCGCTTATGGCAAAAATTAAATTCTATAGGGTTCAAATCCCGGACGAGCCCCCAAGTTGTCACGACCGGCTCGAATAAAAGTCATGACAAACAAGAGGGAGACTGGGAAAGACTTAACCAAACATGTATTTTAACATATATAAGGATAAAGTTAAATGGGTTTTACAGACAGGAGAGGTGATAGAGAGTGACAGCATGACTCCCAGCAGCTTTTATGCCCTCTGTGGGACCGGCCAGGTCCACCCAGAGGGTGGAGCCTCCAACTCAACCAGGACCTGCAAGCAAAAAGGGGAAAACCTACACAAAGACACACAGTTTACATCCAGTTTGCGCATGACCCGATTAGTTGACTAATCGGAAAAAATAATCAGATGATTAGTCGACTATTAAAACAAACGTTTGTGGCAGCCCTAGAGCTCTTACAGGTCAACCCCTGTAACTTATACAATGTGTTTGATGACTTGTCTTGTTTGGTTTTTGTTGGAGTCCATCACCAGCCAGTTATGGAGAAACGAGTCTAAATAAATCATTATTTGAGTCGGTTTGGGTGCATCTCTCTGATTTGAAGATACCCAATTACACGGAGGATGATTGCGTTCCTGCCAAAGTCCATTCCTTCTCCCATTAAGCAGCTCCAGCTCAGACCTCCAGACCGTCTGAAGTTTCTTCCCTCTGGACGTGTTAGGATTTGGAAACCAAAAGGCTTTTTGAAGCCGTGTCCAGCTAGAATGTTTTTGGCGTCTCTACAGCTCCGCCCCTCCGCTGGACCGGACCGGCTCTCCTCAGAGACCCTTCAGACTTACAGCATCAATAAGTGATAAAAGGAGCTGTTTTATTTAAGCGTATTTGACAAAGGATGAAGGAGATTTTGGAGTCTCTGCAGACGGCGGTGTGAGTCATGCTTTCTCTCTGCTATTTATACGGCGGCCTCGCAGACCTTTCATGTGATTTCATTCTCCTCGCCGTGGACCCCCAATTTGCCCCGAGCGTCTCCCGAATGGGAAAGCAGAGACATCAGACTCGCTTATGTTTTCAGCCCACCCCATCAAAGGGTGGCATTCAAAACCGGGCGCTGATTGGGGTCGATTAGTGTTCACGGTACTGTTTGATTGCACCGACACCCACGTGGGATGCACACAGCCATTTACCAGTGTGATGAATCGCAGTGATGGAAGAGAGACGAGAGGAAAGCAATCAAGAGTTCATCATCCGCAGCTGCAACACAGACGGATAATTCTCTATTCTTGTGGCGAAGGGCGGCGGCTCCCTGATTAGGTGGAGTCTTATCGGTACGATGATACGGGGACGTCTGCAGAGGAAGGAGCTTCAGAACAAAACATCTCCACAGATTCCACCTGCAAATATCTTTAAAAATAACAAAACATGGTGAATTTCAAACTTCTGTTTCCTCAAACCGTTAAAGTCACAATCAAAAAACAAAATTTGACCCATATATGCTGAAAACGACTGTCAATTCTATCAGCTATATGTCTACGATGAGCAAAGATGGGGAAATGTTTTAAGTGAAAGTTCTCACATTCACTCAGGTATGCTAAAAACTGTATGGTTGCTATGGAAACCTCCCCTTTAGGAAATGTAATATTTGAAATCAAAGCCTGATTGATGGCGTGAACAACTGAAACGCCGCGTCGTGGTAAAAGGGCTTTAAAGTCGAATCAGAGCGGATTCTGTTTGTTCTGCTTCGTTTGGTTTGACAAAAACAGAAGACGACGACCAGAACTTCCTGAACTGTGAAACCGCTGGAGCGTGGCGAGCGGCGAGCGTCTCACTCCCCACCTATTGTTAGAATCCCAGACAAAATGCAAAGACAGGTGCCACGAGGGCGCAGGAGGAGGCGGTTAATTATGAAACAGACACCGCGCTCGTGAATTAGATTCTTCATAATTACGCCTCAGATTTCACTGTGGACGGCGGCGGGACGGCGAGGAGCCCGCCTGTTGATCGGGGGAGTCCTCATCTGGAGGAAGATTAAAACTCCCCAACGCCAGTCGTCTCTAATTTGACCTAATTGTTTCTGAAGAGACTGGGTGATGGATTAGCGCTGCGTTTCTATTAGCATACGCCCCCTTTCCGGCATAAATCCCCATCCGTCCTCCTCAGCCTCAAACAGCTCGCTGGGATTACATCTTCTTTTCTATGATAAAACTTTCTTTGTCTGCTCTGAACATGGATGTGTGCATCTTCTGGAGAGTTTGGATGTTAATTCTGCAGCTCTGTAGAAATATGACCCAAATGAGCTGAAAGCCCGTCAAACGTGGACTGTCCAAGCATGGCCGCAGATGATAAATGTGTAATTATCTGCTCGTTTGGCTCCAGCAGAAGCTTTTAAAACCAACTTCAGTGTCCAGGAGAAGAATATATCATTTTTGTTAACAGCTTTTTAGTTATAATGTCATGAAATTAGGATGTGACCTCACGATTAACAGAGTTTTTCATTGACGTTTGAAGTCCATTTATTCGTTTGTTTTTCAGGTTTCTAAATGTTCTCTGGCCTGTGGCGTGATGCATCAGTGTGTAAACGCCACTGATGTTTACCGAGTTTGATGGTTTTGTGCTCAGCTTTGCACCTCCTGCCCTTTGGTGCTGCAGTTGGAGCTTGTTAGGTTGAGGTTTGCGTGAATCTCCGTCTGCTTCAGGTAAAGCTGTAGGCTCACGCACCTGTTCAAGGGGGTGACCCGTACAAGTCCTGCAGGTTCTGGGGTTGTCTGGGTCCGTGAGAAAATCAACTTTTTGGAGCTTTTAAGTGTATTATCATGTTAATTCCTCATGAAAAACACCCAGAACGCTGTTTTTGGGAGGTCTTATAGAAGCGGCTAAAGCAGGGGTCCCCAAACTGTTTCTTACGAGGGCCACATAACTGTTTTCTTCTCTGATGGGGGGCCGGGTCGGTTTGTACGCGAACAGAAAATGTGTTATAATCACAGCCTATTTTAAATGATTCATTTCTGTTATCTTCACGGAAAAAATAATAAACATTTTAAAAACTAGATACACTTAATAAAAATATAAACGCAACACTTTTGTTTTTGCTCCCATTCTTGAGGGTGGTCTGAGGCACACCTGTGCACTAATCATGATGCCAGATCAGCATCTTGATGTGGCACACCTGTGAGGTGGGATGGATTATCTCAGCTCACTGTCACACATTTACACAGATTTGTGAACAATGTTTGTGTATCTGGAATGAATTTAAGTTCTTTAAGTCCATCTCATGGAAAATGGGAGGAAAAACAAAAGTGTTGAGTTTATATTTTTGTTGAGTGTACATAGCATAAATGGTTAAAAACACTAAAGCTGATAGCTAACTAAAATATTGCCAGAACAGCTGAAATATTAGCTAAACTTCAAAATAGCCTAAAAAACAAAAATAAACAAACAAAAATAAATAAATTAGCCAAAACAGCTAGCATGTAGCTTAAATTTGAGCTAAATACCAAATTAGACAAAAAAACTGGAAAAATGTCAAATTTAGCCAAAATTGTTTTGAGGGGGGGGTGGAGGAGGGCCGGATGCGGCCCGTGGGCCGTAGTTTGGGGACCCCTGGTCTAAAGTAACGAGCACCTGTTAGACTCTGTGTTTGTTGAAGTCCATTATAGACGAGTCACATTGGAAGAAATACAGTAAACATCTTTGAAAAAGTTCGGGTGTTGTTTGTTGTCGTGGGCCGGCTCTAGGATGACATCATGAAATGGGCGGCACCCACATGGAGAGAAAGGCAGAGCATCAGAAACTGAGTGTTTTACTTCTAGGCAGGAAAAGAGTTCACAAAAATGACTCATGTTGCATAAATAATTTATTTTTTATTGTGCCTAAAGGTAATAAATGATCATAGATATTGATCTAGTTTACACTGAAAGGCTTAAGAATAACATGATAAAGGCCCTTAAAGAGGAGTGCCAGCGTGTCTTTTCTTGGGTCTGTTCATACGGCCACTTTAAGGGACGTCATGAAAATGGAACGTACCATTGCTGTGCGTGTAATAAGTGTATTGAGATTAATGGAAGTCACGCATAATATGTACGGGCGATCGTACAGTGTTTTTAAAATATTGAGGTAAATATGTCCCATAGGAAATAAATGAAAAAATATTCAAATTTCAAAGTTTTAAGCAGATTATCAACAAACCTTTAAATATTTTCATGGGCTCTATTATAATCGTTTATCGTAATAAAAAAAACAAAAAAATTTAATTACCTAATATTTTAGCAACATGCTAACATTTTTGGCTCATTTGTTATCAAGGCTAGTGTTTTTCTTAAGCTAATTTAGAGTTTAGCTTCTATTTTAGCATAATGTTTACTTTTTGCCTAATTTAGTTCACTTAGGAATTTTAGGCAGTTTTTAAGTTTACCTACTATTTAAGCATATAGCTAGCGTTTTTGGCTAATTTGGCATCGACTGAGGTTTTTTTAAATCCCAATTTGAAGTTTATCTCCTATTTATAGCTACATGCTAATGTTTTTGGCTAATTTTTTTGTACTGAGGTCCTTTTCGGCTAATTTAGAGTTTAGCTTCTATTTTAGAAACATGCTAACATTTTTAACTAATTTGGTTTATTGAGGAATTTTAGGCTATTTTGGAGTTTAGCTAGGATTTAAGCAATTACTTAGCTTTTTTGGTTAATTTTGCATCTACTAAGTTTTATCCGAACACTAACGTTTTTAGCTAATTTGTTATCTACTGAGGTTTTTTGGGCCTCATATTTAAGCAACACACTAAATACTTTTTTGCAGTTTTGGCATGTATTCGGGATTTTAACGCCACGCTCTTTCATAATTCTTTAGCAAAATTCCGTCTTTGCAAACAGCTTTTGCTTTTTCAGCAAAACCCTTCATCAGTTAAAGTAAACCACGTCAATATTTTCAGTAAAGACTACTTTCGGCAAAAAAAACATTCACACTACATTATCACAGGTAAAGCAACTTTTCTAGTTTATTTATTTTTAAATATTAATGTTTTATTTTAGCTGCTGTTAATTGCTGTTTTATTTAAAATTAGCAGAAGTAAAAAAAACAGTCAAATTAGCTTTAAAAGCTCAGAAAAAAATATGTATTGTGTTCTCCAAGGACATGCAAACATACATTAACGTGTCGTTAACCAGCATCCACACTCCCACTACTCTCACAACTTTATCAACATAATAAAAGCCCTTCATATCCGTCTTTATTTTTCTTAAGACGACTGTAATAATGTGTCCTACTTTGTACTAAAAAACTGTCTAAAATATTTGAACGTTCAGTCCTAAAGCTGTAGGAATGGTGGATGTAAATAAAAATATTTAAAAGTATATGAGCTGGTCACACGGGTTCATCTGGATGTTCCTGCTGGTCTAATTTCCCACAATGCCAAGCTTTTGTTGAGCACATGTGAAGATTTATTGAACAGTCTGTCATTATTGTAAAACTCAAAGTGTCAGTGAAGTTTCTTAAATCTCTTCCCCTGTGGTAAAATGTTGTTTTTTGTGTTAAAAATGTTCCTCCGCAGAATGAAATGTGAACAAATGAGTCCCCCGTCAGTTTTAGTTAATAGAATCTTCCATGAAGAGACGTTAAGATGCAGGAAATTGTGGCTTAAGCTGCTTTCATGCTGCTGCTGCACCTTTTCTCATGCAAATGGGAAGCGTCCTGGCAGCACGCCGCGGCTCGGTCTGCGCCCGCCGCGCTCCTACCTGAATGACACGTGAAGAAGATTAAGGTTACGGGATTAGAGTCTGAATAACGGAACGCTGTCGCTTTAAAAGATGGATGAAACCATTAATGTTGCACCGCAGTCTCTGAAGAGGCCTGAAGAAAGATAAAAATTGATTAGAAGTGAAGGTGGCGTCTGATTCGGAGTAATCCTCGGAATGTTCAATGCTTGAGTGAAGTGGGAGAGACTTGGAGCTGGAAACGGACTCCTCTGAGCTTCTGAAGAGGAGCTGGAAACCTGAAACTTTCTCACAGTTCTTCCTGAAAGTCTTCCAGAAGAAACTGAACCAACTCCTCCTCTTCTTTGGATTCTGTTGGATTTCAGTTCAGAGCAACAGCAGAGGAAAAGGCTCTGAAAGTCATAAGGAGAAGCTGGTGGGGTCATGTGAGCCCCTCCATGGATGAGTCTCTGAATCACATGACTTTCAGAAGCTTTCTGGTCTGCTGTGCTTTTTCCCATCAGGACTTTGAACGGATGAGCTGAAGGAATGTCAGAGTATGGAGGAGCAGGAGCTCCTGCAAACACGTATATGCAGACTTCTACACACTCATACTAGAGGATGTTAATCTGGAGATTAAATGCTGAGTTTTTCTGAGTCGTGTTTGTCAGAGTTGTTCTCACCGAGGATAGAAAACATTTATTTTCTCAAATGAAGCTGCTTGGCTTCGGCTGAATGAAAGGAAATGGGATTTAATGCTAAATATTAGCAGAGATGGTCACTTTAATTTGAGGCATGTCATGACATGAAAGGCAGTTAATCAGCCCTTTATTTACCCCCACGGGGGCAGCATGTTCTGCAGAGAAAAGTTCAAAACAAAACACTCAGCTGAGCTGAGCTCTGGGAAGTCTGAACGCTCGAACGCAGATCTGCTGAAACCCAAACAGCAGGACCAGAAAAACAATCAAATGAGAAGAAAAACAGAACATTAAAAGCACTAAACAGCTGTTAGCTGGTTGGTTGATTAGCTGGTTGGTTAGCTGGTTGGTTATTTGGTTGGCTTGCAGGTTTGTTAGTTTGTTATCTGGTTGGCTGATTGGCTGATTGTTTAACTGGATGGTTTGGTAGCTAGCTGGTTGATTATTTGGTTGACAGGGGTTGCTGGTTGGTTGGTTGGTTAGCTGGCTGGCTGGCAGGCTGGTTATCTGGTTAGTTTGTTGGTTATCCGTTTGGTTGATTTGCTGGTTTACATTAATTTATAGACACAAAAATAACTAATTAAACACAATAAACAGACACTGAATTTTTTTTACAAAGGAGTGGATAGAAGAAATTCTCCAAAATAAAAAGGTCAAAACTCATAAATTGTTGGATTATATTTGAAGCTCAAAGTGGAAAAGCTGTGATGGTAAAATAAAAATAATTATAATTTAGTTAAAATCTGTAAATTATTAAAAAAAAAAAAAAAAAAGAAAGTAAGAAAATGAAAAGATGAATTGATCATACAACTGCCATCACATGAAAGGAGGAATCAGCAGAACCTTTAAGATCAACTGACACCGCACAATTAAAAAAAAATGTTTTTAACTCAGATGACAGCAGACCAGTAGCTGTCTGTCAGGCGGGGGTGATGACTTTACCAAATCCAGCCATCATAGTGGCAGCTCTGATTGGACGATGTGTAAATCTGATTGGACGATGCCCGGTAGCCTAAGACAATGTTAAATGGTAAATATGTGCAACGCACAAAACAAAAGGACATACTACTTCCATACATGATCATAGTGTTTACTGCAAAAACAAAGTCAGAAACTCATAATGTTCAAACCAATTCAGCTTTCTTACTTCAGATGCAAATATCACGAGTGTTCATACCTGATTTATGCAAATACCTCTGCAAAAAATGATTAGTTATCAAGCTGCTGCCTTCCTGCCACCCGCCTGCCGCTGGACTGCCACCCTGAACTTTAACGTTCTTAAACCCTCGGCTGCTGTGTGTAGAAATGTGACTGCCACCACCTGATTCCAAATACCACCTGCTAAATTAGCTAAAAATAATAAAAATAAAAACAGCTGTCCGTTAGGTTGCTACGCGATGTGACAGTGATAAAACTTCAGTTTATTTCAAGAAATCAAAAGGAAACAAAAAACTGAGGAAGATTAAAAGTGTTGAAGTGTTTTAAGGAGATATTTCTCTAAAACAAGTGATTAAAAACCGATTAAAAGCATTAAATCTGATCATCGATGGTTCAAAACTCCTCCTTCTTTCTCTGAGAGGAGAAAGGAGACGCTTTACCTCCTTCCTCCGATGCGTCTGGCAGCGTCATGTACTTTCCGGAGGATCTGCAGTTTGCAGCTTCAGAGGCGTTCTGCCAGGCGGGTAAACATGGTGGTGGTGGTGGTGGGGAGGGGGGGGGGGGGTGCCGTGTATTTACATGCTAAAACGTTCGTTTTTAAAGCAGAAACATAATCTCCTTTTCTTCACCCCAGACATGCAAATCTCCATGAAACTGCCACAAGTGGAACGGAGGTGAAGGGTAAATTCAGGGTTTTAGGAGCGCCCCGCCCGGTGAGGTTACAACCTTCAGAGATTAGAGTCAATTATGCCCCCCCACCAGCAGCATCTGAACGCCCTCCGAAACACGCAGACCCCGTCAGACGGCCTAATCATTTCACAACTCGCGTTTGGAAATTTAAATTCACTCTGTTTTGAATTGCTAATGCCAGGAAACCCCCAATCACGGCGCCAAATGGAATTTTTGACGCGAGGGGGGGGGGGTTAATGTCAGGGATCACTGTTTTTAAAAAAAATCTACAACTTGTTAGCGGCGAACAGGAAGTGAAAGTGACGCCAAAGCCTCGGCGGGCTTTGATCCAGCAACCTGCTCGTCTCTCCAGCGACGTCTCCAAGCAACCGAGGGCTGTCAGCGGCGGCGGAGGCGCCCGGCGGACCAAACGCACCCCGGAGGCCGGCTGTCAGCCTGAAGACCTTTGATGCAGAAGAAAGAGGGGGAAAAACACGGAGCTTTTATTCCGTCTATATATAAACCTTTTTGCGGAACAAATTACAGGTAGTTTTCTCTCCATCAGGACTTCCTGTGGCGATTTCATTTAGCCGCACAGCTTCAAATACAGCGGATGATTGGGGCGCCGTCTCTGGAAAAAGCTTCTAAAAGACGGGCGTTAAGACGAAGGCGCTTTCAGGTTTTAGTCAGAAATGTCCTCACGGGAGGAGACTGGCAGCAGGAGTCCGTTAGTTATGTTCACGTGATACGTGCGTGTGCCTGACTGTTAGAAACCAGACAGAGTGTAGTGTCACGTACACAGCCTTTACCTGAGACATTTACGTGGGTAGGAAATAAAACCAGTACTCACAGCTTTATAACAACTAAACAGCGTACGACAGCATCATCTGTTCATCATAAGGACAGGATAATGTCTGACAAAGTGTGCATTATCAGAAATTAACACACGCCGTTAAAGCCTGAACCATCTGACATGAAAACATTTGATTCGTCCTTAAACGACTGTATAAACAGGTGACTTACATCATAGTCACTTACAAAAGAAATAAAAAAAATGGGAATGTATTTAATATGTTTTATGTTTTCTATTGACCCTTTATTGAAAGTCAAATAAAGTTACAAAATAAACAAATATTTAAAAAAAAACAATGACTTTAAGACTATAAATGACATAATACTCTAGTTTTTGGTGAAAATGGAAGGGGACAGAGAGAAGAAAACTGATCATCTCTGCCTCATTTAACAATTTGAACCAATATTTAACTAAATAAAGCCTGGATTGATTTGATTTACGATTTTTTAATCCATGATTTTGATCCACTCAATTCCTATCAATTCAATTCTGAGTTTAGATCAGGGGTGGGCAAACTACGGCCCGGGGGCCACATGCGGCCCCTTAAACTACTTAATGTGGCCCTCCAAATTAAAATACATTGAATCAAAAATCCTAATCATTGTTTTATTTTCATTGTATTTCTGGTTTCTTCCCATGAATGGTGTTGTTTCTTTGACGTTTGTGTGTGTTCCTTTCTGAGTCAGATGGTGATCTTTCGGATTATTCCTACACCACATAAATGCAGCATTTCTTTGAGTTCACATTTTCCTCTGAAGAACATCAACCCATTGGATCACCCAAAAGAGAACAAAAATCAAAATTTAGAAATTAAAACTCCCAAATTTTCTGTTTTTAAATGAATATATGTGAATCTGAATCCAAATTAAAGCACGTTTTTCTCTAAATTCCATATTATTTTTTTAGTTTATGAGGTTGATTACCCAATCTCTCCTTCCATCTGCTCCTTGTCCGGCCCTTATGCCAAATTTTAGAACCCTTTGTGGCCCACGAGTCAAAACAATTGCCCACCCCTGGTTTAGACGGTCTCCGTGTTTAGAAATACATTGATGATCTATGTATGTTTTGAAGAATTTCATATTAATCTGATACAGTTCACATTCTGTAAAATGTATTGGTAAAATAATAACGAGATTGTTAATAGTATACAGTGTTACATGGATTCTCAAACAGAGAATCTCCAATAATTGTTCTGCCTCTCCTGGAGAGCGTTTCACTTTGGCCACTAGGTGGCGATCGTGCTATAGCATTAGACCTTATTCCAGAAGAAGAATGGTTACTTTACATAAAATAGATTTCCTTAAAAGAATTTGGAACATTTATGTAAATTAATGTAATGTGAATGTTCATTTAGTCAGCAATGTATGTTTAGGTTAACCTAGCGTTAGCATTAGCCGTCCTATGGGAAATTCTATTACACGTTAGCATTAAGCTAGCAGACTTTTATGTGTTAGATCGATCTCTACATTCATAGATTTATTATTGATCTATTAAGGCTAGATCAAATTTTATCAACCCTGTCTTATAAATATATCTCTTTGGTACTTCAAATAGCAAAAATACACATCAGATGCCTCAGAACTTTTTTTTTTTGTTATAACCCGTTTCCTACATCCTTAAAGTTCATATTGTCTGATACTTTGTTTTTTCACAGTTTTTTTCTTAAATGTAATATTTAAATTTGACTCTTTTATTGATTTCTCAAGATTAGAAACACTTTTTTTCCTTCATTTTTGTTTTGAATTTGTTTGTTTTTTAAAAATCTCATGTCCTTAATTTAAAGTTTAAAGTTGCAACTAAGTGATATAGTTGTTTTAGAAGGCAGGTCTGTGGAAACATTCACTTTGAGGGTGCAAAAGTTCTGACTATTATTATTGTTTTTTTTTTTGTTCTTTGTTTCAAACACAAACACAAAATGAAAATAAAATTAGAATTTGAAAAATAAAAATATAAGAATTTAAAAGTACAAAAATACAAAATAAACATAAGAATCTAAAAATACAAATATAGGAATTGAAAAAATACAAATATATAAGTAAAGCAAACAATGTGCTTGAAAAGGAGTGGGTAGAAGAAAATTCTTTCTACAACATTTTTTGTTAGCTTGTCTATTTACAGTTTTTTTTCTTCTTTTTTCTAAAAACACTTCAAATTTCTTTTGGTTAAAACGCATTTGCAATGACATTTGTGCATGTTTATAATGATCATGTCAGTCCTTGGAAAGATTCAGCAGTGGAAGTTGTTTCTGGCTTTAAACATAATAACTATCATGGCATTAATAAAGTACATAAAGCGCCCTGCGTAGGGATATAGAACATTTGGACCACGTGACCGGAACTTCTTTTTTAGGTGTGCATTATCACTTTTTAATCCACAACCTGCAGCCAATCAGAATCGAGTATTCACCGTGTAACTTCCAGTAGTCTTACAAATACTTCCCAATACAAGTATGTACCCACAACCCTTTGCTGTGTGGTTCAATGAGGCGGTAACCTTCAAACTCCCCCAGCACCCCCGGCCGTCCGGCTGCATCGGTCAGCAGCGTTGGAGGTTGAAGCTCTTCTGCTCCAGGGCATCTCAGCAGGACGGTTATTACCAGAGGAGCTCGTCTCTCATTTGTTTTCTGCTTTCACGTCTTATTGACTCGTCCAGGAAAGACACTAAAGTTGCCCCCTGAGGGCAGATCCCACCAGCCGTCTCCGCACCTTAGAAACCTTCTGTTTACGAGCACATGACTCCAACATTTATGGTTAAGAGGGAGATATTTGTTCTTCTGGATTAGATCTTAGACTCGGGACGGCACCGCTGGTCCAGTTAGTGAAAAAAAATGGGATAAAATAATAAAAGACGTTCCAGGTGAAGCAGAAAACATCTATTTCAAAAGTCTGTTTGACCCAGATTTATTCTTCGTGGACTACTTTTCTACAAATCAGGCTTTTCAAGGTATTAAAGTCCCTCTCTGATCATCTTTTCATTTTTTTTTTAATTATGACGATACCGATTTGATCAAAAACCTTGGACATAGTTTCTACAATTCCTCTCTGAGTTGTGGGCGGGACCAGTGGCACAGAGTAACCCCGCCCCCTCTTCTGGCTGAGATCTCAGATCATGGAGCTTGAGGCCGAGCCAGCATAACTTTTATTAATGTGAAGTTAACATTTTTGGCTGAAGCCAAATAAGGGTGTTCATTATTTTCTTTTTATTACAGTCATAGACTGGAATAAATTTTGCCCAACTTTTAAATTAAAAAATGTTAAAGTGCGCGCTAAAACGCTGATGCATCGTTGTGTCACACGCCACTTTTTGGCCTTAAGCCAAATGTTGTTCATTCATAAATGTTGTTTTATTCAGTGCATCCCTAATGTTTATATTAGATTTTATTTAGGAAATACTCTATTTTATGATGAATTATCTTTACGTATAAATGTCGTCCATCTTCAGAAAAAGCCGCAAGAACATATTAAAAAGAGTCTTTAAGCTTTGTCAGTAAGATATTTCTGGTCCAGAATAGTTCAAAATATTATATTTATGAATTAAACATATTACATTATAAATTTAAATGTTACCACTGGATTTATAGCTGTAATTATAAACATTGTTATAGATTCTTAAGTGAGGGATAACACTACGTAAAAAGAAAAGCTTACATTTCTGGGTTTTTCTTTCTTTTTGTTAATTAGATCTGTGTTTGGATCTTATGTTTTTTAAATAAGTAAAATAATTTAAAAAAGAGGTAAAATCAGTTAAATTGAAATATGTTAAACATGTCAGGAATAAAACTTACGTACGAATACTATCTGACTACAGGGACAAACGTTGAGGACAGAAGACACTGATAGTTTGGAGTGGCCTTTAGTTTGAATGTGTTTTTTATGGTTTCATGTGCAGCAGACGTTGCATGACCTTCACCGTGACCCCTCGGGCTAGTGCCAAACATCTGCCTGTGAATCCTGCAGCCACCTGCTGTCTGTCCAGGACGCCCCGGTTTGCACTCTTTTCTCATTAAAGTGTAACCTGATCTGCTGATCAATACCTCCTGTTCTTTAAGCTGCATCATCATGTTAGAATAACCGTCATTTGAAGCAGCTTCACGTGAACAGACCCCGCGCGGTGAGACCCACCAGCCGGGACGGTCTGAAGCTCCGCCTCTCTGTGTTAACGGGGTCATTTCAGGGCAGATCTTTGGTCTTCAGGTGTGGATTTGGGGAACTTTTCTACACAAGCCACAAAGTGGCCAAAAGAGAGTTCCATCTCCAAGGAGGAACATTACAGACAGAGGAAGGATTAAACTGGAAAGCTCTTGAAGTGATAAGAGCCAGAATCAATGACTCAGCCTTGATTCTGTTGCAGAGTTTATCTCCTCAGGAAATGTCCCTGAAAGGCCGCTTTTACTCACTGATCCATGACTCTAAGGTGACAAAACGTGTATAATGACGAGCGGAAGCGATCGATAATAATTTCATCCTTCACCAGAATGATCATCTCTCTTTTTCTGTTTTCTGTTTCTGTAAAACCCGAGCGCCGACTCTCAGATATGAAGTCATTTTTGTGGCTGAGTGAGTCTGAAAGCCGCCGCTCTCCATGTTTGCCCTCAGGCTGCAGCAAAACCACGTCTGTCAGCGTGGACCAGGAAGATTTGGATGATGGAAAACCTCATGAAGCTCTCACTGCCTCCTCACGCTGCGGCTTTATTTCAGTCTATATGGTGGAAATAATCATTAAAAACCTGAAAAATAGGTTTATATTTACGGCAGGTTAGAGTATTTATTCTGCAGCAGAACATCTTTATTTATAGCCAGCAGGAAGAAAACATTTCAGCAATAATGTATTCATCTAGTCATTGCAAACATTGTGACTCCATGATTCACGAGAAAAGGATTGCAACTGTTAAAGATGTTTTAACAATGACTGCACATAAAGACTGGACTGAGTGACTTTTCTGTTTCAAACAGGAAGTGGCTCCCATAGACTTCAAAAGAGAAATAAAGTTTTTTTGTAGTTCCAGTTATTTAAGATATAAACTGAACCAATTAGATGGCTCAAAATAAGTAGGTGGAGCCTGCTGGCCCCCATGTCTAAAATTTAAAACCTTTCATTGACAGATGACAGTCGTACTCCTGATTGGTGAGAGTGGTTGCCGTAGAAATGTTGACCAATAACTGCTTACTGACTGACTCCAACATGGCGACATCTGTATAAGAAAAAAGATGGCAACAGAATTGACTTTATTTGGTTGGAGCCGGCGGTTTAAAGGTCATATAGCATACAGAATCACCTGTTTTATACTGCTCATATCTCACTATAAGTGCTACTTTGATCTATCCACGCATTTCAGAGTAATCTCTCAGTACCAGCCCCTCCTAACACAAGCAGGTCCTCACAAGCTGATGTCACAAAGTGTGAACAGCCCCTTCCAGGAAGAGTCTGCGCTGCCAGAACTGTCCACCAGGCTAACAAAAACACCCAATTTCTCCACGAAGCTAGCGGTGATCAACCGTTGGCTTCACCACTCAGCTGCTAGCTACGCCACTCAGCTAGCGATTCTCAACCGTTTAGCTTTGCTACCCACCTAGCAGTGCTTAGCTGCTAGCTTCACCACTCAGCTATCAGTGCTTACCCGCTAAGTTTTGCTGTTTGGCTAGTTGTTCTCAGCCGCTAAGTTTTGCCCCTCAGCTTGTGGCGCTCACCCACTAGTTTTACTGATCGGCTAGCGCTTTACCGCTAGCCCCAACCATTGCTACACTAGTTGTAGCGATAGCCAGGGCATGAGGCCGGCTTTAGTATGACGTTGTGAAATGGGCGGAACACAAAAGGCGGGGCTTCAGAGATCGAGGCATCTTACTATTGGGTAGGAAAAAAACTCGCATAAAGAACTCATATTTTATAAATAATGTGTTTTTTTTCAGTGTGTCAGAGTTAATATATGAATATAGTTTACTCTGTAAGGCTGAAGAAAATCTTGGTATCGGCCCTTTAAATGAGCTCCTTCAGTAGTTTACTTGACTAAACTCCTCCTGGCTTTAGACGGTAGTTTGAAGTCCAGATTTGGCGTCTTTAGGAGCCGTTTTGATGCTGAACGAACGTTTGCTTCTGTGTCTCTGAGTTGAATTGCGGTCGACTGAAGGAGAACCGACAGGAATCTGCAGACGAAGGCGTGCGAGCGCGGCTGAAGTCATTAGGGGGATGGAGTGAGTGCAAGTGTGTAAATGAGGGAGAGAGTGATTAAGTACATAAGTCAAAGGGGAGCGGGGCCGATGGAGAGAGCATGTGAAGAGTACAGGAAGCAGACTTTCCCACCGACTCATTAGGTGGGTAATTAAAGCACAAAGCTGTGGCCCCCGGGCACCGCCGAGCTGCTCCCCGAGCCGCCACCGCTAACGACGGCGCTGGACGTCGGAGGGGAGGAAGACGCAGGCTCCACGCAGCTGGGGGGGGCAGATTAGTCCTCACAGTTCAGGTTTCTTTATCATGTTATTGACAAACCTTTGCAGACTGGAGAGAGGTGAATGTTTTATTTACCTGAGAGAGACTTCTACTCTTCTGTTCCAGCCTTTCCTGATAAAGAATTTATCCAGCAAAACGTCTCTGATCTTCTGCAGGGGTTCAAGAACAAAAATCTGACCAAACTGTTCAGTTTGAAAGGAAGAAACATTTGTGTTTGGGGACTCAAGTCTGGGGTAAAACCAGGGGAAAGCCCCGCCCCCTCCAAACCACACTGCACATGGGTTTACAGGTGTTTCAGGCTGTATTCAGACCGGACATATTCGTTAACCAGAGTTTGTTTCTGCTCTTCCGATAATCTGGGACACATTTTCAGTCTGAATACCCCAGTGGTCACTGGTCCGGGACCAGGAACCGCCATATTTAGAGGTGGTCTCTGTTCTTTTCCAATGAGACTGAGCTACAGTTCATTGTGAGTTTCCTCAGTCTGAATAGAGTCCATGCTCGGAGTGGAACAACTGGACCAAACAGCAGGAAAAAGTTGACATTTATTCATGCGTTCAAAACTGACCAGTGAAATATAAGGTTTGAATAAGTGAACTATCCAACAAGGATTGCAAAGCGCAGGACTTCCTTTAGTCTTTCTCTTGCTGCTTTGCCCCGCCCTCGTAATTCCTGGCCAATGACTGAAGAGATCTTTAGTCATGTGGTTTTGTTTACAGGCTTTAGTTTAAAAACAGAAATCTCCTATAGATCCCAGTCTGAGTAAACACAAGTTCAGGACTCGGTCCGGACCAGGTGAAGTTGACTCCGGACTCGGTCCGGACCAGGTGAAGTCGACTCTGGACTCGGTCCGGACCAGGTGAAGTCGACTCCGGACTCGGTCCGGACCAGGTGAAGTCGACTCCGGACGCAAGGTTCAGGACTTGGTCCAGACCAGGTGAAGTCGACTCCGGACTCGGTCCGGACCAGATGAAGTCGACTCTGGACTCGGTCCGGACCAGGTGAAGTCGACTCCGGACTCGGTCCGGACCAGGTGAAGTCGACTCCGTCTGGAACAACAGACTTTTCCAGTCTGAATACACCCACAGTTCCTGTTGAAACCTGCACCAACCAGGAATCGCTCCTCTGTGATGAGGTCTAGTCTCCAATAGCGTTCATGTTTTACACGTTTGTACAGCACCGCCGGCGTGTTCGATCCCCCTCAGATGAAAGAGCTCATGATTTAAGTTGAGGTAACGATTGCAGCAGAAATGCACTGAGATGATGAGATCATTAGAACTGTGGAAGTCGGACTGAAAGAGAAGAGAGAGATGCTTCTGGAGAGGTTTGAACCAGCTGAACCTGCACTCCAGGTTTACTTCTAACTGATTCTGTGTTTTTTTCTTTTTTTTTTAAGTAGCGGCAGTTAGTCCATTTATTTTATTGATGGTCAGAGAAAACATGTTTATGTCACAAAGAAGAAGCAGCTACGAGAAATGAACCGCTGAACTCTCTATCAAACCCGTCATTGACATGGATCATGTTGAGTAACCGACTGATCCTCCCTGATTGCATCAGTTGAATTGACCTCTGAGCCGTACCTGAGAGGAGGGCAAAACCTCCAACACTCAGACTCCAGTTTATGCTGCTGAATGGGTTTTCAGGTCAACTCTCACCTTTAGCTCCTCCCACAAAAGCAGCATTTTTTAAATCTCAATTGAAATCTTTCTCCTTACAGAAATACTGCCTTACTTTAAATCTTAGTTCTGTCATCCACACAACAAACCAGTTCACAGCTGTGCGTGTTAAATTCTCATGGATGTCAAAGGAGAAGACCTCAGAAGCTTATGGCTCACTTTGGGGTCATCGTGGTCATTCTTAACGATACAACGGGAGCCAACTTCTCGCTGAATGGATGGCGAAGGATTGTCCGTTTAGGAGAAACGCCAACATTTACGCCAAAATATTGATTCCTAGTAAAGAACAGACGACATCAGTGAACAGACAGCAGACATCTGGTCAAGTGTCATTGAATTTAAAGTATTTTAACCATGTGTTACAGTATGAGTGCATTCTGACAGTGTACAGTATATAATAGTATCTGACTGCAGGTCAGATTGAGATGTCTATAATCATGATGGGCAGCTAAAGCTTCAGACCGTCAATGAATAGAAGTTTCCTGTAGCATTCTAGCCTGTTAAAGACATAGAAGAATATTGTGAAGCTTTAATAGATAAAATAAATCAAAGTTAGTCGATATTTTAGCCTCCTACTAGAAGTGTCACAAACAGGCAGACAGACGGCTGGATCCAAGTGCAGCAGGTTTATTGACAGAAGGATTGACAGACAATGCAATACGTATCACAACACGTCATAATACATGACCCACGATACAATGCGTATCACAATACACATTTCACGAGACAATATGCATCACAATACATGTTTCCTGTTATAAAACTAATCACAATACACGTCCCACGATACAATACATATAATAATACATGAGCCACGATACAATGCACATCACAATACATATTTCACGAGACAATATGCATCACAATACATGTCTCATGTTATAATACGAATCACAATACACGTCCCACGATATAATACATATCACATTACATGTCTCCTGATACAGTACATATCATAATACACATCCCACAATACAATGTATCACAATACATGACTCCTGTTACAATACGTACCCCAATACATGTTTCACGATCCAATATGTGTCACAATACACATCCCACGATTAAATATGTATCACAATACATGTCCCACGATACAATGCGTATCACAATACATGTCTCCTGGTACAATACATATCACAATACGTGTCCAACGACACAATGTGTATCACAATACATGTGTCCTGATACAGTATGTGTCACAATACACATCCCACGATACAATATGTATCCTGATAAATGTCTTAAGATAAAAATCCTGATTACAATACATGTCTCACGATACAATATGTATTCTGATACATTCCTCACAATACAATACATATCACAATACAATACATATCACAACATATCCCAAGACTGGAAAATGTTTCACTTTTTTTAAGAGTATCACTATCAAATTTTTTTTACCTGAATATTAAAATGTCTTTCATTGTAATTGCAATGTATCCCCGTTTTTATTTGATGCCGAAAGTAACGTGGCTCAGAGTTTCATTTCGGTACCCGTTCCATGTAAAAACTCAAGTAGTACATTCTGACAGAACATTTAACACAAGGTTGTTCTCACAAGATTTTATTGTTGTCTTAGTCGCAGTGTAGAGCTGCCTAAAGAGGTTCAGTTTGCTGTGCTGCCATCTCGTGGTCGAGTTTTAGGTGGAAAACAAAAGTAACCAGGACGCTCTTCAATGATTGATTAAATATCGACTTACTGATGATTGTTTGACTCTGCTCTGTGTTTCCACCAGTAAAGGAAGTTCCTAGTAACTTTGGCCTTGACTTTGACTTGTCAGCATTTTAAACTGATGTAGCCAAACAAATATCACAATACATCAACATATCAGTTTTTCTCTACATCACAAATACAATCTATTTCAAACAGATTTTTCCGTCTGCTCCCGATTCACAATGATTTAGATACAGACATATATTCTCAACAAATGACTGTCATCAAGTGAAAATCCTCTGGATGTGCTCCATCCACACCTTTTTTTCATTTTGTCTTCTTTGGTCAGATTATGAAGTATTTGTATCCCGACTGTCATATAAGTGAGCTCCCTTCATTTGTTAACCGACCCCCCAACGAGTAAACAGTAATTCTGCAGGTGATTTTGGAATTTCACCATTAATTATGCATCACAATGGTTATGTTTTGGCCGTAGTTTGCCGTCCGAAGAGGCCTTGACCTTTGAACCTGCACATCCTGGCCTGTTATTAATACAGAATAAAAAGTTCTTCTCTCCACTGAGGGGCTGCAGGTTTCCTTCACATCTGCTGCTCTTCTGGATCCACAAAGAGGACAAAAGATGAGAGCAGAGCAGAGAAGGCAGCCTCTCACTTCCAGAGGAGACCCTTCAAAGCCGCTGTGGGGGAGGGCGTGCAGCTTCCCCTGCTGGGGTCCATGCAAAAAGCAAGGCAGGAGCTGCTTCTCCTCCCCGCTGAGAGGAGAAGCAGGGGAAACAGACCGCAGAGGAGCGTGGGGGGGGGGAAACAGAGGAGTCTCTGACATTTCCATTTTGAGGCTGACGGCGAGAAGGAGACCTGCAGGAGGTCTTCACAGGAGAGCAGAGCTCCCGAGGACAATAAGGCCACTTAATTGGACACTGAATAACGATATGACGACTTCACAGAGAGCAGAGCGGGGAGGGGCCGTCACTTTCAGAGAGCCAATTATGGGATATTCACAGACTTTCTGCAGATCAGCATCAGGTTGAAATCTGATTAGTTGCATTTTGACTCCGAGGCGTCTCCTGATTTGTTTTTCTTCTCCTTCGCTGAAGCTAACATGAACATGATTGAACTCTCTTCCGTCCAACAATGCAAAACTAGAACCTAGTCTGTTTGGGGAGATAACTGGAGATTTATTAACCACAAAAACAGCTTCAGAAGGTCAATTAGGTAGGAAGAGATCTGCAGGGAAAAAGCCGATCGCTGGATTCGTTCTCAGAAAACTGTTGCTGATCGTTTTCTCCCAGAAAAACAGAAAATTGTCTCCTGGAATCAGATCTTTACCGGCAGACCAAAATACCTGCAGGAAACCATCTGATACCTCTTTATTGTCGCTTTCAGAGGAGAACTCCAGCTCATTTCTAATTAAAATGTTTAAGTTTAACTTATTTTCATTAAAATGTTTAATAGTAATGTTTTTTATCAAAGAGTTTCCACTGATTGTTCGATGTTGGACACAAAATACGGTGGCCCTGAAGTCCAAATCACATCAATGCTGGATCATCATAACCTTTATTTCAGCAGGCAAAACATGAAGAACAATTTCTTATTTACAATGTTGGCCGGAAAATGCTACAAATACATAAAGGAAAAGAAAGAAAACAACCAGGATGTTTTAGAGATATTAATATATCATTTATATTAGATCTCAACAGTTAAAAAAGCAAAACAACTAATAAGCAATAATAATAAAAACAACATTAAAGTTTAGAAATCAAAACAAAATTCCAGAAAAAAAACATAAAAAAAAAATAAATTAATAAATAAACAAAATATAAATAAAAAATTCCACAAAACAAACCAAAAAAAGACAATTAAGTAAAAAATAAAATAACACAAAGAAGAAACTGAAAAAGGTAGTTATTGTTAGGATGATAACGTTTGTTCACCTTTTTTAAAGGAAGTTATTTAACAGTAACTTCCAACAGACAATGAGTTTGTTTAAATTTCCACCCTAATCCTAACTACTAAAAAACTAGTTTTTATACTCAAAATATAGGTTCAGTATAGTTATAGTTTTAGTATTTTATTCTAAAAAAAAACTATAGTTTTTAGTTGTTATATAGTGCAGGACTATCTATTGCCCTGGATGCCCTGGATGTTAAAGGCGGTTCGGACATGATGCTCACTTCTTTACTTTCCATTTTTTTAAGCTCTGAATACGACATCAACAATTTCAGAAAGAGAAAAATTGACTTAATACGAACATTTGTGACTCCACTCTGTTCTGATGATGGAAATGTTCATGATTTATTTAAAAATTACACTTTTTTTTTTTGGTGCAAAAGCTGTTCAACCGCAATGCACTGTGGTCTATATTTGCCAATCCAGTGAGCATCATACACGCTAGTTTTTTTGCAAAGACTTCTGGGAAATTTCTGGGGCACTCGCTGTTGGAATTGTAGATTCAGACAGCATTAGAAGAGAGCAAACACACTGTAGAGTGGAGAGGGAAGAAATTCAAACAAAGCCAATATGTCTTTACGTTGCTGGCCACGCCCACTGCAAGAGTTTGTCCATCAATTCTTTACTACAGTTCAGATAAAACCTCTTCTTCACAATAGAAACATCATCATCCTATCAGTGACGTCCTATTCTGGGTTTTTACTTTATTAAAAACAAATTTTAATTTTTCATTTTGATTTCTGGAAGCTACTTCTGTTTTCTAACATGTTTTGTTTTGTTTTTTTCATTGTTATGTTGAATATGTTTTTGCATTGAGGTATTTTGTACATCAGGGCCACCGTACAAAAACAAAAAAGCATTTAATTTCCTTAGGAAACATTTTTAGATACAATTTACTTTGAAGGGAGTCCTGACCAACAGGCAGCAAACAGGAAAAACAGGAAGAACTTATATCAGCAAACAGCAGCTTTTCTGATCAAATGTAGTTCTGGAAATGTGTAAAAACTTTCTATTGAGAGCTGCTCTATGTTCACATGTAGACTCTATTTTGTTGTCTGGATGTTAAATCTGAGCAACTGCAGAAAAATACTGAACTTGGTTTGTTTTTATAAGAGAAAAACATCTAAAATGTATTTGTATCTGGTGTTTGATTCACTTGTTATGTAAGAGAATATTAAATAGTAGTAAAAACTCAAATGTTAGAAGCCTATTTGGAAGACTTAAGATTACAGTCCTTTCACTGTTTATCTGTTAAATCAGCTTTCTTGTCGGGACTTTGTGTTTTGGAATGTCTGCTCCAGCATTTAAAAGCTTTTACTCTGAGAATCTGAAAACTAATTGAGGGTTTTAGGCCAAAAATGAGAAAAGATTGAGCGGAAAGAACATTTTTATTACCTAAATAGTTGCAATAAATAATGAAAGACTTTCTAAAGTTTTGCTGGTTTAAGAGGGAACTGTGTGTCCTCCACAGCGGCTGATTGACTTTCATTACAAACAAACGCTTCTGTAACCATGAGGTGAAGTCGGCGAGCGGCGGCGGCGGCGGGATCAGAAATCAGCTGCAGTGGGTGGATAATATATGCCGGGCTATTTTCTTCGCCATGCAAATGCGGTGGAAGCCTTTCTCCCGGAGGTGGTGCGTGTGTGTGCTGAGCCTCACCGCTCCAATCTTTCAGCTTATTAATTTCATATTTACTCATTTATTTTTAAATGTGATGAGTGATGGAAAGGCGGCGGGCTGCGGCTCAGAGGTGCTTACATGGCAGATGGGTTTATGAGAGGAAGTAGGCCAGTGTCAGAGTCAGGGATTCAACTCCAAGATGAGGTTGTTCCTTTAATATTTATGGGAATGGAGAATAATCGGTAGAAGTTTGACTTTTCTGAGGCCGCTTTTGATTTTCCAAGAATTGTTGCTGAACAAACGGAAGGATGGTTTCTGAATCACTTAATATGGTGGTCTCAATATTTTCTAAAATTTGTGTTAATTGTGGTTAGCTAAATGACGTCGTGAGCTATTAGGCGTGTTTGAGATCGTGCAGGCGGACGCGGCGCTGCGCAGATCGCCTGGATCGCGGTGCATGCTGGTTAGTTTCTGTCACCGACGTCACATTTGCGACGACATGAAGTATCGCGAGAAAGGGGCGGGTTCAAGGCGCCTACCTAAGCCAGCGCAGCCAGAAAATAGGTACTGCGCTGGCTGCAAGCCGCCTTGATGACTACAAAACAATGCATTGTGGGAAACGGTGTCCTGAAAGTTTTTGTAGTTTAATGTGAAATAACTGGCGCTTAATGAAGGAAATATGTGTATTTTTTTACTCTTTCTAGAAGGTAGTGAATCGCTGATGAAAAAATATACAAGATTTTAAATAATCTGTGGTTATTTGTGTCATAGTTGTCTTTAAAATGAACTTTAATTTTTATTTTATCTGTTTATTTGGGACTGTGCACATGTAATGAATCCCCCGACTATTTTTTTTAGCTGTTTTACTCTAAGAGATGTGAAAAAATACTATAAAAGACAGAACAGCACAGATCATACTAGGAGGAGTGGAGTATTAAAATTCAGCTGAATGTTGAGGACAACCCCCAACTCCTCGTTCTCGTACAATCTCGTCGTCCACCTTCATCTCAGGCGCCTTTCTCCGCCCCCTCCTGCAGCAGGTTGGTCTCACCGACGATGCAGGCGAGGCGCGAGTCAACTCAAACACGCCTATTGTAAACATCACTGTCATGTGACCTTCTGTGACACTTTTTAGCTCATTTTTAAAGAGCCACCACTTCCAGAACAACTGGAAAGTGGCATTGTCTTTCAGTGGAATAGGTCTGCCTAACATACCAAGACATTGTGGCTGTTTTCAAGGAGTTCAGTATTGAGAGGCAGGCGAGACATGCTAACTACGACAAGCTAACTGGGAACAAAAAATGGACAAAAATGTAATAAAGAATTTAGACTTATCTGTAAAAGTGAAAAGTTTGCTATTCTAATAAAATACTGATTAATAAGTTTATTAAAATTGAATGTATTTAAAATAGTTCAAAGCAATGAGTTATACAGGCGCTACGCTAGCTTGTTGCATACACAAAGTTGGATGCCATATTGGATAGGGCAAGATGTCTGTTTACTGATGTAATACGATTGAACAAACAGAGCTGGAACATCAAAAATGTGACTTTTCAGTCGTATATTATTTCTGTGAACTGATAAAGGAAAACATTTTAGGAAAATCTGAGTGAGTTTACTTTCTATAGTGAAGGTTTTGTAATCTTGGCCCAAAAATAAATGGAGCTGGTAACAAATTAACAACAGATCTTATAATGTCATGATTTTTGGTGGTTTCCTGGTCGAGTTGGTGGTTTTGGTTCTAAATCTGCGAACATAAATGACTTTAGGCGGTTTTGGTGGTTTTGTCGTTGAAAGCAGAAATGTTTGGTCAGGAGTGGCAGGTAAGCCAGTGCCTCACCTGTAAACTATCCTCGTCATCGTGACCAATTCATAATAGAATAAAAATGTGTCCACTAATCTGTTCTATAAATGCAATTTATATGAATGACTTCTAATCATTTTTAGCCTCAAAATGATGTATTTTGCATGTTTCCTTTACATTTGCACAAAGCACAGCCTCGATTACACAATCTTTGTTAAACTAGGTGATCACATGCTTCTAATTTACTCAGTGATTACTAATGATGTCATTCTTTGTAGCTATTAATACATCTTTATTTTCCATACAAAATGAATTTTTTGCTTGTGTGTGGCTTCTTTATTGTTATTGTCTGATTACATTATTTCGGTTTAAGTGGATATATTCTGGAATAAAATCCATGTATTTTTTTCTTCATTTATGTTATAAAAAGTTACGTTTTAAAAAATGTAGTTTTAATGTGTTTAATAAATGTTGTTTGGCCTGCAACCTAGGATGTGTTTTGGATTTTTGCCCCCTGTGTGATTAACTTTGACACCCCTGTGATGGAGGCTGGGTGGGATCCACTTTTGCATTTACCCCGCGGCGCTGCATCGCGACCGCCTCAAAAAGCCCCCGCCGCCGCATGCTTGTAAACAACACGTTTTTAAACACGGACCGAGGAGTCTATCAGTTTGTGTAAATCTTAGTCTGTGTGTACAAACGTTCTGTTTTCTATATAAAAACAATTTTATTTAATAATACCACAACCGAGGTCAATTTTTGTGATAATCTGAGTTTTTTCCTTTTTTAAAATCTGACCAAAATGAAGCATTTTGTGGTCATTTTACTGTCTCTGCTAAGCCATGGCTCGTCTACTGCCCTTTCCAATATGGCGTCACTCTTTAGGTATCTTGGACAATGGTAGCAGGCTAGCGTAGCATCTCTAGCAAACAAAACTCATTGGTTCAAAGAATGCCTGGCAGATCTGTTGGTCCTCACACATTTTTACACTCAATCTGGTCCTCTTTGCAAAGTGTTTAAAACAGAAGAATACAAGGAATGTGGGCGTGGTTTGCTAATAACCTCTGTTGCTAAGGAAATCCAGAAATGTACTTTTACAGATTCTTGTGAAACTAATGTCACTCTATTCGGTGACCTCAGGCAAGCAAAACATGAAATGGTTGCTATGGAGAAAAAACCGACAGAAAAGCCGCCATTTTGAAAAAAGTGCTTTTTCCATCAATTTCTCACATACATCCTAGACCAGCTTCACAGAAAGAGAGAAGGGGGAAGGGTTAGTGGTGCATAGTGGCTGCTCAGCAAGTAAGATCAGGTCAAAGATGGGCATCGAGGGTGGCGATGTTCATAGAGGCGAGCAGAAGAGGGCGGCGATGGTTCCTACGGTCGGGCAGCGAGGGCGGATAGTGACTGCGGGCCATCCCACGCCGCTCGCAGCTTTAATTTAGCTTTTTTATTGAACCGACAGACATTTTTGTGGTACAGGATAATATCTTCACACGGCTCACCAGGAGCAGAACTGTTTTTTGTTCATATCCATGTGTGATGTCATCGTTTCACTTGCTAAAGAACAGATCTCTTCCTCCTGTTTCCTGTCTCCTCTTTTTGACCCGTGACGCTTACCAACAGCAAAAGAGTGAAGGACAAGGAGATAAGAGGATTATTTGGAGAATCCAGCCGTTGTCTGGCCTTCATTTACTTTTGCCTCATGAACAACAGTAAGCTTTGAAATACTGATGTAAGTCAGTCGATCCAGTTTCTCCTGAAGAACCAAAGTGACAGCAGGTCAGCTGGTTACCGTCGTGTGGATCTGATTACAGTTTTTACTCAGAGTTTTGGATCTCTGCTCCCTTTTAGTGCTGTGGTTTCCTGTTGCTGCAGCCAGAACCTCATCCATTCTCTTCACCTGCAATCGGGTATCTGTTCTAACTAGGCAGGTCAGATAAATGAGCGAGTGGCCTGGCTCTGACTCGGCTCACATCCTCCACTTCCAGCCCAGAGCTGAGGCTGAAGGTTAACTTGAAGACACTTTTCCTGCTTTTAGCCTCTTGGTTTGTGTAGAAAACACTCTGCAGGTTTGACCGCACCGCCATGATGAGCTGGACTGCATCAGAAAATGTCATGTTGGTCAGTTCATTGGTCAGTTTGCACCTTAAAGACAGATTGTTACCATCGTTACACACTACTAGACCTGTAGAGTTGCTCACATTCTTCAGGAGAGACCAACAGAGTGAGCAGCTGATCTACAGAGAACAGGAGTAGCAGGGGGCGGAGTCAGAGCCCACTTCTCAGAAGTAAAAATATGTCTAAGCAAGATTTAACACTGTCGCCGGTGAAGACAAAATACAAAAAAATCTTTGAATCATCAAAACTCTTCAGCCATTTACGTAATTTCAATGAACTTTGATGCAGAATAAACTGTTTTTTTTATCAATTTTATTTGGCAAAACTAGCTAGCATGTGGTGTTGCAAATTAGTGTAGAACCATTTTTCTTCTCATCAGAATTTGTTATTCTGTGTTCATCTCAAACACGTCTCTGTTCAGAAACTGGACATCACAGACAGGAGTGGGAGGAGC
Source organism: Oryzias javanicus (assembly GCA_003999625.1). NCBI lineage: Eukaryota > Metazoa > Chordata > Actinopteri > Beloniformes > Adrianichthyidae > Oryzias > Oryzias javanicus. The sequence continues at coordinate 32,517,940 of CM012452.1, read as the reverse complement.
TACTGCCATATATATATATATAAATTCTATTTTATTGTATTTATTTAAATATTTATTTAACATATTGTAATTTACTTTGATTTTCCAAACACACTTTTAAACATCAGCATTAATCTGCTTTTCTCTGCTTCAGAATCTGTTGAAAATTAAGTTAATTGCGAGTTAATTGCATTAACGTTAGTAGAGTTACGGTACTTACTTAATTTAGTTTCTTTACTTAAAAAAAAAAAAAAAAGATTCCTATGAAGGAAAACTTCTATACATCAACCTCTCGACTTTAGCTACCAAAGCCAAAACCTGGTCTGGATTCATTCTAGTTGCTGGACCGGACTCCCAAAGAGGTTTAGTCTTCTTTGTATTATTGTTCTCATGGGGTTTTTGGTAAAATGTAATTAATTTTATTGGACTAAGAGATCATTTTTTTAAATGAAAACTAACAAAGGTTAAAAATCGTCCAATCTTTGCTCAGAAATATCAGTCTGTTAATTGTTAGTTGCAATTCTGTGGATTCCAGGTATTGTTGAAAATAAAGATTTTTTAGGCTCTCATTCTAAAAGACGACGTTGAACTCTTTCACTGCTGCGTTTCTAACTTGACCTCCCGTCTGTGGAGCAGTTCAAACTTTCCTTCTGAAAATCCGTCTTTTGTTAAAGTGCTTTGACACCTGAGTGTTTTTCTAAGAAACATCAAGAAGCCTTTCAGTGCAATTATTCAAACCACCTTAAGTGGACTCTTTTCAGGGGGGGTTATGATGGATAATTCCCAGATGTCGGGAGCATTTAAATCCATCTGGGTAAGTGGTACCAAGGTAGCGACGTCCACATTATTGACACAGTGGTAATGGAAGTCAAATAATGAAAACAGAAAATTGTTCTCTGAACGGACTGACGGACGTTTCATTTTAGATCCTGTGTTCACTCAGAGAGTGATCCGTGTTTTGGTTTGAAACCTTCAGATGGGGAGAAATACGAAGATTTGACTTCTCAAAGCAAACACGTTTTTGTAAGAAACAAGAGCAGGTTTAAACAATATATCTGGAATAACCCTGAAAAATATTTAGAGCAGCTTTTAGTTAAAATTAATTAAATATTGTCCAGTTTTTTCCAGCTGAACTTAAGCAATTTTTGAGTCCTCATCTGTAAAAATTAGGGCTTAAATGCAGGATAAAAACACAAAAAAGAGAATTTTTCTTCTAGTATTGAGAACTGTTCTATATGACGGAGTATTATGGCCACCAGAAATAGAAAAAAAAGTAATATCACAAGATTGAAAGTCGTTTACAACTTTTTCCCATAAACGTACAACTTTAAAATAACTATTTAAAAACATGTTTTCTTGCTTGTAAAGTGGCCCTAATAGTAATCATAATTCTAATTAGAATCCTTCAATCCAGAAACAGCTATTGTGTCACTTGTTCCTGAATAACACCGAGTCATCAGCAAACATATGAACACCAATCTGCTGCAGTTATCGTTCCTACTTATGATCCAACACAAACAAACAGCAAAGAGGAAACTCCATGACAAACATGGATGAATGCCTGAGATCTTCAGGAATGAAGAAATAAAGCTACATTTATGCAGAGAAAAGAGGAATTATAGTAATAAAACCTAAAGTCTGAGCAGCCACGGTCTTTTCACTCACTCTTTAGTTGAGTTTGAATGTTGGTTAAAGAGTTTATCTCTATAGAGATTTGTCTCAGAATCATTTGAAATTTTAGTTTGAACTTTTTTTTTTATTAAATTCATATTTCTAAGTTGTCTCACTTCCTGTTTTCTTGGGTGATTTCTTTTGCGGCACAGTTAATGTTAGATTGGGGGTTGTGCTGCCACAAACAGTTACTTCAATAGACGACTAATCGCAGATTATTTTTTCAGATTAGTCGACTAATCGGTTAATGCGCAGACGAGATGTAAAACACACATGTTAACCATAAACAGATTTAAACTAACTAAAAGCTAGATATATAGTGCTACCTGTGATAATGCTAGTGTGAATGCTGTAAGCTGAATTCGGCCTCTGAACATGCTAGTGCTGAGAGCTGAAGATGCTGAAATTGATTGCTAAAATCACTGAATCTTATAGCTGAAATCGCTGAAGGTAATAGCTGAAAACGCTGAAGCTGATAGCTGAAAAATCTGAAGCTGATAGCTGAAATCGCTGAAGCTGATAGCTGAAAAATCTGAAGCTGATAGCTGAAAAATCTGAAGCTGATAGCTGAAAACGCTAAAGCTGATAGCTGAAAAATCTGAAGCTGATAGCTGAAAAATCTGAAGCTGATAGCTGAAAACGCAGAAGCTGATAGCTGAAAAATCTGAAGCTGATAGCTGAAAAATCTGAAGCTGATAGCTGAAAATGCAGAAGCTGATAGCTGAAAAATCTGAAGCTGACAGCTGAAAACAAAGAAGCTGATAGCTGAAAAATCTGAAGCTGATAGCTGAAAAATCTGAAGCTGATAGCTGAAAACGCTGAAGCTGAAAAATCTGAAGCTGATAGCTGAAAACGCTGAAGCTGATAGCTGAAAAATCTGAAGCTGATAGCTGAAAACGCCGAAGCTGATAAATCTGAAGCTGATAGCTGAAAACGCAGAAGCTGATAGCTGAAAAATCTGAAGCTGATAGCTGAAAACGCCGAAGCTGATAAATCTGAAGCTGATAGCTGAAAACGCAGAAGCTGATAGCTGAAAAATCTGAAGCTGATAGCTGAAAACGCAGAAGCTGATAGCTGAAAAATCTGAAGCTGATAGCTGAAAAACTGAGTCAGTCTAACTCTGTGTTTGGTTCTGTCAACAACTAAGAGGTGAATTACTAAATAAACTAAGTCCTAGAAAACAACAGTTTTTTAGATTTTGGCTAAAAACGCCGTCATAATAGTTAAAAGTTGATGAATCTGTTTCAAAAGTGTCAAAGTTCATCATCTAGAGCAGATTTTATCTCCACATTTTCCTTTGTTTTTCCGCAGTCCATCTTCACGTGAAGCTCAAAGTCAAATGTTTGTTTTCTGGTTTGAGTTTAAAGCTGGAGATGATAAAACAGGAACTGTTGTGGAGCAGGACGCATGCTAAATCGCTTTCAGCACGAATCTTCTCCTCTGACAGATTACTGCTAACACGGCCCTAAAAAACACAATTTGTTTTCTCTGTTTGCCAGAAGCCTTTCCCACTCATCACGGCCACCAGGCAATTTGTCCCAGCGACTGCGGGATCTTCATTTCTTGTTGATTCATGCGATACATTTCTTCTTGGCTCAGCCAGACAAATAAAGTAATTATCTGCCACTTCATGTTCGGTTTAGCGGCCTGACGTCTGACGGACCGGAGGCTCCTTCAGAGCGGTGACACGGCAGATCGTTTACCCTCGTCTGCCAAAACAAAGCGGCTCCGCTCGGATAAACGGGATTTTAGTCCGAGGACTCGCAGGAAGTTCAGCGACGCTTTGGCTCGGAAATAAACCCAACAAATGAAACGTGGACTGATGAAGAGATGTGGAGTTTGTTTAAAGGCCTCTGGATGAGATTATTAGCGGCTCACGCAGTGATTAAAGCCGCCGCCGTCGGCTGTGTTCCCACCACCTAATTGAAACCATTCCTTATTTACTCATCTGCAGATGGCGGCGCGAGTTCTCCCACCTCGTGATGCTCCCTGGGAGGGGCTGGGGGTTCACCACAAAAGCAAAATCCAACAGATGAACACGTTTCACCCGTTTGCAGCGGCGGCCTATTTCTTTTTGTCAACCCCCCCACGCTTTTACAGGAGGGCTCAGTAGGACCGTCTGATTGAGACACTCGGAGGAGTATTTTTAGCTCCCGTTTAGCCTGAAGGGAACTCGTTTGTGGGGGTTTTTCTCCTCGTCTTCAGCGCGAATTTCTCTGGATTTGAAGACTTTGGACTCAATCAGCTCCACATCTGCTCCAGATGATGGGATTCCTGCCCATACAGTCGATCCCGTTGTTCTCTATTGTCTGCAGTCGACCTGATGATGCTGGGGGGGGGGCTTCTTTAAGAGCAGCAGCTGCAATCGCTTACAAGAAAGAGAAATGAGGACGTCTGGGAAAAAAACAGAGAAACAACAAGATCCTGAGGAGCATTTCTACAGAACAAGCTCATCTTTGATTGATCTTCTGTCGTTCAATAGATAGAATCAGATTGTTTTAACTCTGTCCAATTACAGATTTTCATAAAATCTATTTATTCCATTAAAATGTGAGTGGATAACCAGCTGAGTGGTCTGGTGGTAGAGTGTCCACCCTGAGACTGGAAGGTTGCACGTTCAAATCCAGGCTGAGTCATACGAAGACCTTAACTCTGGAGAACTGCTGCTGTTTCTTTTCTTTTACATTTTTTTGTTTCGTTCATTTTTTTCCTTTTTTTATTTATTATTTTTCACGTTTTTTTGGCCGCTGTAATTTGGTTTTATCTAAAATGGACAAATAAAAATAAAATGGTCAAATTGATATATTTGAAGAAAATTGTTTCTTGGGTTCTGCAGTTAAACATGTAGCATCCCTGCTAAACACTCACCATCAGTGGGTTGGATCGGGGGGGTTAAACCACCTAATGGATCCTGAGCGCGGCGGTGTCTGCAGCTCACCACTCCACCGGGGGAGGAGTCAAACGCAGCCTAGATCCCTAACAACTACTGGGACTTTAACTTTAATATGGTCAAACGTGTATGTGACTGAGGATTTAATGATTTGGTTTATACAGACCTAAACCCCCCAAAAATAAAATAAACAAGAAGATACCACTTCAGTCATCATTGATCGATCTCCAAAGTCTTCCCAGTGGTCTTTTTTCTAGGACATAGTTTCTGCAGGGCGGCGGGAGTTCATCAGACATTTAGCTCGGAGTCATGGATGGAACTATTTTTGCAGAGTAATCCTTACTTTGATTTCCCATCATCTCCCCCACTAGCTTACAGCCCCCCACACCCCCAGGGAACACATTTGGTGATCATTATCTGAGCTTTCCAGCTGAACAGTTTAGATCCAGATTGCAGCTCGGATGAGGTAAACAAAGACGTTCATGGATCTAATCGCACAAGTGAATGCATCAGATTGGGGTGGAGCAGGGAGACGTTTGGCCCCGCCCACTTCAGTTGGTGCATAACAACTACAAACGTTATTTAAATTTTAACTGCTTCGCCACAATTTGAAGAAAGAAATACTCATAAATGAAGTTTTAAGCTTAAATTATTGTCATCTATTGTCAGAAAAACGTCTTTAAAACAACATTTTTATCCATCCCCCCAGTTTCTTGACCCACTGTCTCCTTTTTTGGGCTCCACCAAAGCCTAACCTGGATATGACTGAGTGAAGACATGATTGTTTTTGGATTTTGGGTCTGAAAAAATCCAAACTCTGGACAGAAAAGTCCCAACTGACTTCAAAACCTTTATTTTTTTATTATTTTTACTCCAAACTTTCATGTCAGTTTGGCATTCTGTTGATTTTTGTCAATTAAAGTGCAATAAAATGTTGAAAGAAACAGCCACGTTAGCAGTGATTGAGCCGCGGTGCATTGTGGGAATGAACGTACTTTGACTGGTAATCTCACTCCACTAAACACGACATGTTTTTTTTAATGTTCTCTTTGTCATTTTTATTGAGCAGCTGCTCTGTTCATGGCGGGGTATAAACTGTTATTCATAACCGTTTTTCCCGCCGCTGCAGTGGAAGCCCCGGCCGCCGCCGCCACCGCTGCCCGCTCGCTCTGACCTCCCCCTGAACTTCCACTGATCCACTTTTCCCAGGCAGCCCAGCCTGTCCTTCTGCGGAGCCTCATTGACTCTAATTAGCCAGTGCAGTGTTTCCCATGTCTAGTGACAGCTTGTGCCGATGACCAGACCTTTACTCACCCCCCCGCCTCCTCTCGTTTCCCTCCTTCCCCTCCTCTCGTTCCTGGTGGCTCCTCGTTCCTGATTCTGTCCATCGTTGGACGTTTCAGGAGTCTGAAATTTGATTTGAGTCCCGTTGAAGAAGAGCTCCGATGGAGGAGATGGAGACAGACGTTAACTGTGAGTGACGGTTAGATCAGTGCTGCTGTCTGAGCTTCACCTCCTCTTCACTGTTCATGTCATCCTCAATGACTGAAGGCTGGAAACCTGCAGAGCTGCAGATCATTTTGTCATGCATGATATGACGTTTATCACATTGTTAAAGACTGATGGAACCCGAGATCAGCTGATAACTGAGTCCAGAAGCTGAGAGGAAACAAACGTTCTCTTTCTGAAAATCATCATTTATGGCTTCATGTAAAACAGGAGTGTCAAAGTCAATCGCACAACGCAACAAAATCCAAAATACTCCATGGATAAATGTTTATTAAACACTCTAAAGCTACATTTTTTACATTTTAAAATAATAATATTATTATAATATTAATAATTATGAACTTGATATATAGCATTATCTGTCATGATGCTAGTGTGAATGCTGGAAGCTGAATTTGACAGCTGAAGATGCTGAAGCTGGTAGCTGAAAATTCTAAAGTTAATAGTTGAAAACGCTAAAGTTGATAACTAGCTAAAATATCCTAAAAAACTAAAAAAAAAAAAAAAAAATGCCTTAACAGCCAGCATGTAGCTAAAAAACAGCCAAACTTCAAAATATCCTGAAAAAAAAGTCTAAATTAGTCAGAACAGCTAACAAGTAGCCAAATTATTAATAGAATAGAATAGAATAGAAATACTCTATTCATCCCAGGCTGGGAAATTAGGCTGTTGCAGCATTAGGTGTATACAGAAGATATTGATATATTTAAAAGAAAAAAGCGATATTTACAAAAGATAAGAAAAATATATATATATATATATATATATATACAAGAAAAAACAAGCAAAATGTGCAAATTGTAATGTGCAAACTATAATAATAATAGGGGGTGTGCAAAATAGAGGCAGTAATGGACATCGGTCATTTTATCTATTACAGCGGGATGAGGAGTTATATAATCTTATTGTGTTTGGAAGAAATGATTTCCTGTAGCGGTCCCTGGAACAGCGGAGTTGTCTCAGCCTTTTGGAAAAGGCGCTCCGTTGTTTGTCCAGAACTGGGTGGAGAGGGTGGTCTGGGTTATCCATGATGGATTGCAAAAAAAAAAAAAAAAATCTTAAACAAATATTAGTTTTTTATTTTTTTTTTTTTATTTCATTTTCAAAGCACACATAAGAAGTTTTACAGTAATCAAGGTTTCTGAGAAAAGAAAAATGAAAAGGGACAGAAAGAAGTAAACTTATTAACTCTGCCCCGTTTAACCAAGTCAATAAATAATTTCAGTCAACAAACAAAATTATGCAACATATATAGCAAGAGGTAAGAAAAAACAAACACCAAAAATAATAGGGAAAAAAGTAGTAGTATTTTCCTTTTTTTTTTCCCTTCCCTTATTCTTTTCCCTCTTTTCCTTTCTCTTTTTCCTTCCTTTCCCATCAAGCATTAAGCCCGTTTTTACCGTTTTTAATGACTGTTTGATTCGTATGATGTGAGCATTTGTTTTTTCACAGTTTTTTTAAAAATAATAATTGATTTAGATTCTTTTATAGATTTCTCTAAAGTATTCCATAATCTAATACCCTGCACTGAGACACTTTTTTCCTTACATTAGTAAAAGCCAAAACAGTCAAAAAACACAAAAAGCTAGCAGAATGCCAATTTCAAAAACAATAAATTGGTAACTTTTTAACATAATTTTGTATATTAAAAAGGCAGGAATATTATTCCAGAATAAATTAACTTAAACCTTAAATAACTTTTAATATTTTCCTCTCCATAAAAATATATTTTGTCAAAATTATACAAGTTAGAAATAAGTTCAAGATATTATTGGGTCATTGATAACAGTTAAATAAAATGATCTGGAGGGCCGGATAGTATCACCCGGCGGGCCGGATCCGGCCCCCGGGCCTCGACTTTGACACATGTGATGTAAAGTGTAAAAACAGCAGTTCCTGAAACCCCCTCCTCCTCCTCCTCCTCCTGTGGAGAAGTCATCAAGCGTCTCCTCTCCCCGCAGGAGGAACCTCCACGCTGCGCCTCTCCTCGGTGCGGGAGCTGCCCGCTCAGCTGCAGGAGCTGTACCAGCAGGGCTTCGTCCTCGCCGCCGTCCACCCCTTCATCCACCCCTGCGGGCCGGAGTCCAGCAGCCCCCAGCACCACCTGTACCGGGCCATTCTGGTGCGGCTCAGTGACGGGTGAGTCTCCAGAACTCTGCGGTTTAAAGAACAACGTGTGAGGACAAAAGTAGAAGGGAAAACAAAAAACAACAAAGTTAAAATCACTTAAGATGACATGGAGATCATTGATGAGAGTCATGATGCTGATGGTCAGAACCAGACAGGAAGTGAAGCTAAAGCTGCTCAGTTGGTGTTTCTTCTTCTCTGTCGTAATCTTTGATTGGTTTTTGTTTGATTAACTTCATGATATACACCCCCCACCCCCCCAGCATCCTCCCCAAACATCATGAGTGGGTCCGAACCAAACCAGCAGATGACTGTAGAACCTCAGGCTGCAGTCAAACGCGGCGTTCCCACAGGACAGAATATAGGATTTGTAACTCATACAATACATTTTGTACACAAGCACAAAAATTTGAATTTCAAAAAACACGCGTGCATGAATTAAAATCACAACAGCTTGAATCAAATTATGCACAAATGCAGGAATCGGAACCACATTTACACACATTTGTGCATACATGTGGTTTTGTGTGTGTTACGGCAAACAAGCGGTTTGTGTGTAACATTTAAAGGTTTGTGCTTATAGTTAGTTTCAAGCTGCTGTAATTTTATTTGTACATGTGTAAATTTGCATTTTTTTTTATTTCATAAGTTTTATATTTAGGTACAACATATATTGCATAAGTTACAAATCAAGAATTACGTACACACAAATCCAAACTTACACTTCAATAAAGAATTATACACTAATCCAAAGGTACGCACAAATCAAGAAATACAAACAAATCAAGAATTACGCACGAATCAAGAATTACGCACAAATCAAGAAATACGCACAAATCGAGAAATACGCACAAATCAAAAAATACGCACGAATCAAGAATTACGCACAAATCGAGAAATGCACACAAATTAAGAATTACGCACAAATCGAGAGATGCGCACAAATCAAGAATTCTGCACAAATCAAGAAATACATACAAATCAAGACTTACAAAAAATCAAGAATTACGCACAAATCAAGAATTACGTATAAAATCAAAAAATGTGCAAAATCAAGAATTACAAAAAATCAAGAATTACGCACGAATCAAGAATTACAAACAAATCAAGAATTACGCACAAATGAAGAAATACGGACAAATCAAGAATTACGAACAAATCAAGAATTACAAAAAATCAAGAATTACGCACGAATCAAGAATTACAAAAAATCAAGAATCACGCACAAATCAAGAATCACGCACAAATCAAGAATTACGCACAAATCGAGAATTGCGCACAAAACAAGAATTACGCATAAAATCAAAAAATGCGCACAAATCAAGAATTACAAAAATCAAGAATTACGCACGAATCAAGAATTACAAAAAAATCAAGAATTACAAAAAAATCAAGAAATACGGACAAATCAAGAATTACGCACAAATCGAGAATTGCGCACAAATCAAGAATTACGCATAAAATCAAAAAATGCGCACAAATCAAGAATTACAAAAAATCAAGAATTACGCACGAATCAAGAATTACAAACACATTAAGAATTACACACAAATCAAGAATTACGCACAAATCAAGAAATACGGACAAATCAAGAATTACGAACAAATCAAGAAATACGCACAAATCAAGAATTACAAAAGAAATCAAGAATTACGAACAGATTAAGGAATACAAAAAAATCAAGAATTACAAAAAATCAAGAATTACAAAAAATCAAGAATTACAAAAGAAATCAAGAATTACGCATAAATCGAGAAATACGAACGAATCAAGAATTACCCACAAATCAAGAATTATGAACAAATCAAGAATTACCCACAAATCAAGAATTACGAACAAATCAAGAATTACGCACAAATCAAGAATTATGAACAAATTAAGAGTTACGCACGAATGAAGAATTACAAAAAATCAAGAATTACGCACAAATCAAGAATTGCGCACAAATCGAGAAATACGAACAAATCAAGAATTACCCACAAATCAAGAATTACGAACAAATCAAGAATTACTCACAAATCAAGAATTATGAACAAATTAAGAGTTACGCACGAACGCAGAATTACAAAAAATCAAGAATTACGCACAAATCAAGATTTACGCACAAATCAAGAATTGCGCACAAATTCAAAGTTACGCACGACAAAACTAAATGTATCCACACAACAAGAGTTACACACACACAAACCTAAAGTCACGCTCAAATCAAGAAATCGGGGTGAGTCTATTTTCTCTCTATACTCTTTGCTGTCAGAATTCAACATTCTGCATCCAGTCCTCTGATGTGTCTGATGGAATTCAGCTGCATTCCTGGTCTCTCCGGCTTCTTCTTCACCGTTCAGAGGAAACACAACCCCCTGCTGCTCGTCTGCATTGATGTTTCATTTAGCTAACGCTTTAACCTCCGGCGCCGCTGCAGCAACGATACCACAGACGACCAAGAGAGCGGAGAGGGAGAACCTGCGAAGCATTTCCTGCAACCTGAAGACCAAGCTTCCTAGTCGTAAAAACATCACAAGAGTTCAAATGAAAGAGAAACCAAACAAAACGTCTTTATATTTAGAAAAACATTCAAATTAGTGAGAAGTAATGATCATCCGATGAACGAAAGCTGGAGCAGAAGATGGAGAGGAGTCATCCTGCTCGGTTTCTCCTCCGTCATCCTCCTCACAGCAGTGACAGCTTAATTTGGGTTTGTCAAGCTGTCACTTTTTATCATTATTTGCTGTAATTTTGACTGAGATGAGCGCCCCGAGGCGTGACCGTAATCCCTGCTTGCTGTCAATCAGCTGACAGCCTGAGGTGAAGCTGAGGGCCTGTGAAGTCTGGTCTGCATCCAGACCTTAACGGGTCACTTTTCCTCCTGAACCGGGGTCAGAATCTGAGAAGTTTAGATGCTGCTGGAGACGCTTAAGAATGTCTTTGGACCTGCAGATTTATTGAAGGTTTTGTGGTTCATGTAGACCAGCCAGACCTTTCAGCCCCTGGAGACCAAACCAAACATGGACAATCTAAATGTTTGCATCCAAAATGGTTTTCATTTTCAGATTCATCTTTCTAATAAGTCATTGCATGATCATTTTTAAGTATTTCTCTGAACTTTGTTGTTTTATGTTGTATATACTGTACGTATGAATCTTCCTTGTGGAGAACCCAGAGAGAAGAGACTTTAAAATGAGGCTGAAGATCCTCCAGAAACATTTTTAAAACTCTTGCAAATTAAAAAGATAAATTAGTATTTGGCTTAATCCAACGTGATCCTGAAGGTTTCCGTGACGTGCTGTGTCGTTCTGACTCGCTCTAGAAGGTCAAACTTCACCTGAACTCTCAAAGAAGTTCCTTCATCAAACAGTCGGATTCCAGCAGAAAACTTAGAGATCTAAAGGACATTGTTCCTCCAAAAAATGAACCATCCCAGATCAATATGACTGAAAATTCTGGTGGACTCATTTAACCTGTGTTGCTCTTCTGGAATTCATCACTTTTGGTGATCATCCATGTTTCTGTTCTTCCAGTTTTGTGGATTTTTCTTAAATAAAGAATCAGTTTGTAGATTTTATTTTCCCTGAAAACTGTAGATAAACATTAGGGCTGCCCCGATTGGCCGACTAATCGACTATCAAAATAGTCAAAAACTAATTTAATAATTGATTATTTGTTTCTTTATAATAAATGGCGTTGGAGTGTAGTAAAGTTGAAGGCTATAATGGTATTCTGCAGCTTTTTGGACTGTTTTGGCATTTATTAAAGTTTTTTAGGTTATTTTGGAGTTTAGCTAGTATTTCAGCTACATGCTAACAATTTTGGCTAATTTAGGCTTTTTCTCAGTTTTTCAGGTTAATTTGGCATTTGACTAATATTTAAGTATAAGCTTCAGGGTTTTTAGTTATCAATTTCAACATCTTCAGCACCAGTCACACACTATCGCAGGTAATGCTAAATATCTAGTTTGTAGTTAGTTTAAAGCTAAAACAAACATTTTACATCCAGTTTTCCCATGACCCGATTAGTCGACTAATCAGAAAAAATCATCGTGATTAGTCGACTATTAAAATAATCTTTTGTGGCAGCACTAATGAACATTTTATAGACGCGTTCCAGTCTTACCTCTCCACTATGCTAGCAGACGATTGGATGACATCACATCACTTATCACCAGATTTTTGTAATATTTGTAAACTAATACTTATCACATTTTTTTTTTCAAGTCGTCAGATTTTTAAAACTAAATCAGTTTTTGTCAGTAAACTACAAAAACACTTGGAAAATGTATTTCCTTTTGGTGATAGTAGTCCATTTGGTTTATTTATTTAAAATCCAACATTATTCTGAAATTTTAGTGTGATAATTACATTACTTGAGGTGTGTTTTTACTAATTATAACTTTTAAGATTTCAAATTGGCAATCTAAGACGCAATACAGATTTTGAGTATCCGAGTATTCAGGTACTCGTTCCAGCTTTAGTTGGTCGGGACCGAGGCGTCTCCGCTCAAACGCCGTGATGTCTCGTTTAAGGAAACGCCAGCGTAAACTGCATTATGTTGAACCAGCGTCTGCCATGTTAACCTTTACGCTTCCGTCTGACGCGCGATCGCACATTTGTGTGATTGAACCGCCAATCACCAAAGTCTGTGGAGAAATTACCGCCAGGCTTCCGGTTCTGAATGGAAACTGCTGACACGGCGACTCTTTTGCCGCATGTGGACAAATTACAGAAACGCAGCTGAAGCATTGTGAGCCTGCCAACGCGCAGAAGGTCGCTTGACCAAGACGCTGACGTCTTATTTGCATTTCTGTTAAGACGACCTCTCCGGCTCTTTAAGCCCCTCGTCAGCAGAAAGGACTATAACACAGCATCTTCTGCTGAAGAAAACCTCCATGACAGGTGAGGGGCGCCGAGAAGCACCGCCTGAAAGAGTGGGAGAGACAGCAGGAGGATAAATGTGATAATAAAAGAAAACACTGACAGAGATGGAGTGAAAGGGCCAAAGGATTCTACCCAACAGAAAGCAGGGCCAGGCTTTGTCTCCAGCGCCTGTCACCATGGAGACAGATGCTCACATCAGTTCATGCTCGGGGGAATCCAGCCTCAGGTTTGAGGAGAGCTGATCAAAATCAGGAGAGAGGCTTAAATCTGCAGCAAAGAGGGACGAGGGGAGGATGTGGAGGAAAGAAGGAGCGGGTGTGGGGAGAAAATCTGTTCAAAGACCCAGTATTTCTTTTTATTTAAATAGTACAATACAATCTCCTGGCTCCGCCCCATTCTGATGCATCCACTCACCGACCAATAGATCCATGAACGTCTTTGTTTTCCTCGTCTGAGCTGGAATCTGGATCTAAACTGGACGACTGTGTAACAAAACTCACGGTTCTGATCGTTTTTCAGGTTAGTAAAAAGGAAAAACAACAAAATCTAAAGCCTAAAATTAATCTGTAGAGAAGCTTTAAAACATATATTTGATTAAACGTAATATAAAGTACTTCAAAGCATAAACATACACTCCCATCAAAACATTTCCTCATTAAGGCAAAACATTAAAAACAAAAAGCTAAAACATGTCTGATCACATTTACATGTTTTGAGACCAAATCTACTAAAACTGAGAAAAAAAATAATGTTTGAAAATAGTATATCATATGTCATTTATTCCTGGCGATTTACGACACGGAGACGTATACCGTCGCTTTTATTTAGCTCTTCAAAAGAGATAAACCTGATCTCTCACCATCCGTGACGAGTAGAGGGAGATCCTCGAGACTCCTCAAGATTCAATTATGATTCAGGAGATTTGCATCATTTTTACAAATGTTTTTCTTTACTACAAGATACTAGACCAACATTTCTTACTTTTCTCTACTAAAGTGCATTTTTCAGTAAAGCACAGATCAGAATTTCTGTTTAACTTTTGTTGAGAACTTAAAATATTTTCTTTGATAATCAAAAATGTTCCCTGAATAAGATCGTTTTATCATCAGACCAGCTTGAATGAAACTCACCTCAAACCGAATAAATAGTGTCTAACTCGCCACACGTTGTGATTTCATAAATTGCTTGTGTTCCTACACATTTCATGTTGGTGTGACAGAACGTACACACTCCCTTGACCCTCGTCACTGTGAAAGCCAAAATGCTTCCAAATGGTCACTGTAAGTGAAGTGGGATGAAGAGATCTGGAAGGTCGGCCATGTTTGTGTGCCTTTCAGAAACGTCAGAGTGAAAAACGCTTCGAGTTTAGTCCCGCTTGTTACTACAACTTTAAATCCTTTTCATTCTTTGATTATCGATTATTTAAAATGTATTAAACGATTCAGTATTTTTTCATTGATCATAATTAATGCATCCAAAAGTGGATATTCTGTAGAGATGAGGACGAGAAAAGTCTAAAGTTAGAACACTTTTGGACGAACACCAAGCAGAAACTTTGATGCTTGTTAAAAAAAAATACAGTATAATGTATATAGAATACAGTAGACTATTGCTACCACAAATAATTATTTTAATAGTTATCTGATCACCGATTATTTTTTCTGATTAGTCGACTAATCGGGTCATAAACAAACTGAATGTAAAGCTCACATCTTAACCATCATTAGCTTTAAGCTGACTAAAAACTAGATGTATAGCATTATTTGTGATAACGCTAGTGTAAATGCTATTAGCTGAATCTGTCTGTTGAAAATGCTAAAGCTGATGGCTGAATATGCTGAAATTTATAGATGAAAACACTGAAGCTAAAAGCTGAAAAAGCTGAAGCTGCTGGCAATCTAAAATATTAGTTACATTTCAACTTAGCCAAAATAAAGGAAAATATAAAAATTAAGTTAACAAAACAGCTAGCATGTAGCTGAAATATTAGCTAAACTTCGAAATAGACTAAAAAAACGTTTTAAAAAAAGTATAAGTTAGCCAAAACAGCTAGCATGTAACTGAAATATTAGCTAAATTCTATAATAGCCTATAAAACAAAAAAAAAAAAGCCTGAGTTAGCCAAAACAGCTAGCATGTAGCTGAAATATTAGCTAAACTTCAAAATAGACTAAAAAAACTTTTTAAAAAAGTATAAGTTAGCCAAAATAGCTAGCATGTAACTGAAATATTAGCTAAATTCTATAATAGCCTATAAAACAAAAAAAAAGCCTGAGTTAGCCAAAACAGCTAGCATGTAGCTGATATATTAGCTAAACTTTGAAATAGACTAAAAAAAACTTTTAAAAAAGTATAAGTTAGCCAAAACAGCTAGCATGTTAGCTAAACTACAAAATAGCCTTAAAGATGTGAAAAACAGTCCAAAAAGCTATGATAGTCCCAATATAACTTTCAAATTTACTACACTCTGACTCCATATAATATAAAGTAACGACTAATCGACTATTATATTAGTCGTCGACTATTTTAATAGTTGATTAGTCGTCGATTAGTCGAGTAATGGTGGCAGCCCTAGAACGATTGATTTGAATAAAACACACTAGGTGGAGGAGGGGGTCTGCGGCTAGTCATCCTTACGGATTATCCGTGATCTGTCCCGTCCACGACTCGCAGGAATTTCTAATGACCTCCTGCCGCTCTGCAGAAACTATGTCCTAGAAAACAACATGATTTTGGCTAAAACCAGCATCATCATAAAGGGAAGACCACTGGGAACTCTTTCAGATCAGAAGATGATCTGACTCAGACTTTAAAGTCAAAGAGCAGACGCCTGCATTTGTTAAAAACCAACATCATGTGTGCGGACACAAGCGGGTCAAAGCCCCGCGGCTCCGTCCCGGCGGGGGCGTCCCCGTCAACCAGGAGCTTCGCGTGCTCCGGGGGTCCACGCACAGCAGGAACTGCTCGGCCTGGAAATGTTAAACGTCCTCGCCGCCGCTCTGCCACACCTGCTTAAGCGGGCTGTAACTCCAGAGGCTTCGGAAGGCGCTTTGTCAGCGGTGGCGGTTCACCTGCTGCGGACGGCGAGCGGGGAAAAACTGCGAGCAGCCAGAATGGATTGGGCTGAATGAAAATTTAAAATGTCAACTGTCAAATTTCCTGGTGTTCAATTTGGTCACGATGAAATCGGGTTACAGTTCAGCAGGCAGTGTCTGATGGGATATATTCATCATTATTGGGTAATTGGACGCCGCTCCCATGTGCTCAAGCGGCGAGAAAGTCAAAGAGGAAGATGGAGGAGGAGGAAAATAGAGAGCTACAAGCTGAAAACCATCAGAGTGGATTTGCTCAAATAATTCACAAATGGGAGAAAATGTGACATTAGAACAGGCGTGTTATTAAAATGCCACAATGTGAGTAAGTGCGAGTATAAGTCTGATGCTCCCTGACTGGGTCGTCATAGCGATGGCGGGGAAGAGGACTGACACGCTCTTTGTTTCTGCGGCGGAGGGATGGAAGAACTCACATTTTTTTAGTTTGCTGAGAGGTTTTAACTTTGACTCTTTCTCTGGTAGGAGGGAAAAGCTTTTGTCGTTAAATAAGTGCAATTAAACCTCACTTAGGAGTTATTCTGGGATGGAAACGGTAAGGTAGTAATCTGAGACTTTTCTGGTGTTCTCATCTCTAAATCATTCAAAATACAGGACAACAACTTATTTCTT
Source organism: Oryzias javanicus (assembly GCA_003999625.1). NCBI lineage: Eukaryota > Metazoa > Chordata > Actinopteri > Beloniformes > Adrianichthyidae > Oryzias > Oryzias javanicus. Next base: position 32,501,174 of record CM012452.1, on the reverse strand, counting down.
GGAGGATCAATAACTACGATTCATTCTGACAACAATTCGATTCATTTCTTACTCTGTTTTCTGCACTATAAGACGCACATGATTATATAGAAGCTGCATTAGTGGCTTTAAACTTTAAACTCTGCGTCGTAAGCGTCTCTTTAAAGGAGATATCTCGGGATCTTCACACACACAAATGGAAATGAAAATGCACACGCCGCGCTGTCAAATATCCCAGCATGCACTGCTGGAGAACATAGAGTCGGCTGCTACTTCCTGTTGTTGCGAGGCCTGTCGCGGCTCGGTATTGATCCATGGATAAAGTTGATTATACGCTAATCTGTGGTTGACGATACGATTCATATCGGTTCTTTTTTAACGATCCGATTCACTGACGTAAAATTGATCTTCAAGTTATATAAGCTAGAGTTGCTACGCATGTTGAGTACGCAAAGTTGGACGCCATATTGGAATGGTATAGACTCCTGTCTATCTTTGTGTTACAATTGTACAAACAGAGCTGGAAAACAAGGATGAGACTTTTCACAGTAAATGATAACTTTCAGCTGATAAAGGAGAACTTCTAGAAAACATTTTAGGAAGATTTGAGTCAGTTTTCTCTCAACAGTGAACGTTTAGGCTGATCTATTCAAAGTCAGCTTTAGACTTCTGGCAGGACCACCGATCTAGAATGATCATGGTGTTATATGTGTGTTAGACCTCAGATCAGATCAGAACAGACGACCCGCTGGTAATCAGATTACCAAACAGAGGAATAGAAACTACCCAGGATTCCCTCCCTACCGGTGTCGTGCGGGTCCCGGAGTCCTTTTGATCCATTTCGATAAGCCTCGCTGCACCAAGACTGAAGTGCTCACGTGTCCTCTCTCCTGTCTGTGGACCGGAGTGCACCGTACCGCTCTGCGACCGGCCCCAGGTGGGTACCGGACCAACGGGCACTAGCGGTCTGTAGCGAGGTCGACCCCTCACGACCAGTTTATAAACACGGACTGAGGAGTCCAACAGTTTGTGTGAATCTGTGATTAGATTTGAATAAAATCACAATCATGCATCAGGTATGAATTACATTTCCTTTATAATAAAGTATTTATTTGTTAAAAATATCATGACCTGGGTCTTGGTTTTGTGATGATCAGAGTTTTTCTTTTTTCTCTTAAAATTGGAGCAAAATTAAGCGTTTTACTGTATTTGCTGAGTCATGTCTCAATGTTTGCTGACCTTTCCAATATGGCGTCACTCTTTACGTGTCTTGGACAATGGAAACAGGCTAACGTTAACGTCTCTAGCAAAGTAACTCACTGGTTTTTACCTCGTAGTCAAACGAACCCGTCTCAATACTGATGATAATCTATTTATTTCATGTTAAAAGTAATTTATAATGTAAAGGTCGATTCTGTTCTCCCTCGACGGATTGATCTTGTTGGATCGAAGTAAAAGAAATCGAATAATCAACTTATTTGATTAATTATTACACTTAATTAAAGTGACGTAGTGTTTTCACTTCCTTTCACTTGTCCGTGTTCCTCTCCTTTTACGCCATTTAAACATTTGTTGTAAAAAAAAAATTCAAAAATAATACATTTGTTGAATTTGATCAAAAATGAAATAAAACTGATTAATAAAAATATTAATACATTATTTATCGATTCAAACATTAAATTTTAAAATGACATTTGACCGTTTTTGACAAAAAAAAATGTTATTTTATTTGAAAATGTACATGGACAATGTTTGTTCATCATTTGTAGTCTTACTGTTTCTCTGATTTTTACTCACCCATTTTTTTACGGTGCGTTGTGTTCTGCGTCCTGATTGGCTGTGGACCATCGTCCTCCATGTGTTTCCTGTACATAATGTTGAATCCTCCATGTTTTTATAGGATAGAGGACGCTTGTCTAATGTTTCTAATGTAATACAGATAAAGCTTTGTTCAGGTGTGAACAATATAATACAGGTAAAACAGATCTGAACAGATGTAGAGAAATAATTCAATTCTGTTTGTTCAGAGGAGATTTAATGTAAACCAAAAGGTAATTTCTTCATCTTTGAGTTTTCTGAACAACAATAGAACAACAGCAGAACCACTTTTCATACCTCAGTGAACAGGAAGTAATTGGAAACCACAGATTTACAGATGATGTTTCCACCACGAGGCTGAAGTAAATCCCAAAGAAAGCCATTAACAGGTAATACACAATTAGTTTCCTTGTGAGCGTTCCGCTCCGGCGGGAGCGATTAGGTCCGACACAAGATGTTTTACGGCAGAGCGGCGCCCCCAGCCCATCTGTGGCGAGGCGAGGGGGAGGCCGAGCAGGTGTTGGGGCCCAGCGGGAGGCTTCCTGTCGGTGGGCAGACCGCCGTTTGACACCCGTCTGACCGCACGAGGCCTCTGCGGCCGACAGCCGGCCGCATGCTGCACCAAAAGTCTGAGTTTCACACCGAGGAGGTGGACTGCAGCGGAGACTTTCACCCCGAGGCCGTCCCCCGACACTAAACGCTTCTCGTCTAACTCCACTTGAAAGCTCGCAGTGAGTCCTGAATTGCAATAACAGGAGAACGGAAATAGGAAGAAATGTCAAAATATTATAACAAATCCTACAAGGATTAAATACATTTAAATACATTCAATTACTCAAAAAGTTACATTTAAAGAATTGGATTCACCTTAAATCTTTTTTTTTTTAATTTAAATTTTGCATCTCGATTTGAATTAAAAGTTTGTGTTTTTTTACATTTTCTAAAATATTTCATATCTGAGTTCTGCAATGATTAGAGCCTTGAGAAAAGTTGAATCTAACACAGCATTTTCACTATTCTTTTTAAGAATTCTGATTTAATCACAATTCTTTTTTTCAATTAATTCATTTTTTTTACTTTTTTCCGAGCCTTTTGACTATAGTCTTAGAATATTCATTTTAATCTCAGAATTCTGACTTTTTTTCTAAGAATTTTGACTTTATTTGTAAAGATTTATTCTGAAATAATCTTCATTTTGTGATTTTTTTTTTCCACATTTTTGATTTTCATTTCAGAATGCTGACTTTAATCTCAGAAAACTCATTTTAATCTCAGAATTTTGACTTTATTTGTTCAGGATAAATCTCAAAGTAATCTTAATTTTCAGATTTTTTTCCACATTTTTGACTTTCATCGCAGAATCAAATTTTATTTTGTTCATAATTCTGATTTTTATTCTAGAATACGTATTTATTTTGACAAGAATTCTAACTTTAATTTCATATTTTGGTCTTCGAACTCATAATAGTGACTTTTTTGCTAATAATTATGACTTAAATCTCAGAAAACGAATTTTATTCCCAGAATTTTGGCTTTATTTGTTTGGAATAACTCTTAAACTGATCTCAACTTTCTGATTTCTTTCCCCACATCTTTTAGTCATAATTCTGATTTTTATTTGAGAAGACTAACATATTTTAACAAGAATTCTAAATTTTATCTCAGATTTCTGTTTTCAATCTCCAGATACAGATTTTTAGGCTTTAATCTCATATTTATGGATTTATTCTCAAAGGATGGTCTTTATCTGATCAGGATTCTTACTGTAATCTCAGAAGATGACATTTTTTTTTTCTTAATCTTTAGTCTGAAATCTTAGAATACTGACTTTTTTGCTCACAATTTTGACTTCAATCTCAGAACTTTGTTAATAAATCTTAAAGTCAGATTTTTTTTCACAGTTTTGACTTTGCTGATTTTTATTTCATAAGACTGATTTTTTTTGACAATAATTCTAACTTCAGCTCATATTTTTGTCTTCGATCTCCGAATATCAACTTAATTTCAGAATTCTGGTTTTATTCTCAAAATTCAGTCTTTCTTCGATCACCGTAATATCAGAATTATGACTTTTTTTGTCTTTAATTTAGTCTGAAATCTTAGAATACTAACTTTTTTCCTCATAATTTTGACATTAAGAAAACTGACTTTTATGTCAGGATTTTGACTATAATGTTAGAATTCTGAACTATAGATGAATGTAAACCACTTCCTTCAGTAATCGTGGAACTTTTGCAAACACTAAAAAACTTCTGGATGACGAGAACAAAGACAGACAAAATCAGAGGAAGATGTTTCTACTCTACATGTTCCAGCCTGAAACAATGATGCTTTTGCGTGAAATCATGCCACACAGAGAGAATAAAAACTCCTGATTATTTAAGTTGTTTTAAGAGCAAAAAGGAATCAAATCTTTCAGGTTCTTCTCTGACACAAAAGCAAACAAAGTCATTTATTTGTCTTGAATCGAGCAGCAGAAAGGCACTAAAAGCACATTCTGTTTGTGGACAAAGAAGAACGCAGACACTCGTCAGACAAACACTTGAAATGAAACAGAAAAATAAGAAAGCTTCTTGTGTTTCCTGACTTCCTTTGAGGAGAAGAAAAGTCTTTAGTGCTTCAAATAGTTTGAAGTTTAAAGGAGCTCTTGAAAGAGAAGCTCTGAAACTTCAGGTGTTTGCTTTGCTTCTGCTAAAGAACTTTAATTTAAAGTTGAAAGGAAGCACAAATCCTGTGATTTTTACAGCACATTCTCATCAGCGTCTTTTGTTTCTGAGTTTCTCTTCTTAAAGCTGCTGTTTGTTGGTTAAAGGACGGCTGTTATAGAGACGCTCCACAACACTGACAGTAATTGGAGCTTCTGACTGGAAAATAACAAATTAGCTGGAAGACAAAGAAGAAGAAGTGAGAAACTGCTAACTTTGATACAAACTAAAAAAAAACACCTCTTATAAAGTAAATGCTGCAGAAGCTCAATCAAATCTAAAAGTTCTAAAAGCACATTTATTTCCTTGATAAAGAAATTAGCCAATCGGTTCAAAAGTGATAAATAAATGTTTAATAAGCTGAACTGGGTCATGATTGCTTTAACATCTCAAAAACAGTTAGCAAAAAATGAATTATCAAAATAAAAATATATGAATCGCAGGACAAAATAATCGTTTATAAAATGATTTTTTAAATACAGTGAATAATTCTAATGTATTTTCATTATTGTTATATTTTGATGCTACATTTGCTTAAAAAAGATGAAGACAGCTGAAGTGAAGACATGGAAATGTCATCTGAGAAGTTAAAAAGAATAAAAATGAAATATGTTTTATTGTTATCAGAAGGAATTTTAAATATGCTTTATGTTTATTAAGTTTAAAAATATATTTACAGCTTGTCAGTTTACTTATATATGCTGCTCTTAAGAACATTTTCTTGTCATTGATAAGTGAGAAACCTCCTTCTGAAGGACCTGTGTCAAAGTCCTAATTCTAGATCAGATCAATTATGGAGGGTAAAATATTGAAAGTTATTTAAGGTTTAAATTGATTTATTCTGGAATAATATTCCTGCATTTTTATTATTCATAATTATGTAAAAGACTTACAATATTAAAGTTTAAAAATGTTTTTGGATATTTTGGAGTTTTCCCAATATTTCCGCTACATGCTAGCTGTTTTGGCTAACCTGATGTTTTTTTTTTTTGGGCTAATTTTGCATTTCGATCATATTTTAGCTGGCTATCAGCTTCAGTGTCTTCAGCAGCCAAATTCAGCTTCCAGCATTCACTCTAGTATCACAGGTAAAGCTATGTATCTAGTTCATAATTGTGTTATAAAGTTCTGGTTTTAAAGTTTTAAATATTAAGTTTTAGAGTGTTTAATACATGTTTTTCCTGTCTGGGCCGCGACCTCAGGTATTTTTGGGATGTTGGCCTCTTGTTTGACACCCCTGCTGTAAATCCAGCTGCCATTGACTTGTTCTTGAACTTTTACCTGAGCTGTCTGCTCCACTCCATGAAGGATCATTTCATGAAGATCTGGACACCTTACCTCTGTTTTACCAGTCTCAGTAGAGCCTCTATGTTAAAATATTTAATCTTTGATTAATAATTTTTAGTTTATTCTTCAATTTCTTTTCCAAATTGGTATTTTTTGTATTGATTTTTATTATTATGATTATTATTATTATTACTTTAGTCTTCTAAACCCTGTGAGAATGAATCTTGTTTTGGTTAACGTTGCTGCAGGAATCTTCATGGTTCTGGATCAGTGCTGAACTAAAAAATGTTTGAAAATATGTTGAAAAGACAAAAAAAATCTATTAGGAAAAACAGAAATGAATGCATTAATATTTATTTATGCTTATTAATAAGACTCCCTGAAGAAACTGTCCGTTTCAGGTTTCCATGGCGTTCGTTAATTTGCAATAATGCTCTCTTCATCGGTAGTTTCTCACTCATACTATTTACAACAAAAATAAAAACTCAATCGATTTTTAATACTTTAATACTGGATTATTATAACAGGACAATGCGTCGCTGAAGTGACTTTGATTACGGCGTCTAAAGAAAAAGATTTATGCTGACGACAGGTGAAATAAATCAGTTCAGTTCAGAACGGGAGGCGTTCATCCACACCCAGCAGCCAATCAGAATGGAGGATTCATCCGGACCATTTAAAGTGCAGAAACACGACGTTTGTTTCTTATGGTTGCATGTCAGCATTTGTGTTTTCTATGAGTAAAACTGCAGAGATAAAGTCTTCACAGTTCTGATGTTCTGTCTTCCAAAGTACATTTCTGAGTTAACATTTAGTAAATTTAAACATTTCAGACAATAAAAATGAAGGGAATGTTTTCTCTCTGGTCTGTTTGTGTTGAAAAGCTACATATTATCATTTCAAATTTGTCTTTTAAAACATTAAACAATCATTTATTTTTTGAATCGATTGACATCTCGACCTCGATGTAGTGTGTTTCCTCCACCACGCTCAGTTTCAGCTGCTGCAGGTTTGAGTTTTCGTTGTAATTTTTCTTTAGATGGAAGCGAACTTTTCTCCGGACAGTTTTTCCTGTAGCGCTGTGACGGCTGATCCCGGGAAAGCATGGAGGACAGCTCCGCGCGTTCTCCGTCCTGTGACAGACGGAGCGGCTCGCGGGGAAGCTTCTTTAACCTTTCTGCGCATCAGCCGTGTTTGTAAAGCCAGAGGTCACGCAGAGCGCAGCCACACGCCAACAGCATCCGTGTGAGCGCGGAGGCCCCACGCCGAGGAAAAGGGTGTGTGGCTCCTCCGCCTTGTCAACAGGATGAGAGGCAGGGAGATGGATGCTGGGGCTTTAGTCTCCTCCGGGGCAGGCTTTGGGATTTCCTCCAGAGGACAGAAAAGAAAAATACGGCTCTTTATAAATAGATTCTCTGTGTGGAAAATACTGATGCAGGCTCAGCGGGGAGGGCTGGCTGAGAGGCGCAGACTGGATTTGCATTGAATTTCCTGCTGTCTGTCTGTCTGTGTGTGTGTGTGTGTGTGTGTGTGTGTGTGTGTGTGTGTTGTGTTTGCTTTCATCCTCGTGGATCTTTGTTTCACTTAAGTGTTATTGTATTTCCTCTTACCCCCCACAGGGCAACAGTAGCATTAACAAAGCTGCTTGATGCAGAATCATTTGCCGATACGCCGCGTCTGTCAAAGCACACTCACTGTTAATGGCTGTGCGTCCGCCCCAATGCATCATGGGTATTCGTCCATCTGCCCGTCTGGATTCAGCATTTCCTCTTCCTCTGCAGGTCGGAGAGGAGTCCGGCGGTCTGCCCGCAGTTCAAGCTCCAGCTGGAGGAGTGTCTGTCTGCAGAGCAGGTCCCCACCCCAGAGCTGATCCAGGGCTACGTCAAGAAGGTAGGACACGCCCCCTACACCCCCACCCCACCCCCGACACCCCCCCTCTCGACTGTTAGAGAGTCAACTTTATTTAGCAGAAGAAAAGCGTCTGGAACACGGAATGGAACCGTCTCCCAAACACGCCGAGGGTTTTTAAGTTTGTTACTCAAACAAAAGAAAGGGTTCTTACAGGTTATCCTCTGTGTCTCTGAGCACCTGTCAGGTGAGTCACATGACTGTGACAGGTGTCTCACCTTTAACCTGGATTAATTCACTCAGAGAGAAAACGTGTGAGAGAACTTTTAATTGATCACCTTAAAACTGAACTGAGAGGAAAAAAGACATTTTACTGATGCTCAACATAAACTTCAATCAATCAATCAATCAATCAATCAATCAATCAATCAATCAAACTCAATGTTGAAGAAATTAAATGAAAAATGTATTGCAAATCTCAGAAAGTCAACAATTAAAATTAGTTTTATATAGATTTTTATACATATATAAAATGCTCCGCATAAATGAGTACACTCTCTTTAAAAAGTACTAATTTCATCGATATCTCAATGAACAAAATAACTATTTTCAAAGTTTACACAAGGATGAGTTTTATTAACACTTGGTGAACTCAGAAACATCAAATTAAGATGAATAATTTAACGTAGATCATGAAATCTTCAGTTTTACTAAAATCGGTTGAAGCAGAAATGGACACACCCTGCAACAAAAACTACTACATCTAGTATTTTATATGAGCGCCCTGATTTTGAAGGACAGCACCACGTCTTCTAAGCATGGAATGAAGAAGACGGCAGCATTTTGCAACATCTGTCTTATTATTGATTATCTATCTTATGTAGAAATTAATCGTGATCAATTTTTTTCAGTAAACAGTATTTGCCGACCACTTATTATCTGTAATCAGACACAAAACAGTTCATTTATAATGTTTATTTTTAATTACTGCTGTCAATTCATAAAAATAATCAGCGCAGTCGAGACTCAGCAACGCGTTGTTGTGTTACCGTGACAACCAGAGACCAGAGATCAAATAGTTTGCTTTTTGTGAAAAAGTGATTTAAACCAAAAAAATGCAAGAATAAAGTTCTCAAAACTGTTTGAATACTTATTTCTTTTGTAAGTGACCATAATACAACACGTGTCAAAGTCAAGGCCCGGGGGCCGAATCCGGCCCTCTGGGTAATTTTATTTTATTGTTATTAATGACCCAATGTTATCTTGCACTCATTTCTAACTTGTATAAATTTGATAAAATATATTTTTATGGAGAGTAAAATATTAAACTTTATTTAAGATTTAAATTGATTTGTTCTGGAATAATATTCCTGCCTTTTTATTATTCATGATTATGTAAAGTTTTAAAAATTGTCATTCTGCTATCTTTTTGAGCTATTATTCTGTCTTAACACACGCCGTGGAAGCCTACGGCAAGCCAAAGGGACCAACAATCTCCACTGCGTGTCGGCCATTAAAAATGCTGCTTTTAGTGCACGTTACGGCGTCTTGTATTGTCCCAAAACGACTGTAAAAACATTTTATC